>CM053793.1:549788221-550200721 GCA_028749045.1 Cupressus sempervirens
AGGCTATCTATACCTCTCTTGAGAATTATATCATATTGTTAGCTATGAAAAAGTTATTGTCATGGATCAATGTCTTTACATGTGCAATGTGCTTTTGCAGTGCATCCATGTTTGGAAGAATCATGCCTTGGATTTTTGCGAGTGTGGCCCTAATCCTGGCTTCTTTCCTTAGTATTTTTTCCTAAAGGTCTATCAAGTACCTGATCTTTGTAAAATGTACATAACTACAAGTAGGATCAAGTGACAATTGATGTACACTTGCCTTCATATCTTCATCTATCTTGGATAGTTTATTCTTAATCTCCTTAGTAAAGATAGATGTGTCACTCAACTTGATAAATTAAGAAACAACATTATTTACATATGTTTCCACTATAGCAAGAGTAGTACATAATTCTACTTGATCAATAGCAATCTTTTATACTACTTTCTCTAAAACTTTGTTTCAAATTTTCTTTCTACCCTCTGTAGAATTTTGTCTTGTCCATTTAGTTATTTATTGTATTTGTGGACAATTTCAACCAATTGATCCAAAATAAGTTGTTTCTCATAAACCTCAATGCTCAAAGCATCAAAAAATATGCTCTTGATATCTTCAAGGACTTGATTTTTTTTCTTCTTTTCCTCTTTGAGATTTTGTTTCCTTGCTCTTTTCTTCCAGAGTTCTCCAAGGGTGTCATTTGATCAGGAGTCAGATTGGAAAGATCCCAATTTGGTATTACAATGTATTCCTCTAGATCAATTTCCTCCTTAGATTTTTCAACCTCTTGATCCTTATCCTTATGAATAATAGATGAAACTTTTTTTTTCCTTTATTCAAAACTTTGGTGCTCGGTTGAGGCTAAGTCTCAACTATCATTGCACTAGCCATGATGGATAGAATAGTTGAAATAGATGGAATAGCAAAAAAATTAGGGGAAACAAGACTAACAATAGGAATACTTGAAATACCTTGTTGTTGCTCAATAGATCCTAATACTAGAATGATCTAGGCTTGTTGCTTAGTAGATGAAGTGTTTGACACTTCACTCATTGAAGTACTTGGTAGAGTAATTCCAAAGATTGGTTGGGTGCTTGGTGATCCAATTTTAACCTCAACCAACTTCGTAGAAACCTTCTCTAAGATAGATTTCACTAAGTCTTTTCTTAGAGAATGAGGAAGAGAAGTCATAACTTCTATTGCTATCTTCTCTACATCAATATCCTCAATACTCTAAATGTATGAAAGACCATCTCTTCTAGCTTTTTGTTCTTCTTCCTTATCGGGATCATCAATATCTACATTATCTATTTCCTCATCTTCTATTTCTACATCTTCATTATCTTTTGCCACATCTTCTTCATCGTCCTTATCATCAATTTGCACAACATTATCACTAGGCTTGTGCAACCCGTAGATGTTTTTCCATGCAATAGTATTAGATTTCAACACAGATTATATGTCCTTTGATAGGATCAGTATTGCATTGAATTTTGGAGTAAGCTTCTGCTCATTTTTCTTCAATGATTTCTAACTTCCTTGTCTAAAAGATTAGGCATAAGTTGCCTCAAGGTCTATTCTCTGAGTTCCTTAGCAGCATTGAGTGCATTCTCCCAAACTAGTGTAACTACTTTTAGGATTTTTTAGGAACTTTTTTTGAATAGTTCATCAGGGGAATACTTCCATTTTGCCATCTGTGCGACTAGGGCATCTTCAATCAATTTCTTCTCCATTGCACTCTTGGTGTCATACTTAAGTGATTTGAAGGATGCTATGCCTCCTCCTTCTTTTAGTCTTTTTAGCCTCTCTTCAAAAGTAGGGGCAGTCTTCTGAAATATTATCTATTCAGCTTCATCCTCTTCATCACCCAACTTTAGTTTCCTTTTAAATTTGGTGGATCTCCTTGTGACCACAATAGAGGAAGACTTTGTAGGATTTATTATTATGACCTTCCATTTCTTCTTGGGATGCTCCTCTTCTTTAGGTTCAGCTTCCTCTACATTCTCCTCTTCATCTTCATTGTTAACTATGTCATCTCCTCTACCTTTGGTAAGCATAAGAGGAGAGCTTGATGACTTGGTGTTCTTCATGATTTTCTCTATCCTCTTTCTTCCTCTATTTATAGCCTAGGGTAGCTTGATTTCAAGTTCAATCCTAGCCTTTGCCTCCTCATATGTTCCAAAGTATGTAGCCTTGGGATCCACAGGGTCATTTAGGAGAGCCTCAATAATATCTTTGGTGTCATCAATAATAACCTCATAACTCAAAGGTTTTACCCATGCCCCTCTTGGCCTAACTACTTGGATGTGAACCTTATCACAATCTATCAGAAAATAGATATCCTACTCATAGTCTTCTACAAAATTTCTTAGGAATCCTATATATACTCTGCATTTTCTCTTTGAATGTTTCAAAGTAGGCATCCATTATAGTTTCAAAGTTTTCTCCCACTTTAGCTATGAACTCGTTTATTTGATATAATATAGGTGTGTCTTTCCTCCATACCACAATTCCTTTAGAAGGGAAAAAGTTTTGTACATAGAAGAATAAACAAGTTAAAAGAGAGCCAAACTTACACAGATTGTTCTTGGAGACTCGGATATTCTCCATGTTTTTGCCCAATTGACTCAACAGTAGCTTGACAAGGTCAAAAGATAAAAAAAAATTCACCACCTTTAGTGTTAGGTCAACTACTTCATAGGGAACATTGTTCTGTCTACTCGAGCTATATATTTTGTGAGCAATCACATGTATTCCAAACTTGATTTCCATGTCTATCACTCCATTAAGCTTAATTCCTCTACCATCCCACTTGGCAAGAGTTGTCTTCATTAGTTTAACTTGAACTAGGGTTTATTTAGTCTTAGCTTTATTATTCAACATTTGCAACTCGATAATCCTATGTATCATCTTCTTTGTAATTTGGACAGGATGATCCAACCACAAATGCATCTTGTGAACTCTACTTAAGATATATATGATCGATTTCCTTTGGAAATCTCATGGCATATGCATAATGTGTGTCAAACCCTTTGTCTCTAAATGTTTATGCTTGGGTTTTAAAGAACCATCCACACATAATTCATTGAATGCCTAGTTCATTTCTAGGGTTCCAAGATCTTGAATTGAATAGTAATCAAATGACTTTATATCATGTATAAGAAGTACATTTAGAAGAATTTGAGACTGCACTCTAACTAGGTCAAGTGCCTCTGTGATTGTTGGAGTCAATTTGAATGCAAGAGCATTGCAATCTACTCCACAAATCAACATCTCTAAACCCTTTTTCACTTTTTTGTTTGATGATTCCATTTGCTCAGTTAATTCTTAAACACAAAAATGATCTTTAACAACTACTGCTTCAAATCACTTGGGGGCTCTGAAATTTCTCTCCTCTATTAGCTCTAAAAATTCACGGTGAAATGATTTGATGAATTTCCCTTTTAGTAAGATTTTGTCTTTACAATCACCATTAATGATCTGTACAAATGTTTTCTTGGTGACAAGCTATTCTCCACTTGATTTGGTCTTTATTTCTTAGTAGACACCTTCAACTCAATAAGAACTTTAAATTTGGTAAGGTTACCACCACTCGGTCTAAACTTTGTAATTAGTAGAGTCACCAAATATGTATCTAAAACTTGGTAGGTCTAGTGCATCCCCAACCTTGCTTGATAAGGTCTTGAACTTCCATCATGACCTAGTAATCCTTGTGCATCTTAAATGTTGATATGGATCTTTCTACTTGCTAATTCTAACTGATGTTAGATGACTTTTTTTGAATCACAGTCCTAATGACCTCCATAGGGAACTAACTTGAAATGGTTGAGTCACCCAACTCATTGACTTGGGTGTCAACAACTTCATGACTTTGGCTTGCATTCTGTGGATATTTCTACATCCATTACTACCTCTCTTTTTTTATGTTGTCATCCTTGGCTTTTGTTTCATTTTTGACTCTACCTTTTTTCATGCAGTTCTTGGCAAGATGTTCAACTTTTGTACAAACAAAATCTCTTTGTAGTGTCTATCTTCCTTATGTGATGTTTTACACAATTTTCTCCAATGTGCCCATAATCACCATAGTAGTGTCATCTACACCATGTGTTGTAATCCCAACCAAATATTTCTTTCACAATTTGTTTTGTTGAGTTCTACTTCTTGATCTTGCACTCTGAAGATTTGTCTCCTTGTTTGATGTAATTGTTGCACTTTCCTTCAAACTTAGGTTTCTTTGTACATTCACTTGCTCTATGCCCATGCTTATTATGATTGAAACACTTTCCATTGAGTTTTCCTTTTTCATTGCTCCAACACTTATTTGATGTATGACATGTCTTACCACAATAATTACAAGTAGATCTTATATTCTTTTGAGATCCTTACTGAGATGATTCACCTTCATTTGTATATCCTAATCCATCTTTGCCTTTATGTCTATATTTACTTTTCTCATTCAATTGATTCATGATTTCTTGATATTTCATCATTCTCTCATTGGTTTGCTTTTCCATGTTGAGATCATTCTATAGTCTTTCATTCTTTGTCCTTAGATTGATAAGCTCTTGATTTGCATCATTGAGTTGATCAATAAAGTCTACTTGTTGAAGAGATAGTTGATTGATTTCATTGTCTTTTTCTTCTATCTCTTATTTGGCTTTATTCTTTTGTTCCATGACTTCACACATTCTGACTAATTGAATTTTTTGCCCTCTTTTCAGCTTTCTAACTTCTTCTTGAAGATTGAGATTTTTCTCAAGTAGGTCTTTGATTATTGCATCAACTTTATCTAAAATTCTTTCTTGGCATAAGTCTTCAATGTAGATATTTTCATTCATTTGTGGTATAAGATCTTTCCTTCTTTGCAAGGATTGAGAGAGTTGCTCCTTTTCTTTCTTGAGTTTTCCAATGGCTAATCTAGATCCAACTTTTCATTCTCAATAGCCTTTTCTAGTTTGCATACCTCCATTGCCTCTAATCTTTTCTCAAGTTGTTAAACTTTTGGTGTGAGAATCAAATGCTTTGATAACAATTGTTGGAAATATAAGGTAGGCTAGTTTACTGAGAGGGGAGGGGTGAATTAGGAACCAATAAAACTTTAAACTTACTTCACCAATTAATCCTTCATATATTATTTTCATCTGATTGCATGCATGAAAGAAAGGAAGCAACAAATGTTCATAACACTTTGACACAAGATATGATGACCCAAAAACCTTCCAAATAGAAAGTAAAACTTGGGTGGGGATGATATCCACAAGATTTAGTACTATAGTATAAAGTTGGCCTATTAAGGCTTACAAATGACAACTTCTAATGATCTTCCCTATTAAGAGCAATAAGGACTGTTAGGTCCACCTTGTTAAAAGATTTACAAACATACAATGAAGTATGCACTCTGTTAGGAGATTTAGCAAAAGACTATTTAAGTCCACCCAGTTAAAGGATTTGACTGATGCACCTATTAGGATGAATTACTAGTTGATCTCTAATCTACAACTTTGATTTGTCACTAATAAACAAATCGACCTTGATGTCAATACCGAACAAGTCTGTAAAATCCTATATGGTAACATCGATTAGTGGTATTTTTAATTCCTTTGAATCAGGCTACTCTTTTTAATCAATGACATGGAGTGATAAGGTCTAGATGATCTTTTGGTAAAATCCTCTAACAAGGTCATTTTAACAAAGTGTGTGTAGCTTGTAACAAGGTTTTCTCCTAGTAGACATCACTTCAAAAGAGTGAAGTTTTTGGGTTGTTGGTCCCAAATGGTTTTTCCTTTAACAAGTTTTCCATGTTAAAATATTAGTGTCAAAATTTGTGTGATTTTTATTTGTGTTACAAGTTTCTTTAAATATTTTATAGTTTATTGTGACTTAGTAAAAACTAGAAATTTACTATCAGTTGGTAGTGCAAGGAACAATTGATAACAATTTGCAATTTGATGGTGTTGAAATAGTTTTAAAGGAGTGTGAGATAATTGGACATAACTAATTCACCCCCCCAGTTATCTAAACGATCTCTCCTAAAAATAGCTTGGCAGGCTACCAAGTACCTCACCCTTAGGAACCTCAAAGAGTTTTTTACCCTTGGATACATCTTTTGTATTTACTTTTTAGGCTTTGATACTACCAGAAAGTGGTTTTTGTCATCAAAGCACTCATTCTTCTTTGTTTTTGTCTTTATTTTTTAGCTAAGGTACTTGATATCTATCTTAATCATGTTTGTAGTTGCTTCACTAGTGGAATAAACTATGAGTTCATAGCATTAAGGTAGTAGAGTATTTCATAGTCATTATAGAAAGAAGGTAATTCAGGTTATTGATTCTATTGCGACCAATCAATGAGGTTTAGGTACATGAGTAAAAAGTAAGTGAAAGGTTCCAAAGAATTGATATGGGGGAAGACAAATTTGGTGACAAGATATCTATAGTCTATAAGGTTCCCCTCAAAATTAACTAGATCCATGTGATTCCTAGCATGGTTAGCAATACGTAAGTTTGACTCATCAACTCGTATGGGTGACTCATCTACTTCTTTGATTCAATTAGCATAAGTATGCACAAAATATACTCTCAATTATATTGACTCTACTAAGAGATAATTCCCTTCATATTCATGTGAGCCAATACTTTATTCTCTTTGTAGAAAATGTGCCTTATTTCCACAAATGTGTTTTATATTAGGGTCCTCAACATCTAACTCATTATATTGTCTAGAAATGGAAGCTTCAGTAGTACAATCATTTGGTTTTACACTTTCCACCCAAAGGATAGAAGTAGAAGGAAAAAATTCCGCATCCTCTTGATTTACAGTGTTGATAGGTAAGATCTCTTCTTCTAACTCACTTGTGCTAGCAGGTTCTTGATAAAAATGGGTTGTTTGTTAGCATTTGTGAAACCCAAACAAGTTGTGTCCCTAAACTTACATCCATTGGTATGACTCAAAGGTTCAATAATAGCATGCTTCTTATTACTCAAAGGACCATGACCTTGATAACCCATTTTAGCTAGAAACTCATAACATTTTTCATATCTTTAGAGGGAGACTAGGGTAGTAAGTAAAACTTTATTAGGTTCTTCTTCTCTACATATCCACTTTCTACAATTTTTTATTCTTTTTCATCTTCCAGGGGTGCTAAGGATTGGAAAAAGGTCCCATAAAATTTTATAGTGGAAGATGAAGGTTTCATGTATACTAAAGGTTTACCAAAATAATGGGGAGAAATTGGAAATGTAGTAATGGAATCTAGGTGATATTCTCCCATCCCAACATTCAAAATCTTTAAATTTTTCTCACAATCAGTACGTGTGACCTTATCTTCATCAATAACTCTATTATGTGGTATTAGGTATTCACCAGTGAGAGTGTTGATAGACATAGAATTATCCCCAGGCATAGAGATTTCAGTACCATTAAGAGGAACTTTATGTACTAGTGGTAGGTTGAGTGGACCATTTGCATGTCATGGGTCCATGGCCTCCCTAATAATTAATTTTAAGTAAGGGATATATCAAGAACTTGAAATACCACATATTTTTCCATTGGACCAACTAGGATAGGCAATACAACCAACCCCTGAGAAGACCTCTAAACTTCATCGTAGGCCTAACTAGTAATATTTCTCCTTGGATCAATAGTGAAATTTGATAATCCCAATTGGTTTACCACATTTAAAGAACAAATATTTAACCCAACCATTATCTATTAGCATAGATTTGAATCGAGTTCAATATATTTGGACTTCAATCTATAGGGAAAGGTTATGTGGATGAATTAAAGACTTGTCATCTTCCTCAAGAAATGAAATGTAATATAGAACAACAATGTGATTAACCATAGTTTGAAATTGATTAGTATCAATGTCTTTAGGGACACTAGCTTCTTAAAAGGAATTTTCTAAGAACTCATTTTGCATATATGATAACTCTAGCAACTTAAAGATTGAGATCTAGGCTAGGGTACATTGAATGATCCACTAGATTATAGCTTCACTTGCTGGAGGTAGAGACTTATTTGGAATAAGACCATGATTACTTAGGATTATCTTTCTTGGAAGAGTTTGGACCCCTAAGAATGACCTTAGGTTGACTCCCAATGACAATATTTAGACTTCCACCATGTGAAGGAGAGTTGACACTTCTAAGCATGATCATGGGCTTACGGTCATTGCAAGATTGGGTTTGCATGGAAGAACCAATACCTCTCACAATAACCCTAGGTGCCTCATAAATATTTGAATCATATTTGGGTACATCATGTTTGTGTCTCACCATGTTAATGCCTACACTCACAATTTCAAGCATATGAATAATGTTATCATTATCCACACAACTATAGTTGATTTTAGCATCCCCATTTTTATTTGATGTCAGGGCTTCTCATTTGTCATATTTGGGGAGTAGTTCCTTAAAATACTTATGATTGACATTCTTCACAAGTCCATCTACTCCAACCCTTTCATGGTCAATAAGATCTTGGATCACATGTTTCAACCTTATGCAATTTTCAATCTTATGTCCTTTGTTTCTATGATTGTCACAAAAATTGTTGTCATTCCACCACTTAATCCGTACCTCATGTTCATAAGTTCTAGAGTTATTTGGAAGAGTGATGATCTTGTCTAAAACCAAACTCTTGAGTGTCACATCATATGATAAACGAGTAAATTTGAGTTTAGGGCTAGGTGCCCATGAAGGTTTAGCCTTATTAGAATCATCAAATATTAAAGCATCTTGGTGTTTGGTAGCTTGTATAGCACAAGTCAAAATGAAAATAGGCTTCTTAGACTCAATAACATACAACACCATCATTGATAACATGCTTGTTCTTGTTCTTGTCTTTATTATAGCCATTGTCATTGTTGGATTTGTCCCTATTCAATGCAATCTCTCCCTTTTTGACCCAAACATCCTATATGTCAAAGGAACTTTCAATCATATCATTAAAGGTGAGAAAGACTTTTTTTCTAAGGTCATAATGCAACTCATGTATGAGATATTGAAAAAGATGCCAATTTTTTCATTTTTGGGAAGTTGTCAAGGATAACATGAATGTAACTTCCTCAACCTTTGTAAAAAGGTCACAAAAGTTTCTTGTTTTTATTTGATGTTGCATAAATCAAGCATAATAATGGGTTTTTGGATTTTATAAAAGTAATTTTGACAAATCTTTGAACAAGATCATCAAAGGACTTAAGTGGAGGTGTGATTTTCGTGAACCACTCCATAGTTTGACCACTTAGACTTGTAGGAAAGAGTCCCATAAGATAAGTTTCATCGCACATAAATTCCATGCTCAAGGCATAAAATTGTCTAACATGATCATGTGGTTCCACATTCCTATTATACTTGTCATACTTAGTCATTTCAACTTCTATTGGAAAAGGCATCATGTACAAACTCTTATCAAAAGGTAGAGCACATATGGACTCAATAGAAAGTGGTTGTTTAGGTTATTTATTTAATTGTAATGTCTAAAGGTGAGGGTTCTCTTTTTTGAATCACTCTATCAACATCAAATTTTTAGGGAAGTTTTAACCCTCTAAAAGCTAGATGCATGAAGTAGTGGTCACCATTTTGTTCTAAGGTTTTTAGCATGTGTTTTTGGTAATGGTCATCTTGTTAGAAGTTTAAGATCTCTTTAGTAATTTTAGGATGAAGATCATGGAGGTGAGTCAAATCCATTGTATGGTGACTTTGGAGGAGATCTTAGAGGTGTGTTATTTCCATCATTTCCAAATAAATTGGCACTGAATTATTGAGCCAAACAATTTCCTTGTTCCTCAATGTAATCTTTTCACCCTAACTTAATTTTGTTAACCTCTCATTGTGAAAAAAAAGGTCATTCAATCGCTTGTCATGTTCTTCCTTAAACATGGTGAGAGATAAACTATTTTCAGATCTTGGCAAGGCATGAGGTGTCTCAAAGGTATTACCAAAGGTACTTCCAAAGTTACTATAAGGATCAAACCAAGTCTCAGTATTATCCTCTTCCTTATCAAAGAGAGTTTGAGGTTTTTTGTCTCATTGATGTTGACATCTAGTTGGGAAAGGTAATTCATCAAAGCTAATTGGAGGTTGACTTCCTTGACCAACTTGGTATCTAGTTATTGAAATGAAAGAGAATGTAAAGAGCTAATAAGATGGCACAAGAAAACTTGATGTCCAATCTAGAAAAAAAAAAAATTTGCTTCTCCAAAGAAGAAAAAGAGAGTTAAAAAAAGATCAAGATGACTTGTCACAAAGTGCCCAAGCTACAGATAAACACCCTACGTACAACACTTGTGACTCGAGTTAAGAGATCAAGTTAAAGCAAATAGAAATATAGCCAAAAGAGATAGACATGTGAATAATTCTACTAATCAAGAACATAACCAAGTTATCTAGGTGATCCTTTTCATCTGAAGATAATTCCTAATTTTCTAGTTTCATAATAAGAGACCATAAAAAATTAGGTATAAGCTTCTTAAACCAACTAAGAGAAATTGAGGTAAAACTAACTTAGATTAGAAATTGGGTGATAAACCTTAGTAAGTGAGAAAATGGTATGAAAATTAGGATAAATTGTATGATACTTCACACTAAAGCCCTATGATATTCAGGACAAGATGATACTTTGGTAATTGGGTAGATGATAATTCACAGTACTGGAAGACTATATTACCCTGAATGGAAGACAATATTTTAATAGGTTGTACAATATTTCCCACCAAAGCAGATGATATTTCACAGGGAAAGCTTACTTGAAAGTAAAACTTGAGTGATTTTTCACCAAATGACCTAGTTTGAGTGACCATTTTTGCAATTTGATCAACAATGACTGTGGTAGCAATGTTCAATTTCAGTTTGACAAGTTTGAAGTTTTAGAGAAAAAATGACATGGAGTATGTTAACATGAATGCTAATGATATTCCTTTTAGGAAGTATCCTAAGCATTGGAGAGATTGTGTACATGATTGACATGTTGTATTCATGACTATTTTTGTAATTGATGTCAACATAGCATTGTTTCTATGAAGACTGGTAGAATAATAGATAGTGAACGAGGTTGTACAAACTATTTGTTGATGATATAGTCAAGTGCAGTTAAGGATGTGCAGTTAAGGATATTTTCTACATTGTTCCCTAGTTCTATGGACAAGTGCATGTACAAAGATTCAAAGACATACAAAAGATATTCATGAATTACAAAAGATAGTGAGCAATCAAAGTACCTCATAAGTGGTTTCTCATGATTGATTTGTATCTCTTAACTGGGATAGAATTGTGATGAGCACAGTTAGACTATGATAGAATATAGCCTGATAATGGCATTAGTAAGTGTACAAGCTTAGCAGTCATACATGTGAGAAGTTGTAAAGACTATGAGTCAACATTAACTTGGAATTACAAAAAGATGTAACGTTTTAATGAGGTCCTATTATAATTAATTAGGAAAGCCTCAAGGCTAACTCAAGGAATTATTTTGAGTATATGGTATAAAGGAAGGTTATTTTCCTTGTGGTGAAGGATTTGATTGATGTGTGAAGTGCAAATTGTGCAAGTGATATGTGAAATTGGTAAATGTGTGTAAGCAATCCAAGGGATTATCTGGATGCAAAGTTGGTGATCTAGTATTGAGATTAGGAGAGGATTGGTCAATTCAAGAGGATAGAGGAGTTTGAGATTCTTCATTTCTATTATTCTACAAGGAATAATATAGAGACTAGTTGGACAATGAGTTTGGTGGTCTTTCCCCTAAAGTTGTTTGGATAGTGGGGCCTTCTACCTTCTACAACTCCTAACATGGTTGGTACAACTCCTAATAGGGTTGGAATCTCCTAATAGGGATTCAAAGTCTCCTAACGGAGACTAATATGTACTAAATGTATTTCATTGGCTCCTACCAAAGTTCATCCTCTTACAAGGAACTTTAATATTAGTACATCATTTTGTGGGTACCATCCCACCAAGGTTTTCCCTCTGATCAAGGGTTTCACTAGTTAAGGTATTTGGTGTTATTGTGTATGTCTATTATCTTATGGTCAATGATTATATTGTTCACATGGTTAAGGATTAATAAGGTTGATAAATGTTTAATAGCTATATAACTAATTCACCCCCAACCCCCTCCTCTCCCCCTTGCTCTTAGTTATCTTGGTGGACTTTACTTTCTAATAATTGGTATCAGAGCATCAAGTCATTGAAGAGAAATATTAAAAATTTAAGGAGATCAATGGTGAGTCACTTCATAAAAGAAATTCCTAAATTTGATGGAGTTAACTATGATAGCTAGAAGGAGAATATGGAGACTCATTTTCTATGTAAAGGTCCAGGGTATTGGTTGATGATAAAGAGTGGAAAGAAGATTGTGGAAGAAAGCAAACTTGAGGATTGCAATGAAGCTAAAAGAAATATGTTTATGTTTAATATGCTTGCCAAAATAGCATTCATTGTTAGCTCTTGCTAAGAAAAAATAGAGTTAGGTAAAATCCTTAAAGACATCTCATTAAATTTTAGCTACCTTAGAATCTACTTTTGAGGGTGATAAGAATGCTAAAATAATCAAACTATAGAATTGGATATATTTTTTTCAAGATGCTAAAATGATGAAAGATGAATCTATGATAAGCTATATTGGTAAAATATCATAAATTATTGCAGGAATTAAGTCTTGCAATGAATCTAAAGATGAAGATGAGATTATATGGAAGATTTTGAAAATTTTGACACCACCCTTCAAACACGCAACACAAATGATTGAACAAGTGATATCTTGTACTGAGAAGTTTACTAGAGAGAGCTTACTTGAAATATTGGAAGCAGTAGAAGTAAGCTTACAGAAATCTAGAGAATTGCACAAAGTGAAAACAACTTTCAGTGTATTGAGTGTTTTTCATTATTTATCAAGAACTGTAAGCACCAATGGAGCCTTTGCTCGCAACAACAAATCCAAATCTAAGGAGGATAGAAGAATTGAAGAAGGAATCACCCTACTTGTGAGAAGAGAATCAGGTGGTGAGAGAATTTTTAAATATTAGACTTGCAATGAATTTGGTCATTATGCTTCTAAGTTTCCTAAAAGAGAGAAAAAGAATGAGAAGAATTTTAAGTCTAGAAGACCTAGAGATTGTTTGTATGCAAATGAAGATAACGAGTCTAAAGAAAGAGTTTGGAGTGAAAGTGATGATAAATTAAGATTTGTGGCTATAAAAGAAGATAATTTTGAAAAAGAAATTAGAGAATAAAAGGCCCTAGTTTCACAAATTAAAAAGAAATCTTATTGGATTATGGAAAATGGATGTTTACGTCATAAGACTGGAGACATGAATAAGTTTGTTAAGTTTAGTAATCATGATGGAGAAATTGTCAGATTTGGTAACAATGCAACCTATCATATCAAAGGAATAGAATCTATTACTCTTGATGGAAAGACTAACATTGATGATTTCTATTTTGTTGATGGATTAAAGCATAACCTATTGAGTGCTGGACATTTGGTTGATAAAGGTTATCAATTGTAATTCACAAAGAAGACATGTATTATCAAGGATAAATATGATAAGTTGATTGAAACTGGTACAAGATCCAAAGATAATGTGTTTTAATTGAACCCTATCGAGATGACTTGTTTGATTGCAAAAAAGGATAACAATTGGTTATGGCATAGAAGATTTTGTCATATAAACTTTGATAACATTATGAAGGCTAGTAGTACTTTTTTTGTCAAAGATCTACCTAGAATTGTGAAACCTACTAATATTGTTTGCAAAGAATGTGTTATGGCTAAGAAGATGAAAGTTTCTTTTCCTAGCAAGAAGTTCATTACCACAACAAAATCAAAGATTGTTCATACAAATTTGAGTGGTCCTACTAGAACAAGAGGATTCTATGGTGAAAGGTACTTTATGATTTTTGTTGATGATTTCATTAGAATGATGTGGGTAGCATTTCTTAAAGAAAAATCTAAGCCATTTGAAAAGTTAAAGTTGTTCAAGAATAGAGTTGAGAATGAATCTGGAGTAAAGATAAAATATTTGAGATCAAATAGAGGTGGAGAGTTTACATCAAGATATTTTAATACCTTTTTTTAAATAAAATGTTATTAAGAGACAACTATTGGCACCTAAGACTCCCGAGCAAAATGAGATTGCTGAAAGAAGAAATTGATTTGTAATAGAAGCAACAAGAGCCATGATGTTTGAGAATGATGTATCCAATACTTTTTGGAGAGAAGCAGTCAACACAATAATATACACCATGAATAGAGTGCAAATAAGAAAAGATACAAACAAGACTCCCTATGAATTATGGTTTGGACATGCACCTTCAGTAAAATATTTCAAATTTTTTGGAAGTAAATATTACATAAAGAGAGATGATGACATTGATAAGTTTGATGCAAGAAGCGATGAAGGTATGTTCCTTGGTTATTCATTGAAAATAAAATATTATAGATGTTTTAATCAAAGAACCAACACTATTATTGAGTGCACAAATGTGAAAGGGGGTGAAAAGTTTGGAGTTAAAGAAAGAATGTTGGATTATAATTTTGATGAAGAAGAAGATAATCCTAAGCCTATTAGAGAGAATATTGAATTTTTCTTTGAGACTACTAATGATTAGTAAAATGATGTTCAAATTGTTGAACAAAGATTTGAACCAAGAGAAGAAGTAAAACTTGTAACGACAACACCTACACCGAACAAGAATTTGACAAAGAACCACCCTGAGAATCAAATTATTGGAAGCAAAGGCAAAGGAGTTATGACAAGAAACAGAGTGCATGAATAATTGTGCCTGATTTCTCAAGTTGAACCAAAGAGTGCAGATGAGGAATGCAAAGCTGATCATTTGATTAAAGCAATGAAAGAAGAACTAGATCAAATTGTGAAGAATGAGACATTGGAATTGGTTCCTAGATCTAAAGACAAGAATGTTATAGGAACTAAATGGGTTTCTAGAAATAAGATGAATGAACAAGGTGAATTTGTGAGTTTTGTCATGAAAGCTTGCACCCTTGTCCAAAGTCTTACCTAAGGACAACCTCATGAAACATGGAAACAACCTCCAAGCTATGGGACTTAAACTATGAGGTTGAGTCTTCAAAGAAGCTTGACTTCCTCTACTATTAAGATGCACTTAAACTATTCTAACAGAAAAAGGAGAAGGAATACATGAAAGTAACTACCTAATCTATTCTAAAGAGGTGATGCACCTGTTACTAAAATTCTACACATGCTGAATTTTACTTCAAGTAACATTGTAGAAGGAAATATTCATTTTTTAATTCATTTACATTTCATCATTTTGCAATCATATAAAAATTATGAGCAAAAGGAGATACAATGTTCATTGTATAAATCATCAACTGATATGTGCAATTTTTATTTTTATAAAGTATGAAATGAATGGAAGAATGTTGGAAATGAAATATCTCACACAAGCCATGAGTCTAACTACTGTCTTTCATACATATTGAGAACAAGAAAAATACAACACAGGAAGATAGAGTTAGAGATAACTAGTCATTGCCTTTTCAGCGTTTGATTGGTTATGTGATCTTCGATGTTGCTCCTAGTTCGGCCCTCGATCTGACAGCTTTGAGTCTTTGTTCTCCTCCATGGGAAAAAGTGGGATTGGATCTTTACAATCTAAGCAATGACTGATTATCTACAACTACGTACCCACATATGTCATATTTCTCTTATTCTGAATACATATCAAAAATAGTACTCTAAGTGCTCAGATGCAAATCACAAAAAGGTAGTTTGTGAGTGTCACGAGTCCTTGCTCGAACTTCATAAAAATTCATTTCAAATATTTTTTTGAGAGAGAAAAGAGTGTTGTACTGTTATAGGACTAGAAAATAGGCTAATGCATAACATACTATGAGAAAATCTCAAACTCAATAAACGTATGCTAGCATCCACTAGTCTACTATGAAAGCCAAACTAATAAAGAAAGCAACACATGGTTAGAAACCCCCTCTTTCATTTGTAGCTCACATGTCCTTCTTTCTTCTCCAAATGATTGTAGCTCCAAATTGCCTATAATGCACACAATTATGAAGCAAAAACCTATAGTGACGATAATGCTATGAGAATACTTGAAGTTGTGATTTTAGCTTGATAGAAATGGTATGAAAATGCAAAGAAGCTAGGGACTTGAAAAATGGTCAAGAATAAGGACCGGAAATGAGAGGAAGAATGCTCATTTTATAATCAACACACAAGGTGAGAGCATTGGATTTTTCACCCTTAGATATGCGATGTGGCAAGAGATTCCTTTGAGAATCCATGATGCATATGACAAAAGATGCCAAACGTAGGATTCTATGACACATGAAGTCAAACTTGGTTAAATGTGGAAGAGAATCTATGACGCATCATAAGACACCTCAAGCCCACTTAAAGCCAAGAATCTATGACAAAGAAGCCAAATATGGACATGCGTAAGAGAATAAGAATATTGGATTATGACATATCTTAGCCAAGTGTCAAAGGAGAATCCACGAGGTCTCAAGCCCAAGTGTCATGATGATGTCAATATTTTATGGAATATTTGAATTAAAAATCCTTTATTCCACAAAATAGAAATTAGTAAAAAATGGAATTAATGGAGGAAAATGTGACTTAGAAAATTGTGAATTTCCATGGTTTGTGAGTGATAAATCAATTAATTGAGGAGGTTAGTCGAAGAATAATTAGTAATGACATAGGATTAAATTATGGGTTATTTAATCCTATAGAGAAAATTAGTAGATGATTGGCCAGTTTGATTTGATAAGTGCGATAATATCCCTTGATGAAGATGTGATGATGATACAAATTGAATAGGATGATGACAGGTAGACTAAAGCCATTGTCAAATTGATTGATTGATTGAAATTGATAACATGCCAAGGAAACATGACATGAACTAAAGATATGTAACATTTAACTGACATTGTAAATGCTACAGGATCAAGATTGATTGATAAGATTGATTATAATAATATCAACGAACACAACCAATATTATTAAAGTGGTTTGATAATGTCATGATCTAACATTGAGAGCCTTGAAAATGTCAAAGATTGGATGACAGGAATGATATTTTGACCTAACACTGAGAGCCATGACAGTACTAAGGCCAAATTGATAAGATTTGATAGATTGATAGGTTTCCAAGGCATTGAAAGCCATAACAATGCCTAGGATTGGACAAATAATGATTGATTTTGGTGTGTTTGATATGTTTCATGATGATTTAGGGACTGATTATGAGTGATTCCAAGTTGATTCGGGGTGATTCCAAGTTGATTTGAAATGACTTCAAGTTGATATGATGTGGTTGCAAGTTGATTTGATATGATTGCGAGATGATGTTGAAATGGTTCCAAAATGATGTGAAACTAATGTGAAAGAGGATATGAATGATGATATACACTGTTGAGATACAATCAGGTTGGCCAAAAGATTAGAGTTAGTGGAATGAGAAAACAAGATGAATTAGTATGAAGAAATGATGTTGATTCAGGGTCTCGAGAGTATTTTCAAGGGTTACCACTCAAGATAGTGATAAAATAATGAAAATTATAGCTCAATTTTTTCACAATGAAGATACGAATCCAACACAACTAACAATTCAAAAATCGGAGTTGAAATGCAAAAGTTATGGCCTCCGGAGTGTAACATAGAGGCTCCAGGAGCAGTTACGGGCATCCTACTGCCCCAAGTGCACCCAAAACTCACCCAAGTGCACCTAGTGCACACTTGCTAAGCCAAAGTGCACCATGATAGTACCAAGTGTACCCATGGTGCACTTGGGAAGCCCAAGTGTGCTTAGAAAGTGCAGAATGTGCCCTAGAAGGCTTCGGGGGCCAAAAACAGCCCGACTGGACTCTGAATGACATGAAACTTTGTGTGAGTGACCAAAATGGTGGAAAGAGGTTAGAACATGAGTGAAATCAGTCAAAAATGGTCACATTTAGTCAAACTTGGTAAAACAAAGGTTAGACCAAGGCTAGACTAGGTGGAAAGCCCTTGAAGGTTGACAGACAATGTAGGATGATGCAGGAATGCAGGAATGAAGATGATTTGGTGTATCGGAATGCATGATAATGGTGATGAATGTAAGACATGAATGAAAGAAGACCTAAGAGATGAGATGAGCACCAATTGGAATGAGGTGAAGACTGTTGCTTTCAAAGAGTGCACTATATGTCAAATGGAGCTTTGTTTTGATGAAATCGTAGATGCAAACCATTTTTGAGTGTCTACAACTGTATGAAGGAGATAAAAGCTAAAAATTCATGTGCAAGTCAATTTTGTAAAAGAAAGCAAGCAGGAATTATGTTAAATGACATTGAAAGAAGATACTATACTGCCACAGGTGAACATCTAGATGAAGAGACCATAGAAAACATTATACAAATAGGGGATAGTAAAAAAAATTAAAGGGCCATCCAAGAATAGGGACCAATTTCATTTTAATAATAATGGCATACATGAGTCAGATATAACAAAGTATTCGTAGGAAAAAATTCAATATTTCAATTCTCTCTTGCACTCGAATGAGTTAGAGCTTTTCAAACTAAAACAAGAACTTGAGAAGGAAAAGGCAAAATTATGTTCAATACAAGAAAAAGCAACTGCAGAGGTTGCACTTGAAAAATAGATACTTTCTGCAAAGGAATCTGAGTTAACTGCAGCTAATCAAGATCTTTTAGATTTGAAGCAGGTTTGGATAGAATATTGGGGTGAAGGCATAAATGTGGAGGTGATGGGAAGTTTCAATGGTTGGTAGCATCACATTTCAATGGAACCAGATCCAACATTTGAAAACTCAGGGCAAATTTCCTAGTAGATTTGGTAGGGCATTGTAATTGGGGTTCATTACAAACCACAGGCTGCATCTTACATATGATTTCCATAGCTACATGGTGTGAACTATGGAGATCAATTCAAAGATATTGTGGGCATTAGCTGGCCACTCTGGGATATACAATTATCTACATTTTCTTTGATCTACATGGATTGAACTTCTACTTCTGGATATCATTCACCCCTGCAATGTTGATCCTATTCATTGGCACAAAACTTCAACATGTGATAGCAAAACTAGCTTTGGAAAATGCAGCAATAGATGCAGCTATAGGGACTCAATTGCAAAGTCACTTCTTTAAAGAGATTTCAACTTTCCTTGCTTTGAAAAATGAAAGAGGTTAGATTGTTTTGGATAGATTGCTTAAATCAGCACGTCGGGTGAATGAATAAAGCATGAGTTGTAGTGGGATCACTCAAAAATACAAGGGCGAGAAAATAGAAAATTTCCATATATGACCTTACTGTCAACTTGTTTATTGCAGTTTATGTATTGACTCAGCTCAGAAGTAAGAGTGCCAATCAATTGAATCTTACAAGAAAACCATAGTATTTAAATGAAAAAAAGAAGAAAGCAATGTCAAAATCAATAAACAAATCTTTTCATACTCGAAACTTGATTCAACATAGAAAAATGATGAGGAGGAGGAGGTTAAAAGAGTTGACAGCCCTAGTCCATCATTGAGCAACAAGAACTTGACCAATGATGAACAACTTTTCTTGCCAAAATTCAGTGATCTTGTACATGTATTAGAGGAGTTTTGGTTTCTACCCCAAGACGAGTCTTCTAAAACTGTACAATATGGTGATAAGGATAAACAATCTATGGAGATAAATTTTGATGTAATGCCTAAGAATGATAGGCATATGCATGAGGAGGCAATGACAAATACCAATGTAGAAATTGAAAGATTGAGGGCCCTTGTCCAAGAATTATAAAAAAGGGAAGGAACCGACCAAAACGACCATGTTAATGTCGTTGCACTTCGCTAGTTGTCTATTCGGTGATAAAAATGTCTTATGATGTAATCAAAATGCTATGAGGTGTATCAGTGGAGCATATTTTTCCCCTCACATGATCCTATTAAGCTCCATGCTACATTCCCTATTTAACCATCTCCTAAAAGAGAATCATTTAGTGAAAGAAATCCATGGCAAAGATCTACAATCAGAGCTCAGGACAAAGATAGATAGAATGGATCTATTCAAAAGTCAAAATATTGATGCATTATGTGAGGAGGCAAGAGAGCTAAAGAGTAAATTTAAGGAATTCCACTTAACCATATTTATATGGTGAAGCTGATGCTTTAGAAAATGCTACTATTGGGCTTAACAATGGTAAAATAAACATGAAATGGCATCTAGTTCACAAAGGAAAAGAAACAATAACACTACCATTTGTTATACTAAAACTTGCCAACCACATCAAAACCCTTGTAGGTGGCTTGAGTAGTATGCATGCAACAAAGAGCAGTGATGAAACCTAGTTAAAATTTGTTATTAACAAAGAAATCTACATAACAAATACTCACAGCTCATGTCAGATAAAACCAAATTTGAAGCTCCAACAAGATTAAACAATGGTGGCCATTAAAAAAACCAAGAAACCCTCGATTTTCAGCTCTAGCAAATACAGTGGTGGCACACAAAAAATAGTGAAACCCTTGACCTTTCTAGATTCTTCAAAATGCAAAAGCAAAATGAAGACTTTTTAGGGTATTCAAACCTTTTTTATGCCCCAAATTCCTTTTTATTTTTTTTAAAGTCCATGGGTTGTGCCATGGGATTTTAATCCCTTTTAGAAGTATTTTTTTTTATTGTGAAGAAGGGGGGTGTTTTTCTTAGTTTTGCCTTAGGTTTTATGTGAGAGTTTTTTTTGCCTAGTTATGTTTGTTTCTTTTTCCATAAGTTTATTAGTGTAGAGAAAAAAAATTAAATGATGAAATTATGAATCATTTAATATATTTTCTATTTTAAATGCAAAAAGAAGGCAAGAGGTTTGACTCTATATTTATGGTCTTTAAGAGGAGAATTGGTTTGGAAGCATTAGGAGTCTTTTTAGGAGGGGATATAGGACTGATGGGTCAGATTTGTCTTTATTGAGTCAGTTTGGAGGTCTTGATGACCAGTTAGAGACTTTTCTGGGCAGTCGAAGATGACTCATAGGCATAATTATGACTTAGTGGAGCTTTTTTAGAGATAGGACTTTATTTTCATGAGATATTGATTCCTCATTTCCAGGCTTTCTTTCTACATTCGACCCAAGAGCTGGGATTGTATTTAGAGAAATTTTGTAACTCATTTTGTAGAGTTTTGATTATGCATAGAATTTTTTGTGACTTTTTGAGTCCTTAACTTTTATTTGCAAAAGTTTGTAATTCACTGTGGAAGCTTAATACAAGTGACAGCAGTTGTGTTTATACTATCTTGTGTCAATTTTTTGAACCTTTCTTTCTTTCTACAATTTTGTTTGTGGTATCAAAATGATTTGATAAATCAATTAGTGAACTATTCTTGTTCCTTATTTTTTTGTCTAATTCAAGCACCTGGTTCTAGGGAGGTTAGTTTATTTGTAGGTTGTAATATGTGTTCTTGAAAACCTTATTACAAATTACTTATGCAAATCTTTACAGAAAGAAGTGTTTTGTTTGTACTTCAAGTAGCTAAATAGTCCTTCTCTGTTATTTGTACCCAAACTTTCATATCACTTTTGGTGTATCACCCATTTATTAGTTTAACTATAGGTTTTAGTTTTATTTCTAGTAATTTCTCTCCTTTTTCCTGCAAGTTTAAATTAGGATCATGGAAATGTCACCAAATACTCAATAGGAGCTGACCTAGAACCCTGAGGTCTCACTTCTTTTACATGTCCCACGTCAAAGTGATTCTCATGTTAGGTCAGAATTACTTAACTTTTCTAGTTTAGTACTGGGTCTAACTTATGATACTTAACATCACCAAAATAGGGTGTTCAGATTAGTCTCTGCCCATACATGCATAGTGTTATTATTATGACAATCTAAAGATATATGAATTTAAGCTCGCTTTAATATATAAATTGCACAGAGATCAAGCAACCACATGAGTGACACGAAGAAAATTGCTTCACTTCTTATCATTCATAGGCCAAAGAGATATAGAAAATATAGATTGTAGATATTCATAATATGTCAAAGAGAGGCAAACAAGCTTGCACAGTACGACGATGGTTGAAAGAGATAAGGTGAAAATTCATATAACTCAAAGGCAAAGAGGAAATTATAGTAGCATGCCAAAGCAATACTAGGGAAAATAGAGAAGATTTGGCCATGTCAAAGAGTACAATACTTTCCTTTATAGTGCTAGCATAACTTGGATAACTTCCCTCACAAGATAAAAAATCAATTACTACTATCAAATCTTCAGAGAATAATTACTGCAAAACTGAAAAGATCTAATTATTGCATAAATCCATGTATAGATGGATCTCTTCTTCACGAAAAAAATCCCTGAGAGGTCAGGAGCCATGGTTATTTAATCTCTAACTAAACGAATGGATCAACCAATGGTAGTGGAGCACCTCATTACATTTATCAATCCTAAGGACCAATGAGAGTGGTTACAGGAGATTGAAAGATTGTATTCATCATTCAAGAAACTATTTTTGCTGCCACCAACTTCCAACTCGACCGTGACTCTTGGTCAACTAAGTTCTAACCATCGAATCTTGCCACATGGACCAAACATTTTTTATCATTATGCCACTCTTTCATTGGTTCAATCATTATGCCTTGTGCTGATCATTAGTGATTGCAACCTCACCACCACCTTCCTTGAATAATAGTTATTACTTCTAAAACTATGACCATTAGTTCATCGCTACCTCACAACATGTCTTTAGCATTCTTTGCTAGCCACTGCAAACTTGTGAAGGTTAAGATCTGACCATATCCACATTGTTTCCACCTTAAACTAATGTTACTATTTGACCCCTGCAATCAAGTGAAACAAAGGCAACTACTCGATCGCAACTCAAAGTAGATGTAAAAGATCCAGAGATGTGAAATGCATATTGAATGCTGAAGGCTTGCCCCTCTTCACACTATTGTGACTTAAACCATAGCATGTCAATGTAACCATGCGATCAAGAAGAAAACAAAGCAAAGCAAACCTTCGCCACCTTGACTTTAGCCAAAACTTGACCAACTACGACTATGCAAGTCGCATGATCGTGACTTAAAATATCCTAAGGCATAACATGAAATAAGGAATATGGCTTATGCTAAACCATTTCATGAGAAACCCTAGGTGACCATTAAAATATATTGTCATTTAAATTTGATTTTTTGGTGGGAGGGTAATTTTGACTAACATTTATGGTGACTCAAGGGGGATGCAAGCCTGCTTAGCACATGACTAGTGGCCATCAAAAGATCCATTGGGCTATAGAGTCTCTAAAACTATGTAACTCGTCAAATTTATCCTTTCTACTACATTTGGAGTCATAACACGCCTTCTTCCTCCATAACTTTGCAATATCCTAGAACCAAAACCCCTCAACTACCAAACAAAACATGTGCTCGTGCACTTCTTGGAAAATAGGAAAGAACATGAAGCAAAACTACTCTAACTATGTACATAAAATTTTAATCTCCATCAAAAATAGGGCTTAAGATATATTCCATTGATCGGGATAGGAAATAATTTGCCATTAGGCCTACTCAATTGGAAAGCATTAAATTGTTTGTAACTAACGATTACATAAGGACCACTCCATAAGACATCAAACTTTGAGTGTCTCCTTGCTTTTGCTCAGCTTGCATCCCACTTAAGCACAAGATCACCTTCCCTAAAAATTTTGGCCGTAGCCTTCTTATCAAAAATCATCTTCATCTATTGCTGATGTATTTCTAAGATATGGATTGATTGATCTCTTTTCTCCTCTAGCTCCATTAGATCTACCATTCTTATAGACATAGCATCATCTTCAATTAGTTCTAGTTGATGAGCCAGCTCAAGAGTAGGAAATTCTAGTGAGACAGGAAGCCTAGCTTCCCTGCCATATACTAACATGAAAGGAGAATTCCCTATGGCTCTCTTGGGTGTTACTTTTTTAGCCCAAAGGGAAGTCTTCCATTTCTAGTGCCAACACCTTTGGCTATCTTCAATAATTCTCTTGATGATTCTAATCAAATTTTTATTGGACAACTCAACTAGGCCATTTCCTTGAGGATGATAATTGGAAGATGTGCTCAAGTAAATACTATGTTCAATTGCCCACACACAAATATAAGCTCCTATAAATGATTTAGCATATCTAAAATAATAGTTGAAGGAGCACCAAACCTTGTGACAATTCCATCAAGGAATTCCATAACTAAAGCTTCTATAGAATCTTTTAAAGCTATTGCCTCTATCCATCTTGTAAAATAATCTGTGGTACTCAAAATCCACTTATGACCAAAGCTAGAAGGTAGTTATAGGACCAATAAAATCCAATCCCCATTGAGCAAAAGGTTGATCAACCTGGATGGGGTGAAGTGGAAGGGCTGCAAGTTTCTATTTACTTGAGAAGAAAGTGTACTTTCTACACTTCCTTACATGCCTGTGGCAGTCATAGAATAAGGATGGCCAATATTAACCAACTCTCATGATCTTCATTATAGTGGTTCTTGCTGAAAAATGGCATCAAGACCATTGTGAAGTTATTTAACTATGCTTTCTACTTGATCTCCATCAACACATCTTAGCAGGGCTCCATTGAAGTCTTTCCTAAATAGAACATCATCAATTAGAGTATAAGAAATAGATTGTAGCCTAAACTATTTTCTCTTAACTTTACCCAACCCTTGAGGATATTTTTTCCTAGCTAAGAAGGTCTTCATATCATATACCCAACCCTTATTGTCATCATTTCTTGCCTCCTACTATTCTACCAACACCAAGACGACTTCCTCATCAAGTTCATGAGGTGAGATCATCTGTTTGCATAATCCTTTTCCCCTAATTAATTTGGTGATTTGAATATCCACATCATATTCCATCACCTTGGTGATCCAACCAACTTTTTTCTCACTAATGTCTTTTCTTAACAAGAAATCCTTAACACTAGCACAAGGGACCAACAAATGGATTTTGTTATGAGATAACAGATGTCTGAATTTCAAGGCTCTTATGACTGCTAAGGCCTACTTTTCCACATAGCTATACTTATTTTCATATTCTTTGAGTCCATCACTATAGAAAGCAATAGGTTGCTCTTCATTTTTATCATTTAGTTGAGTCAAAACAACAGAAATACTTAACCCACCCCCTAAGGTGTATAGAATGAAATCCTTTTCAAAATTTGGATTAATGAGAGTAGGAGTTGAAGCTATGGTTGCTTTGATCTCTTCAAAACTTTCTTTCCCTTCCTTGGTCCATGAGAAAGCCATATTTTTTCGAGCATAGATGTAAGAGGTTTCACCATGGTCACTAGGTTAGGAATAAACCTTCTCAAAAAATATATTATACCAAGAAAAATTTGCAAACCTTTATTGTGGCTCAGAAGAGAAAAGGAAAGTATTTCCTTTGTCTTGTCTGGATCAATAGTCAGACCATCCTTAGATACAATATGTTCTAATAATTTCCCTTGATTAGTGGAAAAGACACACTTATTTGGATTCAAGGATACTCTGTACTCTCTACATCTTGTAAAAACTTGTCTGAGATGACCAAAATGTTTTGCTACATCTTCGGAATATAATGTGATATCGTCGAGGTAGACTAACACAAACCTCTCAATCATATTTTTGAAGGCCATCTTCATTACTGTTTGAAATGTGGCACCTACATTTGTTAGTCCAAAAGGCATCTTGCTATAGACATAAGTAACCCACTTGGTAGTGAAAGAAATTTTGTATCTATCAGCTTCCTTGACTAACACCTGATTATAAGCTGAGAATACATCCAAGAAGGAGAATCTCTCTAAACTACTAACCTTGGACAATATCTATTCCATGGAAGGGAGAGGATGATGATCTTTAAGGGAGGCTTGATTAAGATCCCTAAAATCTACACACAGTCTAATCTCTCTATTCTTCTTTCCAACAAGGACAAGGTTTGCCACCCAAGACGAGTGCTTGATAGGGAAAATGAAATTGACCTCAATTAATGTGGACAGTTCTTTTCTCATTAGGGGCTCAATCTTGGGATTCAGTAGTCTTTATTTTTGCCTAACAAGTTTGACATTATCCACTAGATTTATAGTATGTTGAAACAAACTAGGGTCAAACCCCATTAAATCATCATAGGTCCAAGAAAATATATCATCAATTTCTTGAAATAGATAGACAAAGCTCTCTTGCTCAATTTTGGAACATACCTTTCCCATGTTTAACATCCTTCCATCAGCAACTGTAATTGGAACATAGTCTCTTTTGTTTGTAGTAAGATTCGTGCATTTTTCCCTCACCTGGTCATTAGGGTTGAAGACACTTTCTAGGGTAATGAGACCCTTTGGTAATTTTTTAGAGCTAAGGTTGATGATTTGATCACCATATTGGTCATGCAAACTTGACTAATTTCTATTTAAAAACTCCACTTCATTCTGCAAGAAACTCACAATTTGCACATCAGATTCAATGGCTTACCAATTGGTATCATTATCAGGGACATTGGGTCTAACCACCACTTTAGTCTTCTACTTCTTCTCATCTTCAAGGCTCCTTGGGATATCACAAGATGCACCCATTGCTGCAAGTCTATCAGCGTGTCTATTTCTTCTCCTAGGAATGCTTTGAATATTAAATGCACTAAAAACTTCAAGCAAGTCCCACACTCTATGTTTGTAAGACTTGAGTAAATTATTCTTATTGAGATTTTGATTCCTCACTTGATTGATCACTAGCTCACTATCCCCATACACACTCAATGTTTGGATTCCTCTTTTTGAGCAAGTAAGAGACCCTAAATCAATGCCTCATATTCAGCTACATTATTAGTACAACTAAACTAAAGCCTAAATGAGAAATATTACTTTTCTAATCTAGGAGAAACCAACATTACACTAGCCCCTGACCCATTTTATTTCTTGATCCATCAAAACACATACTCCATATCCCAATTGTGTTCTCCTTGGTTTTCATCAAACTAGGTACTAGAGCATCCTTTTTTGATGTACAATAAGTGCCCAAGTCAATCTCTAAGATTTTGGATATCAGGTCAAACTAATAAGCATAAGCCCATTCATCCAAGAGGAAGTTAGGTATATTAGCTAAAGAAGTGGTAGGCTCATTTGGTGTAGCATTTTCATCTATTTTTAGGATGGTACAATTCATATTAATGAGATTGGGAGTGTAGGACTCAATATGATGAAGGGCTAATGGTTCTATTTTGATTGAAGCCTCGGTTCCATATCTAGTTCTAAAAAATATATATGACCAATTAGAAGATATTTAACCACCTATTTGAGCAGTGGAGTCTCTTGACAGACAAATGACAAAGTGCAGCTTGACCTTAGCAATTGATATATCCTGAACTATAGTGTAACCTAGACATGCATGTAAAGCCATTTCAACATTCCTTAGGATTCTCACGGTCTTGATAGTACTACCATCTAACTACAACACATCTTTAACAATGGGTTCCTATTTCATTTCTAGGGTATCAACAACACACTTGGGCATTACTGAACTACTAGCCCCTAAATTAATCATGCAATTGTGGACTAGCTTGTCTCCTATAATTAGAGAAACATAAAATGGAGGAGGTCTAACCTTTTATCTTATTTCCACCTCCTTAGATGATTGTACCAAGCTCATAGCATTCTCCATGCTAGGTGGCTAATCTCTAAGTTCAATGCTTTCCAACTCCTGTCACACTAACCTCCTTTGTAACAATATAGTAGTTACAACATCCCACATAGAAATGTTCACATTGGTCTTCCTCATCTACTCTACTACACTAAAAGTAGCATTAGATGTCTTGGTGGGAGCCTTGAAAGTAGAAGCTTGAGGTGGGACAGTTTGTGAGTTATTCATATTATCTCTAATTTCACCATGCCCTTACTATTGAGGAGCATTGGCAAGTTGATTCACATTGTGTTGCTGGGAAACTACTTGTACATGTGGTGCTATAATTGATGTAGAAGTCTAATTAGGAGGTTGAGGAGAAACCTCCTCCATTGCTCTTTTCTTGCTCCTAGTATTATAAGCACATGAATCTTGGTTTACATTACCATGCTCTTCCACTAGATGGTTCATAAAAGAACAATCATTCTGCTGAAAAGTATCAACAAGTTGGTTTGCATTGTGTTACTAGGCAATCGCTTGCTCTAGTAAAACAAAGGCCAAGTAAGATTTCAACTTCTAAAACATGCAGTATCCATAAGAGTAGTTACAAGAAGGGTAGAAATCTTGATCTTGGGCAAGGTTTTTCTTAGGGACTAAGGCCCTATTTAGGTTGGTGTTTGAAGACTTGAGATGGTCTGTAGGTCTATTCTGATTGTGAGGGTGATCAATAGGTCTATTCTGATTATAGGGGACATGACTCTGATCGAGAGGTCTATCATGAATGGGACCTTGACTTTGGAGAGGCTTATTATTTTTATCTTCTTACCTCT
Source organism: Cupressus sempervirens (assembly GCA_028749045.1). NCBI lineage: Eukaryota > Viridiplantae > Streptophyta > Pinopsida > Cupressales > Cupressaceae > Cupressus > Cupressus sempervirens. Next base: position 549,816,632 of record CM053793.1, read on the forward strand.
TAATGGTTACCAACTCATTTCCCATTTTTTGCACTATTGTACTATTTTCCTCCATCTTCTTTTCTTAATCTAGCATCCTTCTATCTGCATTCTACATCAATGTTTGCATCATAGTTTCAATCCTATAAACTCCATTAGAGGATGTAGAGGCTATTGGAACCACAACCAGAGGCTAACTTATAGAGGAGACATGAATAGGGGCCACAATAAGTTGATGATTAGGCATGTCAGGGAAGAAAGGCATTAGGGTCGTTGGAGCTAACTTCCCTTCCTATATCAAAAATATTTTTAGCTCTTATAGAAACCTCATAAGCATTTGGTAAAGTGTCCCCTCCCATAGATTGTAAAATGGTAGCTATATCACTGTTGAAGGCTTTGAGATAATACAAGAATGCATTATCGGGAGAGGGTTTCACTGCAGTCAATGTTCTGTCCCATGTCTTCTGAAATCTATAATTGAAATCAGTCATACATTCATGGGGAGCCCTCTTGATAGTCATTGGTTGTTCCAAAAGTGACAGGTGGTCATCCTCAAAATGCTTGCATAATGCTACCCTAACCCATCCTAATCAGTAATGGAGTTATGAGGCAAACCTCTATACCATTGTAATGCCTTTCCTTTCAAGGATGAGGCTAGAAGTCTCACTGCCACATCATCCTTAGTGATACTATGAATATTACAGACATTAGACACCTCCTCAATATGTTCTATAAGGGAGATGGAGGTTTTCCCAGTAAACTCGGGTATACTTTTAAGAGATGATATTGGTATGTCATGCCTTTGGGATAATAGGAGGGGGTTCCCACCATTAAAGGTGGTGAAAGTGTGAGCTCTATCCACATACACAAGTGTTCTATTGATGTGAGAAGATGGTATTCTAGACTAAGACCTAACAACAGGAGGAGTGGAGATAGATCTTGTAGGGGTATGTGTTACTGTCACACTCCTAATTGGTGATAATGATACTCTAACCTTTCTTCTTGGATTAGAAAGAGAAAGCTCTTGATATTGGAACTTACCTCTGGAAGATGCACTTGTGTGTCTCTTGGGCATGAAGCACAACAACTTTGGTATGAAACTAGATGCGTTTGAAGCTTAGAGTCACCAAGTACTTTTAAACAATGAGTCTCTTGAAGGCTTTATACTGAAGGTAGTACTATCTCCTTAGCATGAACAAGGAATATTTTCCCGATGCCAGTGAGCCTTAAATATTTTTAATATAATGTCCCACCGAGCATGCCAAAAACTGTTCTCATGAATGCTTGCACCCTTGTCCAAAGTCTTACCTAAGGACAGCCTCATGAAACATGTAAACAACCTCCAAGCTATGGGACTTGAACTATAAGGTTGAGTCTTAAGAGAAGGTTGGCTTCTTCTACTATTATGATGCACTTAAACTATTCTTGAAGAGAAAAGGGAGAAGAAATACATGAATGTAACTATATAATCTATTTTAAAGAGGCGATGCACCAAAATAGGGTGTTCAGACCAGTCTCTACCCATACATGCATGGTGTTATTATTATGACAGTCTAAAGATATACAGATTCAAGCTTGCTTTAATCTATAAATCACACAAAGATCAGACAACCACATGAGTGACACGAGGAAAATTGTTTCACTTCTTATCATTCATGGGCCAAAGAGATACAAAAAATGCAAATTATAGATATTCACAGTACATCAAAGAGAGGTAGATAAGCTTGCATAGTACAATGACAATTGAAAGAGATAAGGTAGAAAGTAATATAACTCAAAGGCAACGAGGAAATTACAGTAGCATGCCAAATAAATACTAGGGAAAATAGAGAAGATCCAACCATATCAAAGAGTACAATACTTTCCTTTATAGTGCTAGCATAACTTGGATAACTTCCCTCACAAGATGAAAAATCAACCAATAAAACTGCAAAACTAAAAAGATATGATTATTGTGTAAATCCATGTATAGATGGATCACTTATTCACCAAACAAAATCCTGAGAAGTCAGAAGCAATGGTTATTTAATCTCTGACTAAATGATCAGATCAATCAATGGTGGTGGAGTACCTCTTTGCATTTATCAAGCCTAGGGACTAATGAGAGTGGTTACAGGAGATCAAAAGATTAGATTCATCATTCAAGAAACTATTTTTGTTTCCACCAACTTCTAACTCGACCGTGAGTCTTGGTCAACTAAGTTCTAATCTTGAATCTTTCCATGTGGACCAAACATTTTAAACCATTATGCCACAGTGTTATCAGTTCAATCTTTATGCCTTGCATTTATCATTAGCAATTGTAATCTTGCCATCACCTTCCTTGAATAATAGTTACTACTTGCGAAACTGCGACCATTAGTTCATCATTGCCTCGCAACATGTCTTTAGCATTCTTCACTAACCATCGTGAACCTATGAAGGATGAGATCTAACCATATCCACATCATTGCCACCTTAAATTGATGTTACTATTTGACCCCCACGATCAAGCAAAACAAAGGGAACCGCTCGATCACATAGATGTAAAAGACCCAATGTTGTAAAATGCATCTTGAACATTGAAGGCTTGCCCCTCTTTGTGTTGTCATGATTTAAACCATGACATGTCAATGTAACCATGTGATCGAGCGAAAAACAAAGCAAAGCAAACCTTCGCCACCTTGACCTTAGTCAACACTTGACCAACTGCGACTATGCCAATCACATGATCATGACTTAAAGTACCCTAAGGCATAACATGAAATAAGGAATATGGCCAATGCTAAATAATTTTATAAGAAACCTTAGGTGACCATTACAACAAATTATCATTTCAATTTGATTTTTTAGCGGGAGGGCAATTTTGACTAACAGTGAGGAATAAAGAAAAATTGGTATACAAAGGATATTCATAGCAAGAAGGGATAGATTAAGAAGATATATTTTCCCCTATTGCCAAACTTAAAGTAGTTAGAATGTCCTTGGCTTATGCAGCAAGTAAGAAGTTTAAAGTGTATTACATGAATGTAAAGTCAACATTTCTTAATGGAGAACTTGAAGAAGAAAAAGACATGGTATGCAAATTGAAGAAAGCATTGTATGGTCTAAAGCAAGCACCTAGAACTTGGTATGCCAGATTGGACAAATATTTGACAAAGTTGGGATTTGCTAAAGGTACGACAAATAGCAATTTATATTTGAAATAAATTGAGAATGGATTGTTTATTATTGTGATATTTGTAGATGACATAATCTTTGGAGGGAATGATGAAGCAAGTGACAAATTTGCTAATGAAATGAAGAATGAATTTGAGATGAGTATGATTTGTGAGATAAAAAAATTCTTGGGTCTACAAATTGTATAAAATAGCGATGGAATTTTCTTATCTCAAGCTAAGTATTTGAAAGACTTGTTGGAGATATTTGGCTTGGAAATTTGTAAGTCTATTGGTACACCTATGATAATTGGTCACAAGTTATCTAGAAAATATGAGACACCTATAGTTGAGCAAAAGAAGTATAGACCTATGATTGGAGGTTTGCAATATCTAACACACACTAGACCAGATATAGAAAATTTAGTTAGGATAGTAGCAAGATTTCAAGCTAATCCTAGAGAATCACATTATGTAGCAGTAAAGAGAATATTCAAATATTTGAAGGGTACACCTAATTTTGGATTGTGGTATGACAGATCAAATGATTTTACTTTATGTGCATATACTGATGTGGATTGGGCAGGCAGTATGGATAACAAAAAGATCACCAATGGTGGAGCATTTTTCCTTGGAGGAAGATTGGTTTCTTGGCTATGTGAGAAATAGGATTGTATTTCATTGAGTACAATAGAAGCAGAGTATGTAGCAACAACAAACAATTGTAATCAAATCATGTAGATGAAGCAGATTCTAAAGGATATTAGGATAGAATTCTTAGAACCTATTATTGTACATTGTGATAACACAAGTATAGTGAGTATTTCTAAGAATCTTGTGTTGCTTCTAAGAATAAGCACATATCTATTAAGTATCATATTTTAAGAGAAAAAGTTGCAAATAAAGAGATCAAATCAGAGTATGTGAGTACAAAAGAGAAAATTGTAGATATCTTTATGAAGCCTTTGCCTAAAGATACATTTTAGTATTTGTGAGGCATGTCTAGGGTTATGCCCTTGCCTACTTATGAGTAGATGATGTAAAGAATGCATCAATCTAGTGGTACAGAAAACTATTGTTTATCCAGATTGAATGCTAATGCTTCCTATATGGGGGAACATCTAAGATGACTAGAGTCAGCAAGGACTCTTGGTAGTTAGTATTTAACACTGTCTTCGGACACTTGAGCTAGTTGAAGACTTTGAGAAGATGATTGACATGATGAATCATTTATCGTTGATGTCAATGGGGGAGATGATCACATGAAAACATATTCTAATAGTATGTGGTAGATGTATGTATGGGGGAGAATTGTTCATGAATTTATTGATGTCAATGGGTAGAAACATTGAGTTATATCAATAAGGGAGAAGTATGAAACTTGATGACCATCAATGTAAGATAGATAAAAATGGAGAATTTTTCCTATGAGCTAGTGTGTGAAAAAATGAAGTCAATCCCAAGAATGAGAAAGCACCAGATAGAGAAGTGTTCCTAAGATTTCAAATGTGAGAAGAATGGAATGGCAACAAAAACAACAAAGTTTGATTTGGTATTCTTCAAACTTAGATGTTTTTCATCTATGTTGCCATCAATGCCAAAGGGGGAGATCGTTATCATGAATGTTGATGATATTCCTTTGGGGAAGTATCTTAAGCATTGGAGAGATTGTGTACATGATTGACATGTTGCATTCATGACTGTGTTTGACATTCATGTCAACATAGCATTATTTTTGTTAAGACTACTAGAATAGCAGATGGAGAATGAGGTCGTAAAAACTATGTATTAATGATCTGGTCAAGCATAGTTAAGGATGTATTCTACACTATGTCCTGGACAAGTGCACGTAGAGAGTCAAAGACATATCAAACTTATTCATGAATCACAAAAGATAGTGTGTAGCCAGAGTACCTGATAAGTGGTTTTTGATAATTGATTTGTATCTCTTAACTAGGATAGAATTGTGATGAGTGCAATTAGACTGTGATAGAAGATATCCTAATGATGACATCAATAAGTGTGCAAGGTCACCAATCATACGTATGAGAAGTTGTAAAGACTATGAGCTGATAGTGACTTGGAATTACAAAAGGATGTAATGTTTAATGAGGTCCTATTATAATTAATCAAGAAAGCCTCAAAGATGACTCAAAGAATTTTTTGAGGATACAATATAAAGGAAGATTATTTTCCTTGTGGTGAAGGGTGTCACTAATATGTGAAGTGTGAATTATGCAAGTGATATGTGAAATTGGTAAATGCATGTAAGCAATCCAACAGATTATTTGCATGCAAAGTTGGTGATGTGGCATTGAGATCAAAAGAGGATTGGTCCAATAAAGAGAAAAGAGGAGTTCAAGATTGTTCATTTCTATTAGTCTGCAAGAAATAATATAGAGACTAGTTGGATAGGAAGTTCAATGGTCTTGCCCCTGAAGCTATTTGGATAGTGGGTCCGTCTATCTTCTACAACTCCTAACAGGGTTGGTACTACTCATAAAAGGGTTGGAATCTTTTAATAGGGATTCAAAGTCTCCTAACAAGGACTGATATGTACTAAATGCATTTCATTGGCTCCTAACAAAGTCCATCCTCTTACAAGGAACTTATATATTAGTACATCATTTTATGGGTACCATCTCCACTAGGGTTTTCCCTCTGATCAAAGGTTTCCCTAGTTAACATATTTGGTGTTATTGTGTATGTATATTATCTTAATAGTTATATTGTTCATAAGGTTAAGGATTAATAAGTTTGATAAATGTTTTATAGTTGGATAATTGATTCAACAAAAAAGGTATCTTGGTGGACTTTAATTTCTAACAAAGTAGTCTTCAAACAATCTAGCAATGGACAAAGAAACCTTGCATGACACAAAACATGTGAGGTCTCAAAATGAAATCCTTAAAGCTATCATCATGTGTATGTTCAAAATATTTCCACAGGTCTTATCACAGATGAAGACACATCAAGCAATTTCTACCTAAAGGACATGACTCATTAATAAATACCTTGGCCAACAACTTGATGCTCCCTTGCCTCACACAAATTTTTTTCCCACAATAGATATTAGCTTTTTCATAGAGTGCTTTCAACACATCTAAAGGAACACATATGGTGAGTCAAATATTGGGGTGATTTAGGTAGCCCACTAAGATCAATCCTTGTACCAAGATATTGAGCAACTAAATAAGGTGGCCTATAATCATAGGTTTCTATTAAGAGTCTCCATTTATAGCATCCCTCTTGCATATAATATAGAATAGAGGTCTTTCAACCACAAGAGAATTCAAACTAGCAATTTCCCCAGGTTGCAATCCCATGAGTGTCCTCACTAGAATGAAGGAAGATGTTATGTCCCCCAAGTCTTTGGCCTTTGTCAAGGGCTTTGTGATTATAGTGGATTGGAGAAGATAGGATCACTTGTTCCCACTTGGGTCGTGCATGTTAAGATTTTTTCCCTAATGGAAGTCCCTCTAAAGTTAAGAATCTCACAAGGAAATTGAACATAAAATAGATCCACACAAGGAAGTCAATATTTTTGATTCACCTCAAAGAGGTAAAGAGCGTACTCTCCTACTCCAAATGTTTCTTCCAAACACACCAAACAAAGTTATTAAGGCAACTAAAGAGTGACCTCTCTACTCACTTTATATGATCCACACTAGGTAAAGATTTATGATTGTCTTCAAAAGACAATAGCACACTATCCTACCATCAATATGAATCCTTAATCATGAGTTATTAGGTTCCTAAGAAAATGAAATTAAATATAATGCAAGCAAGCACAATATGACCAAATGATGAGCAATAAAGCATAATGATATGTTATTTTTGTGTTTTTCTCAAGGTACCTACAAAACCACTTGTTAGTATTTGAGTAATGTAATTTTCCTTTAACAAGCAATCCATACAAAACCATAAGTTAGGGCACAAAATATGCAAATGAAAAAATAACCATGTAAAAAAAACTTCTTAGAAGCTGTTAGGGAACCATAAAACTTGAAATACAAAGAAAATGGAAGCAAACTAGGCTAAAGGACTCTCATTGTACAAGCAATTGAATCTAAGTGACACTTCGCAATCTATCAAAAAATTGTATGATATACCTCTTAAATTCGGATGATATTTTAGGTATGGACAACAAAGTACACTAAACTGAGATGATATTATGTCAGAAGATAGACAATACTTCACAAAGAATAGAAATGATTTTACAGAGACTGATAGCAATTGTATGGGAGTTATGCAAAGTATCATGGACTATTATATGAATTATTGTATGATTATCTTGGCCTAAAAAATAGAGAGATGAACTTGTGACAACAAAATGAGAAAAGAAATGGAATTAAACTATTGAGTCTAGCCCCACGGTAGACACCAAAAATGTATGCTCAAAAGTAGGCACGCTTCTATAAAGTGTCTTATAGATTCCTATCTACGGCATGCAAAAATCTAAAAGAGAAATGTGGCTCTCAATTGAATCTCAAAAGGAGACCCTTGCAAGGTGCACCATAGAATGGAATATTAAAAGATAAGAGCAAGAATGCTAGTATCCAAGAACTTTAAGTGAATGAAAATGCAAGCTAGAATGAGAATTCAAAACTAAGCTAAGATGCAATGTAATAACAAGGTTGGAGAATTCAAAACTAAGCTAAGATAAGAGCAAGAATGCTAGTATCCTCCTTATAAAGAGAAATAGATAGTAGGGAGAAAGATGCAAAATCAAGGTTGGAGAATAGTTCTCATTTTGACTTTGGTGCACAAGATTCTTAGGAGGAAAAATCAATGGATATGTTTAAGAGGCAAATGATGTGTGGAAGGGATAAAGAGGGAAAAAAAAGGTTCAACTAACCTTGGAAAGTGTGCATTTAATGTGTAGAAAAAAATCTTTTATTTTATTTTTAAGTTAGGAAATCCTTTTTTCATGTGCACACATAAGATAAGGGGGGATTTTTTTTAATTAAAAGGGAGCACATTCTCTTAGTTAAATAAAGACTTAGGATAAGTGGGAAAACTATATATTATAATTGAATAAGTGATTGATGACGATTTGGTCAAATATAAATGGTTGATAAATTATGCAAAATTGATTAAGCATACGATGTAGTCTAGCATATAGATTAAAAATGTTGAAAATGGGCCTTATTATTTACTAGACCATTTTTGGGTGATTACACCACTTAACCCATAATTAATGTTTATGACCTAAGAGACAATGATAACATTTTATTGGCATTCTTGTCTTACTACAGGTATACTACACTTGCTAGACTATTTATCACTTTGTCATACTTGACATCATAGAACATGACTTAGTGGTTTATACTAGGGGACCAGTTTGAGATTTTGCCTTTCACACACAACCCCTTAAGATGGATTAGCTTAAATTGTTTCAAAGTCTCACAAAATAACCGACGAGATCACAACCTTAGCAGGATTGACCTATACAACCTCACATTGTTCTTGGTCCAGACTTTGTATAAGTCTTGTTTGGCTTCCTCCTTGTCCACAATCTTGTTCTTTCCTTTAGTTTAAGGATTTTGCTACTTAGACCTTTTCTTCAATATGCATTCTCTAGCAAGATGGCCTATCTTTTTGTAGTTATAATAAGTTATCCTTATTCCTTTCTAGGGTATTGAATGGTTCCTCTAACTAGTCTTTAATTTGTACAATTATACAAGGTGTTCGTCATTTCCACAAGTTGAACATGTCAGTGTGGAAAACCTTGTCTTCCTATCAGGAATTTATGTTTTGGATATGATTGTTTTGATCTTTCTATTGATCTAAAAACCTTAGCCTTGTTCCCATACTTGTTACAAAACTAACAATATCCATCAAATATTTTCTAATGTGAGTGAGATCAACATTCTTGTGTAGTGTGACTATACTGATGGCAGTTACGATAGTACCCATTGAAGGTATTTTGAACAATAGGTGAAACCTTTCTATGCCAACATATATTCAAATTGTATCTTGTTTTACCACAGCAATGATAAGTTGGATTCTTAGGTTTCACACCTTTAGACAATGTTTCCCCTTTCCTTTTGAGGTTTTGGTCTTTATTTCTATAAGACTCACTTTCTTCAGTCTTGTTGTCACTTTCATAACCAAGAACGATAGTTCTCTTGTTCTTTCTTTGAGCTTTGAGCTACTCATCTATCTTCTTGGGGTTGTCATTGACTTTTTCAATTTTTTATTTCTCTCATTTATGTTTTTTAGTTCTTCATTAAATTTGTAGATTTGTTCATCCTTTTGGCTCGCATCTTCCTCAACCATTATTTAAGCTTCTAGAATTCCCCTCAATTAATCCTCAACTTTCTCTTTTTCTAGTGTAACATTACCTTTCTCATCCTGAGCTTGACCCAAACTTGCTAAAGTTTTTTCTTGTTATATTTTTATATGTGCAATTATTTTTCTCAACTTCTCATTATTGGACATGAGATTGGTGATTATTTCTTCATATTCATTTTACCAACTTTTCTCTTCTAGTTTCTCAATATTTTCATCACTCTCATTGAGTTTCTTCTCTTTCATAATGAAACCCTTAACTTGTCATTCAAATCTTCAATAGTGTCAAGAGTGTCTTCAAGTTGCTTCTGAAGTCTGATAGTTGCCATTTGATCTTTCCTCAAGTTGTTAAACTTGTCATTGCTAAGATCCAAGATTTGATACCAATTGATGGTCCTAATAAGTACTGGGAGGGGGTGAATTAGTACAAATTATCCAACCAATCTTTTGAACTATTATTCTAAGTAAGCTAGATAACAACCACTTAGCTAATACTATAATGATAAAATTAGTAAGGTAAAATCATATAATCTCACACATAAATGCATACATCAAGTGACACAGAGATTTTATATGTGGAAACTCTTGATGAGAGGATGAAAACTACAGTGGGGGTACTATACCCACTAGCCTTTTGCTACAGATAAAAGGTTGCCTGGTGAAAGGCTACAATTGTTCTTTCTGAGAACACATATTGTAATGAATGATGGAAACTTGTTAGGATCATACAAGCCTTTCAAAGCTACCCTTTTAGAGGATTTTAAACACTCCTTCTAAGAGGAAACTTGTTAGAGCATTTACAATATGCTTGCTACTGAAGCATGCCTACTTAAGAGAGTACAATTGATTACAATGGTAAGAAAAAAATCAAAGTGATTGATCTAAATAAGTGGCACATCTTGCCTTATAGATCTCCAACATATACCTTGAATATGTCTCGATCTTCACTCGTACTATTGGATTCCTCCATGATATTTGTTGTATCACATTTTTACTATTATACTCTATCATATTTTCAATCCCCAATATGTAGTAGTTCATCTATTATGTTGTCTTCTTTGTTCTTCTTGGTCCTTATTTTGCACAACACTTTAGAACTCTTCTTCACTCTCCTTTTTCTTTTTTTCAATAATTAAGTTTCCAACTTATATGTGTTCTCCATCATTTGGGTGCAAAAACCTTGAAATACCCTACCCAAAGTCGATGCATTCAAAATTTGAATCATATTTCTAAATTGTTCTTGGAAAACCAATGACAGCTACGTTTAGGGTCTAGAATGGTAGCTCTATTAGTCCTATTATGAGCTTAGATATAACCTCTATCCTTGCTTCTTTCTACTGCTCAAACTAAACTTTAATCGCATCATGGTGAAGTCTGTGTCCCTCTATTATATCATATCAATAATGACTCACTATGTTGAGTGCAACTTAACACATTGTCAATGTTCATGCGCTACCTTGTCTTCAACTTGTCACATTATCTAACTAGTAGATATCTAGTGGTGTTCATGAGACAATATATACATTACTCCTCTTCATCAGTTGTCAATCAATAAGAACACCTTGTTGTGCTAAGTGTTAGCATCACCAATCTCCTTTCTCTATGTCATTGAGACTTGCAAGCGTATCAATAAATAATTACAACAAGTTGTGGTGTGTATGAATCTAATTAAATATACAATGTATAAAAAGGATATCACCTTTAAAAGCCTAGTTTTTCCAAATTCATGACATACATTGTAATACAAACCAACCTCCAGATAAATCTAATCAACACCACCTAATGGAAGAGAAGTTAATGTAAGTTTTTTTTATTTCAAAGTTTATATTCCTTTGTTGCTTAGAGTCAAGAAGGGGTAAGTAAGACTATTATGAAAATAACTAATTAATATAAAAAATAATCTAATTAGATTGAAAAGAAAATGTAAAAATAGATTAGGATAGATTTGAGTGCACCTGGACCAAACTAGAATAAATTAAGACTCAAATCTAAATTCCCAACTTTCAAAATCCTAAACTAGTTTTAATTGATATTATGAGATCCTAAAACTTGTATCTAAGTACATGATAAATTTCACTTATTATTTAAGGGTACAAAATGATTAATTTATTTTACATAATATGTTTTGTCAGGATAAATTACAAATTATTTGTATCGATTCCAATATGTCATTAGAGTTGTGACAATTATAATTAGGGTCTTCTACACCTGCAAAATGGAGAAATGTTTATATGGATGACTATATAGTGGTTTCTTCTTACTCAATAACCCATTTTGGTGATTCTCACCTGTACAGGTGGCTATTGTGATAAAGACAATGTTTGTAGGGCTTGTGAATCTAAAGTATGTCTAAATTACTACGAGATAAATAAAATGCAAAGATATACCATGATAGGATAAACATTCAATTAAAATGAAATCAATGTGTTATCAAAAGCATTAAACAACCATATATTTAAACAAAAGTATATAGATATGAAGATAACAAGAAACCATACCCAAATTGAAAGAGGAAGAGTACAATTCAATCATCATTCAATGATCTCCTAGTCATCTTCATAATCTTGTCATGACCCCATGATGTAGAAAATGTGTTTGATTCTTTATTTTTTGATGGAAGATTGATGTAGCCTCAATTTACCAATCCACATTTTATAGAATGTCTTCAAATTGGGGCTAAAACCTTATAATTAGTTTCATCTTACTAAGATGAAGCATGATGCTTGCTATATTCAAAATTGAGAGAGCCAAATGTAAATCGTAATCCTTCATTATTTCACTAGAATAGGGACCCAACTTAAATTTGGGCTCAAAATGTAGGGTACATAATGGATGAGCTATTATATACATTATACATTTCAAGCCTAAACTTGAACTATGGGTCCCAAAAACTAAGTAGATGCAATAAAACATTTAATAGTCAGTTTGGAGGTTAGAATATAATACAAAGGCTACAAATAATGACATAGGGCCTAAGAGGTGAAATTAATTATTTGATTGGAGACAAAATAAAGGAACACACTCAAAAATAAGGACTTACCTCAATTTTAAACAATATTGAAGGGATAGAGGACCAATGTGTTAGAAAGAAAAGTCCACCAAGAGAACTAAGAGAGTGGGGTGGGGGGTGAACAATTATCCAACTATTAAAAAACTTATCAACATTACTAATCCTTAAGCATGTAAACAATATAAGCAGCAACCACAAGAATATATACATACACAATAACACCAGATATATGTTAACTAGGGAAACCCTTGATCATAGGGAAAACCTTAGTGGGGATGGTACCCACAAAATGATGTACCAATATAAAAGTTCCTTGTAAGAGGATGGACTCTGTTAGGAGCTAATGAAATATAGTCAATATATATCAATCCCTATTAGGAGACTTTGAAACCCTGTTAGGATATTCTAACCCTGTTAGGAATTGTGCCAATCTTGTTATGAGTTGTAGAAGGCAGAAGGACCCATTTTCCAAATAGCTTCAGGGGCAAGACCCCCGAACTCACTGTCCAACTGGGCTCTATATTATTCCTTATAGAATAATAGATATAGAATAACTTCATCTCTTTCTCTATCCTCCTAACTAGACCAAACCTCGTATGATCTTAATACCTTATCACTAACTTTGCATCCAAATAATCCCTTGGATCACTTACTTGCATTTACCAAATGTTTCGCATATCATACACTTGCATGCATACAACACAATAAGGAAAATAACCTTCCTTTGTACCATATCCTCAAAATAGTTCCTTGAGTTGACCTTGAGGCTTTCTCAATTAATTATAATAGGACCTCATTAAGATATTACAAAACTTTACATCTTTTCACAATTACAAATCATTGTCAGCTCACAGTCTTTACAACTTTCCACACATGCGACCTCAAACCTCACACACTTACTAACATCATCATCAGACTATCTACTATCATAGTCTAATTGCACACATAACGATTCTATCTTAGTTAACAGATACAACTCAATCATCATAAATCACTTATCAAGTACTCTGTCTGCTTATAGTCTTATGTAAATCTTGAATAACTTTTGCATGTCTTCGAATATTTATATGCACACTTATCCACTTCATCATGATACAATGTAGAATACATCCCTAACAACACTTGACTTGATCATCAATACTCAATCCATGCACTCTTGTTCTCTATCTGCTACTCTCTCATACTTCACAAAAATAATACTATGTTGACATCAATGACAAACATAGTAATGAACGCAACATGTCAATTATGCTATCCATCTATCCAATGCTTAGGATACTCCTCCAAAGGAATACCATCAACATTTATGCTAACAATCTCCCCCTTTGGCATTGATGGCAACATAGATGAAAAATATCTAAGTTCCAAGAAAGACCAAATCAAACTCTAATGTTGTTGTTGTTGTTCTCTTATTTTTAAATCCTCTTCATCAATCAAATATAAAACTCACATGAGCACTGCTCTATTTTTGTTCTCTTACTCTTAGGATTGACAGCATTTGTTCACACTCTAACTCTCATGAACAACTCTCAATTTCCAAACTTCTCCCCTATTCAATATTTCAAACTTCACCCCCATTCAATGTTTCTCCCTAATGACATCAATAAATACATGAAAAATTTTCTCTCATACATACATCTTCCACATACTACTAGAATATTTTAGCAAGTACTCTCTCTCCCCATTGTGCTAGAGGAATTTTTCATGAATACTTCTCCCTCGTTGACATCAATGACAAAGGCTTCATCATGTCAATCATCTGCTCAAAGTCTTTAATCAGCTCAAGTGTCCAAAGACGTTATTCTATACAAACTATGATTCCTTGATGACTCTTCTCATCATAGATACTCCCCCATAGAAGAAGCATCAACATTCAGTCCAAAATAAACAATAGTGCTATGCACCCTTGGACTAATGCACTCTCTACATCATCTACTCAAAAGTAGGCAAGGGCATAGCCCCAAGCATACCTCACAAATACTCAAATGTATCTTTAGGCAAAGGCTTCATAAAGATATCTGCAATCTCCTCTTTTGTACTCACATAGTCTAATTTGATCTCTTTTTTTGCAATGTTCTCTCTTAAAACATGATACTTCATAGATATATGCTTAGTTTTAGAATGCAATACATGATTCTTAGACATACTCATTGTACTTGTATTATCACAACATATGATAACAAGTTTTGAAAACTCTATCCTAATGTCCTTCAACATTTGCTTCATCCATATGATTTGATTGCAATTGTTTGTTATTGCTACATACTCTGCTTTTGATGCACTCTATGAAATACAATCATGTATCTTGCTTGGCCAAGAAACCAATCTTCCTCCAAGGAAAAATGCTCCACCACCACTACTCTTTTTGCCATCCATACTACCTGCCCAATTTGCATCAATATATGCACACAAAGTAAAATCACTTGATCTTTCATACCATAGTCCAAAATTAGGTGTATCCTTTAAATATATGAATTTATTTTTTTAACTGCTACATAATGTGATTTCTTAGGATCAACTTGAAATCTTTCCACTATCCTAATTGCATTTTCTATATCTGGTCTAGTGTGAGTCAGATATTTCAAACCTTCAATCATGGATCTATACTTCTTTTGCTCAATTGTAGGTGTCTCGTATTTTCTAGATAACTTGTGACCAAATATCATAGGTGTACCAACAAGCTTACAACTTTCTAATCCAAGTCTTTTCAATAAGTCTTTCAAATACTTAGCTTGTGATTAGAAAATACCATCACTATTTTCTACAGTCTGTAGACCCAAGAAAAAAATCATCTCGCCAATCATACACATCTCAAAATCATTCTTCATTTCATTAGCAAATTTGTTACTTGCTTCATCACTACCTCCAAAGATTATGTCATCAACAAATATTACAATAATTAACAATCCATTATCAATTCTCTCAAATATAAGTTACTATATGTCGCACCTTTAGTGAATTTCAATTTTTCCAAATATTTGTCCAATCTTGCATACCAGGTTTTGGATGCTTGCTTTAGACCATACAATGCTTTCTTTAATCTGCATACCATGTCCTTTTCTTTTTTGTCAATGGACATCCTTCCAGATGCTCAATATAGACTTCTTCTTCAATTTCTCCATTCAAAAATGTTGACTTTACATCCATCTAATACACTTTGAACTTCTTATTTGTTGCATAAGCCAAGAATATTATTAATGCTTCAAGTCTAGCAACAGGGGCAAATGCCTCTTCATAATCTATGCCTTCTTGCTATGAATATCCCTTGCATACAAATCTTTCTTTATTCCTCACCACTTCACCTTATTCCTTTATCTTATTTCTGAATACCCATTTAGTTCCTATAACATTCTTGTCTTTAGGTCTAGGAACCAATTCACGTATCTTATTCCTCACAAGCTAATCTAATTCTTCCTTCATTTCTTGAATCCAATGATCATCCTTCCATGCCTCATTTGCACTCTTTGACTCAACTTGAGAAATCAAACATAATTCTTCATGTACTTTGTTTCTTGTCATAAATCCTTTGTTTTTACTTCCAGTAATCTGATTCTGAGGGTGGTTCTTTGTCAAATTCTTGTTCGGTGTGGGAGTTTCCATTTCATCTCTTACATCTTCTCTCGGTTTAGATCTTTGTTCAACAATTTGAACATCATTTTGCAAATCATTATTTTTTAATAAAAACCAACCAAAACAAGGGGCTAACCCTTACAAAAGATAAACTAGCCTACAACCAGCAAATTATCATCCATATAAAAGATTACCCCCTACTACTGCTTAACAAAAAAAAAACATCATTTGAAGGAGAATAATAATAAAAACTACTAGGCATCCTACTAAGATGACCTGAAACAGTACTACTTAAAAGAAAGGAGTTTTTAAAAAAAGACAGAACAACCTTTAAACTGACCAAGTCCTTAAACCAACAAACCAAAAAAACACATAACAGAGAGGAGGAGGCCCTAATTGGGCTTCTTCTCATCCTTCCCTTTGAGGAGGATGTTGGCCCAATCTTCTGCCAGGAAATCAAAAAGCATTCTAGAGTCCTCATGATTCAAGTCCTCCTCCTAGTTGTCCTTTAGCAAGCGCAAGGTAGTGGTCATCGTGTGTGTCACCTTGATGGTGAACTTTGACAAAAGTCTAACCCTCTCCTCTAGAGTCTATATCCTCTCTCTCAGGTCTTTATCCTCCAAATTGTAGGTCTCCTCAGTATCCTCTAGCTTACCACCCAAATTTCCCTCCACCATGTCCTTACTGTTATCCTGCAAAACTAGGGGGTTAGAAATAATCTTTTCTTTAGGTATTGCCCTAGTTGAAGAGGACACCATCATAGGGGAGGGGGCTCTTTCCATCATTTTTGGGAACTGATCCTATGTAAGGTCCACCCTACCCATGGTAATAGAACCGAAGACGTGGGTCATCTCTTTTCTCCCCTTATCCTCACCACCTAAGCCCAAGATAGCAGAGTCCAAAATTTCCACCTCCTTATCATCTTCATTCCCCAAGCCATAGTTTTACATATTTTATTTCACTCTTTGTTTGGTGTGGGTCATCTCATCATAACTTGAATCCTCCTCCTGTGAAGTAGTGGTCCTCATTTTCCTTTTGGCATTCATTTTTGCTATTCTTCCATATCTTTATCTTCCACCTCTAACCCCTTCTTTTGAATCCTCCATCTCCTTCTCCTTCCCTTTCTCCATTTTCACTTTTTTTTCCAGGAAGGATAATTTTTCTCTCCTCAAGGAACCCACTTGGTGATGGTTGGGAAGTAGGGGCTCTAGGACTGGTAATTCTCAAATAGATATGGTGGGGGCAAGGGTTATGAAGAGTCAGGATATTAACCTCCATAATTCTAATGGGTAACAAGACCAAATGGAATTGGTAATGGCATAACATCAAACCTTGGTGAAGGATTGTAAAATTAACCCCATTTTTCATCTTCCACTTAACATCATAAATAATATCAACTAATTCATGTAATAGGAAGAAAGGAATAGAAATATAATCATGATGACAAAAATGATTTAGGAGAGGAAATGGTAATAGTAGCACACACCATACTTCCCTTCCAGGGCGAGATATTTCATTAGCACCAAACAAACTTCATTCCATGGCTCTAGAAGCTTTTTGTGCATAAACTCACCATGATGGTGAATGAGTTCTTTACCCTCCAAAAAGAAGCAATTCAAACTAGCTTCATTTGCAACCCTAGTCACCTTCTACCATCTTCTCCCTTTCATTACAAGGTCCATCACCAAAGAAATAATTTCCTTCGACACCTGAAATGTAATGCCATTAACTGTCACCTTTCTATCATCCCAAGAATTCACAAATTGCTAAGAACATCACTCATCAAAACCATTCAGTGCCTTCATGAATGAGACCAAACCCCCCTCCTTTAGCATGTACCAGGTGAGGGTGTTTACAAGCACTATCCTCAATCATCGAAGGCTTAATACACAACAAATCTCTCCCCATTGTAGAACCCTTCACCACAATTCTCACTCCTTTTGAAGCTCTAGACCTAAGGCAAATTTTAAAAACACATTCACACTTAAGTGAAAAAATAAGTTGCAAAAAATACTCACAAAAGCCTTTATTGTCATGAATACCTGTGTCACTTCTTGGATTTGTTATCACATGCCAACTATTGTTACTCCTATACCACTCAATATCATCATCTCCAAGAAGTTGAAGCCTTTTGAAATGTGAATTATTACTCAGCATTCAATACAAAGTTATGATAAAGTGAATCATAAAAAATACACTCAAATTGTACTTCAATTTACTTTCCCTTTTGAACCACGTGAATTTATTATTAGAAGTACCCTTTCCATCATTTCTTGCCATCTGTCCATAGTGATCTTGTCCCATCAGTCAATTTAGCACTAAGTTGTCACTAAGAGCCATATAATCTATCCAAGTAGACCCAATCATGAGAAACTATTTGTATTCACTAAAAGTCTTACTAAATTGGTAACACTCCAATTTCTTTCTAGCAACATAAGCCATGAACTCTTAGACCCAGTGCCACCATCACCAAGTCTCCTTTAATCATCACATTCTCCCATCCCACACTAATAACCAATTTCAAACTCCAAAGGAGAGTCATAGCCTCTATAACATTATTTGAGGCTTTCCCTAGATTACTAATAGAGACCAACAACATTTTACCATTGCTATCTCTAACCATACCCCCTCCTGTCAAACCCTCCCTTCTCGTTGCTCCATCAAAGTTAAGTTTAATTTATTTCTCCTTAGGGGGCTCCATCTCATCCTTATTCTTGAAAGTTGTTTGGAATTGTCAACCTCCATGAATCCTTCCTCAAGATTCCAACACCTAGCAATCCTTTGTTCTGTCATAGTGGGAGGAACTGACGGTTTCTGCCACTTGCAATTTTGCATATTCTCCAAAATCAGCTTGAAGATCAAACCTGTAATAATCTCCTCACTTCTTTCTTCATTTCTAAAGACCCTATTACTTCTCTCCTTCCAAATACCCTAGTAGATATGGGAGGGGATCACTTTCCACATTTTGATAAGGAGAGGGTGGAGAAAGGGGCATTTCCAATTCACAACAAAGTGATCTATCCCCTTATGGAATACCCATACCATCTCCAACTTCTGAATCAACCTTCCCCATATGTTAATAGAAAAGCTACATTCTAAGAGCAGGTGGGGGATACTTTCTTCCTCACATTTACAAAGATAGCACCTATTGGGTAATTGGAATCCCCTTTTTCTTAGGTTATCTATGGTTAGGATCTTCCCATGCATAGTGACCCACCAGAAAATATCGACCTTTAGAATCAGTTGGCTAGACCAGATTTTCTGCTAGCAATTAGGCTCCATATCTTTCTCAACAATCATCCTATAAGTAGAACCAACTAAAAAATCCCTTGACAAGGTTTCCTTCCAAATGAAAGTGTCTTCTTGATGCACCCCCAAAATTTTGTATCATTTAAGGATCTCTTCCAAGTCCTCCACCAAACTTCCCCCATCTAAATAACCCTGGTGCAGTTGTATCTTCTTCCACCTCTTGCCTAGCCCAATGAAATCCATCACCTTACTTCCTGCTTGTAGCTGGAGATGCCCTCTAAGAATACCAAACTTCATTCAGACCAGAGGTTTTCCAATTAACCAAGTATCCTCCCAAACACTAATTTGGCTACTCTCACCCACCAACCACCTCATTCCTTCCCTAAGCATACTTCTATTTTTTATGATGTTACCCCATATCTTGGACCCCATAGGAATGTCATTCCTTTAGATGTAGTTAATATATTTTGAGTTCTCTAGATGTTTATCTTTGAGGATATTGCACTAGCTAGCCTCATCCTTCGCCAGTTTCTAACCAATCTTGGTGAGAAGAGCATTGTTCAAGTCAGTAATCTTTTTTATACCTAAACCCCCTTTATTTTTTGGTCTACACACAGTATCCCAAATCACTAGACTTAGACGGTTCTTCTCCCCACCCCCAACCAAAGGAAGTTTCTTTGGATTTTCTCCAATTTCTTTGCCATAGCCTGAGAGATTTTAAATAGGGAGAGTAAGTAAATAGGGATACCTTGGAGGGAAGAAGTCAAAAGTTGGAGCTTACCCACACTACTCAAAGTTTTACCTTTCCACCTAATCATCTTCTTTTGCATCTTTTCTAGAATAATATTCCAAAAGTGATTACTTACCTCTTTAACAATCAATGGGAGCCCCAAGTACATATCAGGAAGGGAGGCAATATTGCAACCTAAAACATTTAGCACCCTTCTCTGGATATCTGGCTCAATGTTGAAGAAGAACACCTTGCTTTTATCCAAGTTATTTTTCTAGCCCACATTAACTGCATAGATATCTAAGACATGTTTCTAGGCTCTAACTTTCAACATTGAAGAGTCCCTGCTAAGGATGGTATTGCCCACGAACTATTATATAAATTCCATCAGGAGGGAGGTAGTTGGTTTAATGCCTTTGATCTCTCCTCCTTCCACCTTTATCAAGAAAACTCTTCCTAGCACTTCAACAACCATGATGAATAGGTAAGGAGAAATAGGGTCCCCCTACCTTAGGCAACTCTCCCCATTGAAGTTTCCCTAGGGTGAACCATTCACCAACATTGAGTAGTTAATAGTATTAACCATCGATCTAATAATTTTAATAACTCCCCGACTGATTTTCTCCATGACTTCATATAGGAAAGCCTAGCTAATCCTATCATAAGCTTTGGAAATATCTAACTTTAAAGCCATACCTAAATTACCACTCTTATCCATCGAGTGTAGCACCTCATGAGTAGTGATAGCAACATCTTGGATCTGGCAGCCTAGGACAAACCTGTTCTAAGTGTTCACAATGAATTTTTGAAGGAGAGGCTTTAGGTGGTTCACCACTATCTTAGAGAAGATCTTATATGTAGTGTTATGAAGGTTGATGGATCTAAAGTCAAAAAGAGCCCCCAGGTCCTTAATTTTTGGGACTAGAACTATGAACATTTTATTGATTCTCTTGAGTAACTTCCCAGTCTTGAAAAAGTCACGTGGTGCTCTAACCAAATCTACCTATATGACATCCCAAAAGTTTTGGAAGAAGGCCAAGGGGGAACCATCAGGGCCCAGATATTTGTAGGCCTTCATGGAGAAAACAACTCTGTGCACTTCTTCCTCTATGACCAGTTGAGTAAGCTCCTCATTCTCCTCCACCAAGATCACATCAGGCATGGAGTCAATCAACTACTACCTATACTCCCTATTGAAGGCCCTATGCTCCTCCTTATAAGAATTTTTGAAGTAACTACTAGCTTAATTTCCAATCTCTTCCATTTTTGTAAACTTTATAATCTGATCATTCATCACAAAGTCAATAGTATTTCTCCTTTATGGTTAGAAGTAGATCTGTGAAAGAACATCGTATTTCTATCTCCCAGCTTCAACCATAATATTATTGATCTTTGTTTCCAAAATGTTTCCTCTCTGTTCACTGTTTCCTTCTACACCATCCCATAATTTTCCTCTTCAAGAATTACTTCTACTAAAGCCAAGCCCTCCCCCATCGCCTATTGGAGCTCCTCCAATTTTTCTTCTACCTCCTTCTTAGTCTTAAAAATATCTCCAAAGTATCTCTTTTTTCAAGGTTGAACATTCCTTCTCACATTGTTGAGCTTTGTAGAGAGCCTGAACATGGAAGTTCCTTCAATATTTTTGTATATAAACTCAACCAAGTCCTTCATACTGTCAGTTAAATCCTTTGCTCCCGCAACCTTCTTAGAGGGGTACAATAGGGAATTAAAACCATGCATACAAAAAAAGTTCCTAGAATGGAAAAGGAAGTTAGACAACTCCCCCCAGAGCCAACATCTTCCTTGCCTTGAGTTTGAGGCATACACATTAATTGTAAGGAAAGTCAGGTGCAGAAACAATTTCCTACACTAATCTCTTAAGGAAAGTATTGTGCAAATTCTTTCAAATCCTTAAAATTATAGATTCAATATCATGTAAACAATAATATTATAGTCAACCATGAATACAAAAAATAGATAGAGAAAGAAAACACAAACACAAAGATATGTTGGTGGGGAAAAACCTTTCAGTAAAACAACCCCACCCCTCCAAAACATGTACAATGTATTATCTTCAACTCAAAGGTTACAACACACTTATAGTGCAAGCTCTTTCAGGACATGGAAGACTTATCCTATAGCTACCAACAATACACTACTCACACACTCACACAACGGTCTATGGCCCTTAAAGTGCTTATATAATGTGCTTAGGGCATCTTTTAAAGATAGCTCTCACACATCATAGGAATTCATCATAATCATTTCAGTTATGATTTCCTTACACAATTAAATATTCCAAAAATAGTTTTTATGTCATAATTCAAGATGTCGACACATGCAAGTGGAGTGACACATCAACATGCCAACTAGACATGTACACTCACACTTAATTACATTATTTGCAAAAAATACATTTACAAAACAAATAATAAGAATAATAATTATCCAAGGCTGAGACACCTTATTCTTAACATTCTCCCACTTGTCGAACACCTTGTAAGAGCAACAGGAACATATCAAGAACTAATCGTTATAGGTTGAAAGGCCCATAGAGTCCGAACACCATTTAAACTTCTCTATGCCTACTGGTTTTGTCAATGCATCTGCAACATTCTTTATTGTATCTACCTTCTCAAAATTTACCTTTCCATCTTCCGCCATATCTCTCGCAAAGTAAAACTGCACATCAATGTACTTCATTCTGGCATGGAAAGTTGGATTCTTTGCAAGGCAAATAACACTCTAACTATTGCAAAAAATAGTAATCTGTCCTACATCAACATCAATATTAGAACACAATATCCTAAGCCAAATGGCTTCCTTGCAAGCATGAGTAGCAACCATGTACTCAGCTTCTGTAGTGGACAAAGCAACCATAGGTTGTCACTTGATCATCCAATTGATGGCACCACCAAACATAGTGAACACATAAGCATTGGTGGATCTCCTATTGTCAATATTATCTACCCAATCTCAATCCACAAACCTACGAATATAAACTGAATGCGGAGCTCCAAAAGAGTTACCATTATAACAAATAGAGTAATCTGATGCACCCCTCAAATATCTGAATACTTGCTTAACTGCATCCCAATGTATCTGTCCAGGATTAGCCATAAACTGACTCAGAACTCCCACTGCTTGGGTAATGTTTGGTCTAGTACAGACCATAGCATACATAAGATTGCCAACTGCACTAGCATAAGGTACTCTACTCATGTCCTTCACCTCACCAGGAGATTTTGGACAATCATCTATAGATAACTTTGTTCCCATAGAAACAGGAACACACATTGGTCTACAATCTACCATGTTGAACCTTTCCAACACAGACTTCACATACTCTGACTCAACCAAAGTTTTATGTTAGACCTATCTCTATTGATTTCCATACCCAAGATGGACCTTGCTACCCCAAGATCTTTCATCTCAAACTGTGCCGACAAGTGATATTTAAAATAAAAAATCATACCCTTACCCTTCCCAAATAGCAACATATCATCAACATATAATGCAACAATAAGAAGGCAATCATTTTCAACTCTGAAGTAAACGCAATGATTTGATTTTGATCTTACAAATCCAATTGACAACACAGAGGCATCAAACTTAAGGTACCACATCCTAGGAGATTGTTTCAAACCATACAGAGACTTCTTTAATTTGCAAACCAAAGATTCTTTACCTTTAACAATGTAGTGCTCAAGCTGTGACATATAAATCTCTTCCTCGAAATCACCATGAAGGAAAGTTATCTTCACATCCATCTATTCTATCTCTAAATCATATGATGCAATAAGAGATAACAAAAATCTAATGGATGTCAACTTTTCAATAAGAGAGAATATTTCACCATAATATATTCCTTCTACCTTTGAATACCCCTTCGCAACCAATCTAGCTTTGTACCTTTCAACACTGCCATCTGCACATAATTTCTTCTTGAACACCCATTTTCTACCAATAGGTTTCCATCCTTTAGGAAAAGATACAAGGTCCCAAGTTTTTTTTTTATCCAATGAAGCCATCTCACCATCCGTGGCCTCGATCCAGGAACCTGCATCTTCCATATCCAAAGCCTCTTTCATAGATCTAGGCTCATCAGTGTTAGTAATCAAAGCAAAGGCACAACTAGAATCTAACATAGAATAACCAAACCTTTCTCGTTTCTTCCTCACTCGTGTGGATCTCCTCAAGAGCTAAGGTTAAGGTTGTTCTTCCTCTTCTTCTGAACTATCAGAGCTACTAGAGCTCTCCTCATCACTAGACCCAACATGGTCTTTCTGTTCAGCCTTCTCAAGGGTAGGAGGCAATTGAATAATATTTTCTTTCTTCTCTTTTTCATTTGGTTGTAACACAATAGGACAAGATGTTAGCTCTCTAAAAATAACATTTATGCTATATAACACCTTACTAGTCATAGGGTCCCAAAGCTTGTATCCTTTCATACCGACACCATATCTGATGAAAATACATTTGACAACTTTATTTTCCAACTTAGATCTTTTCTCCTTTGGAATATGTGCATAAGGGTCACAACAAAAAACACAAAGATGTCTAATTGAAGGCTTCTTACCAGACCACACCTCCATGGGTGTCTTACCAACAAGAGCTGATGTAGGAGATCTGTTAACCAGATAGCAAGTGGTGGCCACAACTTTAGCCCAAAACTTTTGTTCAAGACCAGCTCCACTAAGCATACTCCTAGCCTTCTCCATCAATTTCCTATTCATTCTTTTTGCAACTCCATTTTGCTATGGGGTATAAGGAGATGTCTTATGCCTCTCGATACCTCATTCTTTACAAAATTGTTTGAACTCTGTTGAACAAAACTCACCACCATTGTTAGTTCTCACAAAGTTAATCTTCTTAATAGTTTGATTCTCTACAAGGGCTTTAAATTCCTTGAACCGACTAAAGACTCATGTCTTACTTTTTATGAAATAAATCCATGTCCTTCTACTATAATCATTTATGAAAGATATAAAAAATATAGACTTGGAAATTGAAGGAACTTTCACAGGACTAAATACATCAGAATGAATAAGATCCAAAACATTAGAAGATTTGTGTGAACTAGAGTAAAATTGAACACGATTTTGTTTATCATAGACACGATGTTCACAGAAGTCAAACTTGAGATTGCAATCATTTAACCCCTCAATGAGGTTCTTGTTCTTCAGGATTTTGAGACCCTTCTTACCAATGTGGCTAAATCTCATATGCCACAACATTGTCTTTTCTACAGGAAGCTTTCTTTCCAATGTGTTTGCACCCTTAGGTACACATGCTACACTGCCATTGGAACCAATGACCATAGTCTTCTTTACTGCTTGTTCAAATGGTGAGGATAAAGTTATAGCTACTCTCTTCTTTGAAATAGAAGAACTATTACATTGAGAAATGCATTCATCAAGCTAAAAAAGAGTACCTCTTCTAGTACCCTTAGCAAGCACCATAGCTCCTCTCATCATCTTACATCCATCTTTAGAAAAAAAAACTTGCACACCTACATCATTCAACACACTTACATATAATAGGTTTCGTGCCAAACCAAGGATGTGCATTACCACGTTGATCCCCTTTACTAGTCCATCAAGGGATCTGATAGTGACCCATCCTCGTCCAACTATCTTCAGGTGAGAATAATCACCCAAGTACACCTTTCCAGCATCAAAAACTTCATACTTTGAGAACCAACTTCAATGAGAGGTCATGTGGAAAGAAGCACCTGAGCCTATCAACCACACATCATCAAATGCATGCACTACCAAGGCTACAATGAAAGCATCGCCATCTTCTTGAGATTTTTCTAAACTTGAATCTGAGGCCTTCTTCTTTTTCTTTGGCTCTTTACAGTTTTTACGAAAGTGCCTAGTCTTATCACAGTTCCAGTATTTTGCCTTGAACTTTCTAAGAGTCTTTGATTTTCCACAGGATTTGGATCTACCCTTTTTAGACTTATTGTCATTTTGCTTGCCTTTTTCGTTGGATCTACTTTGAACAACAAGAACTTCCTTAACCGAATCTGATGACTTTCTCAATGTCTCCTCATATAATAACAAAGACACCACATCATCTATTCTGAAAGTGAATAAAGTACTTCCAAGAGCCATCATAAGATGGTCCCATGAATCCAACAAGGAACATAATAGGGTCATACATCGATCCTCCTCCTCTATCATGATGCCAGATGATGTCAATTGTGCAATCAACAAATTAAAAGCATTTAGATGATCTATAATAGATACTTCTTCCTCCATTCTTAGAGAATAAAACTTATTCCTCAGGAACAACTTGTTCACCAAAGATTTGGCTTGATACACAGACCCAAGCTGTGTCCACAAACTGTTTGTGGTCTTCTCATCAAGAACATTAAGGAGAATTGAATCAACTAGATAGAGTCTAATGAGACCCTTAGCTTTCCAATCCTTGAGATCCCAATTTGCTTGAGATATTTTTGCGGGTCTCACATCAAGTGAAGTCACCTCCCATAAATCATGATCTTTAAACAACTCAAGATTACTACCATTAAATTTCTCCAACTCCATTTTTTCGTATGATGAACTAGCCATCTCAATCTACAAATAAGATTCAAAATGCTCTTCACAAAACTCTCACTCAAACTTGAGATTAGCTCAAAAAACCCTACCCAACAACTAGAATCAAAAGTTGATCAAGCTCCAATACCATTTGTAAGGAAACTTAGGTGCGGAAACAACTTCCTACACTAATCCCTTAAGGAAAGTATTGTGCAATTTTTTTGAAATCCTTACAATTACAAATTCAATATTATGTAAACAATAATATTATAGTCAACCATGAATACAAAAAACAAATAGAGAAAGAAAATACAAACACAAAGATATGGTGGTGGGGAAAAACCTTTCGGTAAAACAACCCCATCCCTCCAAAACCTACACAATGTATTATCTTCAACTCAAAGGTTACAACACACTTGCAGTGCAAGCTCTTTCAAGACATGGAAGACTTATCCAATAGCTACCAACAATACACTACTCACACACTCACACAACTATCTATGGCCCTCAAAGTGCTTATATGATGCGCTTAGGGCATCTTCCAAAGATAGCTCTTATGTGTCATAGGAATTTTTCATAACCGTTTTAGTCATGATTTCCTTGCACACAATTAAATATTCCAAAAATAGTTCTTATGTGTCATATAAATCTATCATAATTCAAGATGCCAACACATGCAAGTGTAGTGACACATCAACATGCCAACTAGACATGTACACTCACACTTAATTACATTATTTGCAAAAACATACATTTACAAAACAAATAATAAGAATAGGAATTATCCAAGGTTGAGACATCTTATTCCTAACATTAATGAAATTCCAGGTCTCCTCATCTTTCTTGTGCTAAATAATAAGGTAGTATTTAGAACTATGGATGAAATTCCCTTTACCAACACTAGAGTTACAAAAGGTGGCCACACCTCGTGACACTCCCTTTGCTTCACTATAACAATATTTAGCCCCCGACCAAATATAACTTGCAATACTATCTAGATTAGCCATGGTCATTTTAACTAACTGAATCAGAAGGATATCAATCCTTGTATTAGACAGTTGGTTCTTAAGTGCAAACTATTTCTGAGTGTTATTAAACCCCCTCATATTCCATGATAGTAGAATCATTTCCTACCCTTGGCCATAGACTCTAGGGTAGGTTGCCTACCACTAGCCACCTCCCTTGCCATCTGCTTTGTCCTTCTATTCTGCTTCACCGTCTTCCCCACATCTAGCTTCATCTCCTTTCCTCCCTTTGGTTTCTTTGAAACTCTGGTTTGTCTTCTCTGAGTTTTCCATTTTCCCTCATCTTCCCTTAGAGGGGAAGCAGAGGTAGTGGTTTTTTCCTTTATCTTTGCAACCAAGGTAAAATCTTTGCTCCAACTAAGCACACATGCCACCTCTTTCTCTTCCAAATAATTCCCCTTGACTTCCAAAATCTCCTTACACTTTTCCTCCACACCCCCACACACCTCCTCAATCACCATATTCTTCATAGGGTGTTTTAGAAAATCCTCAATTCCTTGCAGAAAGGGGAAGGCATCTCCTCCATCAATGTCAACAATCTCACCTTCCTCCACCATTCCTAAAGACTCTCCTATCTCTATGGTCCTCTCTAAGAGCTCAACGGACTCCATTGCCCTTAGTCTTTCCCCATTAGAAGGTATCATATTCACATCCTCATTTCCCTTAACTAGAACCTCTAGAGTTGTTGATTCCTTAATCACTTTCCCACCAACCTCCTCATCCTCCTCCTTTGGTGAGTCCTCTACTTCCTTTTCCCTCATGTTCTCTTCTCCCTTCCCATAAGGCTTGTTATTCTTTTTATAGTCAACAAACAGATGCCCAAATGTTGAAGAAATTTGGCAAAATAGCCCCACATTCTCATAAACAATAGGTTGAATCTTCTTCCTCCACTTAGAACTTAGCACAATGGATTCAGGTAGTGTAGCGCCAATCGCTACATTCACACTAAACCTTGTAAAGACTAGCTTGGACTTCTGAAGGGTGACCACATCTATAGTAAAAAAGTGTCGAAACGAGTTCCTAATCAACTTAAGGACCCTTTCATCCCAAAACTCTAGGGGGAGGACCAAGAGTCTAACCTAGACTAGAGCTAACCTATTCAACTCCTTCATTGGGTCTAAAGCAGGGTGTCATTTAGCCATCGTTAGGTAATGCTTACCATAGTACCATGACCGAGCCAAAACCATTGCCATATCTTCTGCCGACGTAAACTTGAAGCAGAAGAGCCCCCTAGACATCGCTAAAATAGCTACACTCCCTTTCACCTTCCACTTTCAGCTTACCCACTTCTTAACCATCTCAATTAATGGGCAGAAGGCCACAAACCGACCCACTAGACATAATCTTAGGTTGGCAAACACACTATTGACTCTATTTGGAATAACAATCTCCAAACCCTCATCACCGCTAATCATCATGGGGGCTTCCAGGGGGACTTGAGTCAATTTTTCTCCTAAGACCATGTCCTTCCATCCTTAGGTCATGGGAGGGCCTACAAATTTCTCCTAACAAACCTCAGGTAACATAGTAGACTCCATAGGGTCTTGACCTGAGGGGCACTCGGGATCTACATCTCCCTAGATACTCCTAATTGAGGTTAGAACAAGTTGCAGATCTAGGAAAATCCCAAGGATTTGGCCCACCTTTGGGGGACCACCCTAGCCCATCAAAATTCAAACACTAAGAGAGTAGAATAATGCACGAAAAAAGTTGTAGAGCATGTGACTAAATTAATGTTATATCCCTTATGAGTGCAAATCATTGTTAGTCTCAAAGAAACCTTCAATATTTTCTCTAACAAGTTTAGGATTATCTTCTTCTTCATCGTAAATATAACTCAACATTCTTTCTTTAACTCCAAACTTTTCATCCACTTTCACATTTGCACACTCGTCAATTGTCTTAGTTCTCTTATTAAAACATATATAAGCTTTGCTTTTCAATTAATAACCAAGGAACATACCTTCATTGCTTCTTGAATCAAACTTACAAATATCACCATCTCTCTTTATGTAACACTTACTTCCAAAAATTCTAAAATATTTTATTGAAGGTGCATGTCCAAACCATAATTCGTAGGGAATCTTGTTTGTATCTTTTTTGACATGTACTTTGATCATGATGTACATTGTTAATTTGATTGCTTCTCTCCAAAATGTCTTGGGTACATCATTGGTCATGTTGCTTCAGTTACAGGGCTATTTCTTCTTTTAGCAATCCCATTTTGCTCAGGAATCTTAGGTGTTGATAGTTGTCTCTTAATACCATTTTCTTTACAAAATATGTTAAACTAGCTACAAGTAAGTTCTCCACCTCTATCTAATCTCAAATATTTTATGTTTACTCCAGATTCTTTCTTGACTCTATTCTTGAACAATTTAAACTTTTCAAATACTTCAAACTTTTCTTCAAGAAATGCTACCCACATCATTCTACTAAAATCATCAATAAAAATCATAAAGTACCTCTCACTATAGAATCCTCTTGTTCTCGTAGGATCACTCAAATATGTATGAACAATCTCTAATTTTGCTGTGGTAGTGAACTTCTTGTTAGGAAAAGAAATTTTCTTCTACTTAGCCATAACACGTTCTTTGCAAACAACATTAGTAGGTTTCATGATTCTAGGTAGCTCTCTAACAACAAATGTACTACTAGCCTTCACAATATTGTCAAAGTTTATATGAAAAAATATTCTATGCCACAATCAATTGTTATCCACATTTGCAACCAAACAAGCCATCTATACTAGGTTCAATTGGAAAATGTTACCTCTAGATCTTCTACCAGTCCCAATCAATTTACCATCTTTATCCTTGATAATGCATGTCTTCTCTATGAATTGAAACTGATAATTTTTATCAACCAACTGTCCAACACTCAATAGGTTATGTTTTAATCCATAAATAAAATAAACATCATCACTGTTAGTCTTTCCATCAAACGTAATAGATCCTATTCCCTTGATATGACAAGCTACATTGTTACCAACTCTAACAATTCCTCCATTATGATTTTTAAACTCAACAAACTTATTCATATCTCCAGTCATATGATGTGAACACCCACTATCTATAATCCAATCAAATTTATTTTTAACTTACGAAACTAGGGCTTTTTCTTCTCTAATTTCTTTTTCAAGATTTTCTTCTTTTATAGCCACAACTACTAATTCATGATCACTTTCACTCTAAACTCTTTCATCGGATTCATTATCTTCATTTGCATACAAAAAATCTCTAGGTCTGCTAGACTTGAAATTCTTTTTATACTTTTTCTCTCTTTTAGGACACTTAGAAGCATAATGACCAAATTCATTGCAAGTCCAACATTTAAAAAATATCTTACCATCTGGTTCTCTTCTTATAAGTAGGACAATTCCTTATTCAATTCTTCTATCCACCTCATATCTGGATCTGTTATTGCGAGCATAGTCTCCACTAGTGCTTGCACTTCTTGATAAAGAAGCATGGGCATTTAATGCACTAAATTTGTTTCCACTATGAACAATTCTTCAGGTTTCTTTAAGCTCACTTCTGCTACTTCCAATCTTCCAACTAAAGTCTCTCTGGTAAACTTCTTAGTGCAAGGTATCACATGCTCAATCATCTGTGTTATTTGTCTAAATGGTGGTGCTAATGTTTTCAAAATTTTCTAAATAATCTCATTTTCATCTTTAGATCCTTGACAAGACTTCATTTATGCAACAACCTCTGATATTCTACCAATATAGCTTCTCACATATTCATCTTCCATAATTTTAGGATCTTGAAATAGACATATCCAATTTTGTAGTTTGATTATTTTAGCATGCTTATCACCTTCAAAAGTAGATTCTAAGGCTACCCAAATCTCATGAGATGTCTCTAAGGATTTCACTCGACTATATTCATTCTTAGGAAGAGCTGACAACAATGCTTCTCTAGCAAACATATTACACAAACATATCTCTTTCAGCTTCACTGCATACCTCAAGTTTTCTTTCTTCCACAATCTCCCTTTTACTTTTTGTCATCAACCAATACCATAGACCCATACATAGCAAACGAGTCTTCATCTTTTCCTTCCAATTGTCATAGTTAATCCATAAAATTTAGGACTTTCTTTTCTAAAGTGACCTGTCATTGATTTCCCAAAGTTGTTAAACTTTTTCTTCAAGGACCTGATGCTCTAATACCAATTGTTCGAAAGTACAGTCCACCAAGATAACTAAGAAGGGTGGGGGGGGTGAATAAGTTATCCAACTATTAAAACACTTATCAACCTTGTTAATCCTTAAGCATGTAAACAATATAATCCACAACCATAAGAATATACATACATACACAATAACACCAGATATATTAACTAGGGAAACCCTTGATTAGATGGAAAACCTCGGTGGGGATGACACTCACAAAATGATGTACTAATATAAAAATTCCTTATAAGAGGATGGACTCTGTTAGGAGCCAATGAAATACATTCGGTACATATCAATCCATGCTAGGAGACTTTGAATCCCTATTAGGAGATTCCAACCATGTTACGAGTTATAGAAGGTAGAAGGACCCGCTGTCCAAATAGTTTTAGGGAAAAGGCTACCAAACTCACTGTCCAACTGGTCTTTGTTTATTCCTTGCAAAATAATAGATATAAGATACCTTAAGCTCTTTTTCTGTCCTCTTGGCTAGACCAAACCTCTTTTGATCTCAATACCAGATCACCAACTTTGCATCAAATTGGATCGCTTACTCCCATTTACCAAATACTTCGCATATCACACACTTGACTGCATAAAACACAATAAGGAAAATAGCTTTCCCTTATACCATATCCTCAAAATAGTTCCTTGAGTTGGCCTTGAGGCTTTCTTAATTAATTATAATAGGACATCATTAAGATATTACAAAACTTTACATCTTTTCACAATTACAAATCATTGTCGACTCACAGTCTTTACAACTTTCCACATGTGTGACCTCAGGCCTCACACACTTATTGATGTCATCATCAGGTTGTCTACTATCATAGTCTAACCACATGCATCATGATTCTATCCCAGTTAAGAGATACAAATCAATCATTAGAACCCACTCATTAGGTACTTTGTCTACTTACAGTCTTCTGTAAATCTTGAATAGCTTTCTCATGTCTTTGACTCTTTCTATGCACACTTATCCACTTCATCATGACATAGTGTAGAATTCATCCCTAACTATGCTTGACCTGATCATCAATACTTAGTCTGTACGACCTCGTTCTCTGTCTTCTTTTATGCTAGTCTTCACAGAAACAATACCATGGTTACATCAATGACAAACACATTCATGCATGCAACATGTCAATCATGTTATCCATCTATCTAATGCTTAGGATACTCCCCCAAGGAATACCATCAAAATTCATGCTAACACCATATTTGAGTTTAGGTATCCATTTAGTGCAATTATGAAGTCCTATTATGGAAACTCTAATGAAATGCAATAAGGTAGTTGACAAAAAATCCTAAAATTGTTTATCACTCAAGTGCTTATGATGTTGAAAACAATTAGCTAATTGTATATTGTCTTTGATTTTACACAAAATGTCATATCATTGTTAGTTAGTGTATGCCGAGCTCACTTAGGCATTGAAAATAAATTTCCTATGTTAAATAAGTGAATTTGGTTAACAGTGCACATTCACAAGGTTCCTTTGGTAACTGAGTGGTCTCAGTTAACACTAGTTCCATACAACATTTTCTTCATTAACTGAGTGAGCTTGATTAACACTCAACTTCTGCAAACTTCTCTTTGTCACTCAAGTGAACTCGATTGACACTAACTTCTGAACTTGGAAAACTTTGGAATGCTTGACAGATGCAAGAAACTATCTTCAATGCCCAAGTGAGCTCGACATACATTGATTGACAATGA
Organism: Cupressus sempervirens; assembly: GCA_028749045.1. Classification (NCBI taxonomy): domain Eukaryota; kingdom Viridiplantae; phylum Streptophyta; class Pinopsida; order Cupressales; family Cupressaceae; genus Cupressus; species Cupressus sempervirens. The sequence continues at coordinate 549,850,068 of CM053793.1, forward strand.
TATGACTTTTTGTGTAACATCAAAGACAATACACAATTAATCAATTGTTTTCAACAATCTCCCTATTATATTACATTAGCAGTTGGTATGGTGGCAAGATTCTTAGTAGATCCTAAAGAAAATCACATGATGACAATCAAGAGAATCATGAGGTATCTGAAAGGTACTGAAGAATATGGATTATGGTACAAAAAAGGAGGCAAATTGGATTTGAAAGCATTCACAGATGTTGATTGGGTAGGAAGTGTTGATGATAGAAAAAACACTAGTGGTGGAGCATACTTTCTTGGTAAAAGACTAGTGTCTTGGACAAGCAAGAAACATAATTGTATTTCTTAGTCCACAATAGAGGCAAAATATGTGGCAACACCAATTAATTATTCAAATGTTGTTTGGTTCAAGCAACTGTTGGCAGGTATGAAGATAGAAATCAAGGATCCAGTGGTTATATTATATGATAACACTAGTGCAATTAATATGTCAAAGAATCCTTTGATGCATACCAAAACCAAGTACATTGCTATAAAATATCATTTCTTAAGAGAATTGGTACAAGATAAAGAGGTAAGATTGGAATATGTGAATACTAAAGAACAAATTGTAGACATATTCACTAAGCCATTACTAAGGATGCATTTTTCTATCTAAGAGGTAAGTTAGGGGTCATTCCCCTATCTAAAGCTCACTAAATGAAGTTTAGTGATGCATCAACCAGAGCATGTTGAAGATCAATCAGTTGATGCCGTATTAAAAAGGGCACATTGCATATGAATTAGTACATAAGGTACATTAATATCCATTGAATGTTGTCTTTGGCATGGGATGTCAAGGAGGTAAATTTTTTTTGTCATATCTCACATAAATTTTATAAATAGGGAGAGTATATATTTCCAGAGATGTCATAGAGGGAAAACTTGGTTTGATATCAAAGAAAGAAAGTATGCTATCAAAAGAAGATGTTGGAGAACATAGTTTTGTTGACAGGGGGAGAAACTAAAGGCAAAGGGTGTTTGCACTGATAGAGGGAGTTCTCATGGATGAGAATCAGAATGAAATTAAGGATATGTTCCTTACTTTATTCTTGCTCTACAAATTTTATTGTATTATGAAATGTTGTGTTGCCATCAATGCCAAAGAGGGAGATTGTTGAAAATAATTGGTTAATTGTGTATTGTCTTTGATGTTACACAAAATGTCATATCATTGCTAGTTAGTGTATTTCGAGCTCACTTGGGCATTGAAGATAGTTTCATGTGTCTACCAAGCATTCTAGAGTTTGCCAAGTTTAGAAGTTAGTGTTTATCGAGTTCACTTAGGTGACAAAGAGAAGTTTACAGAAGTTGAGTGTTAACCAAACTCACTCGATTAATGAAGGAAATGTTGGATGGAACTAGTGTTAACTGAGCTCACTTGGTTAGCAAAGGAACTTTGTGAACATGTAGTGTTAACTGAATTCACTTGGTTAACACACGAAAATCATTTATGAGTTAGTGTCTACCAAGTAGGGTTGACTAACAAAGAATTTTCTTGTTTTGGAATATTTAGTTCAATTGATTTGTTTGTTGGTTCTAGCCGACTAAGGAGATGAATATTAACTATTCTAAGTTTTATTCAAGCCGACTTGACTCTATGTAAGATATAAATATAAGGTCATGTTGATGATTAAATATGTGGAACATAACAGAAGATTTGAAGATGCCCAGAGGAAGCGAATTAGAAGATAAGCATAATATCCTTATTGAGCTGCAAAGATACATTCAATCAGGAAGGATCAAGTATACAAGCCAGAATTGAGATCTGTAATAAAAAATTTAGTCACATATGAAATTAGGTCATCTCATTGTTACTTTCTAACCATTGTAGCAATGATCTAAATCTCTTAATAGAGTTGTCTTAACAACTATTTGTAAATCCTCTAACAAGGTGACATTTCTAGATTGAATTGTCTAAAAGCCTCTAACAAGGCCACTTCTAATAGGGTGATCAAATCCTCTAATAGGATCACACCTATCAGTGTGTTTTGTAACCTTTAACAGGGTTGGCTCCTAACAGGGCTCACTTTAGAAGAATAAAAATTAGTAACTAGTTACAATTGGTGGTTTTTCCCAATTTGGGTTTCCATGTTAAATCTTGGTGTCAATTGTGTTTATGTTATTTCTCTTACGTGTATGCAACTAAGTGAAATAAGGTTAATCAAAAATAATATACTAAGATTTTCATGTTAAGCAGTTGCCAAGTTATTTCAATGTTAGTGTAAACTGAGTGCATGTGTGTTTGTCAAGTTACAACGAAATACAGTTTAATCAAAGTTTATGTTTTGATTTGTATTGACATCTAAGGGACCTAGGATTTATTTTAGTGGTATTTGATTCATGCCTTCCCTCTCAATTACTCCTCTTATATTTCCAACATATAATTTATGAGGGTACAATATGAAAAAATAGACAAGTTTCACAAGGTACTTTTGCATGGAGAAGATAGGAGCCGAAGTTGAGCAATGAGATGTTATAAGATAACCAACTATTAATAGTTAGCTATGATAGATTATCTTATAGTTGTACTTGTGTTGTGAGTAATGATGGATTCGATGACAAATGTAAGTGTTGTGAGCAATAAAAAAAAGGACAACTAAAAGGCGTGTAAGAGCACATCATACCTTTTATAGGAAATTTTGGCATCCAAGTTTGGATGTATGTAAGAGAAGTTAAAAAATTATGTACAATTGTTATTTGCATCCTTATAGGTGGTTGAAAAATGTGCCACATACTTTTGAATGCTAATATATCTTGGATTTCTCTAGAAGCTTCCTCTTTACTTTAATTCTCTTTACATCATATGTGATGAACATTTTACATGTTGTAATTTGTAGGTCATGTTATGTTGACAAAATAGCTCCAAATAGTAACACTGTAAACACTTGTGAAGAAGACTTGCTTTGTAAGATGATTGAAAAACCATTATTTATTCTAATACATTAAGAAGACTTTTGGAGCATGTTGGTTTTCTCTTGAAAGGATTTTCCCCATGATACATCTTGTATTATGATATAACAATTTGTTTCACATTGTTTTATTACTTATAAGCATCTTATAGTTGTAATTGTTAAATATTTTTATGTGCCTTGCTTTCTTTCACGTATATTATGTGATAAATGGATAAATAATTGATGACACATGATGAATTAATGGTGGTGAAGGTGACATTGTTTTAAGGTCAATGATATTTCAAAGATAAGAGGGAAATGTGTCATTAGTAATAATAAAAATATAGTTAGCAAAGCCACTATAATTATTTACATCACCAAGTCCTCTAAATGTATCACATTCTTATTAATAAAAAATTAACCTTATGTATGAGTAATCAAATAATGCTACATAATGCATCTAGAAGCTTTATTATAATGACATGTTGTTGCTGCATTGGAACTCCAAGACATGCTTTTAGAAGTATGCTCTTTACAACATGCAATAAAATTTTAAGCATTTTATTCAAGGCCTTTTCAAATTTTATAATATTTCTAAAGTTTTGATACTTAAATGCAAAAAACATTATAAGAATTGACTACATAAAAAGTGTTAAACTTACTCTATTTATTACCACAAACACTTTGAGACTTTTTTTGCTTTTAAATCTTTGATGAGTAGGAAGAGATGAGAAGACTATGAGAAGAGAAATGCACTTAATTGTACACAATTTTAATTCTACACATTCCACATGCAAACAAACGACCCATAATGAAACTTATAAGTATTAAAAAATATAAACTATCCTAAATTATGGATAGTAATATCTTATAAAAAAAGGCAAGAGCCTACAACACAATAATAAATTGTGAGCCTCTTATCTGGGAGGTTCTGAGATCAAATCTTCTCGAGCTTAACAAATAATAATAATTAATTACAACAAAAATTAATTAACCTTGTCTTCAACCTATTACCCATAAAAATAAACAAACATCTTAACAAAAACAATATGAAACTTAATCAAGAACATGATGTTGCACCTTAGAGTGTAAACTAACCACAAAATAAATCACTAGATCCTTACAAAAATAAATATGAAACTACAACCTTTAAACCCATGTTCACTAAAAACTTATAAAAAAATATATCTAGAAATACTTTGGCTAACTTGTCTTCATAAACACAATTTAAAGGTACAACTATAACATATCTCAAAGGCGTAGATGGGTTTCCATTTCCACTATACATCTCAAATCATTGGGTCACAAAACTAGGTAGTATTAGATATGTTAAACTATCTTAAGGGTAGGAGAAATATGTTGGCCTGAATATACTTATGCCCATTCTCTCCACTCCGCATATTCTTCCTTTCACTTTACTCTATCAAGCTTTTGCATAAGAGTATCAAAGGTGGAAAAATATGAGATGGCCAAGCCCTAATTAAATTCAAAATCATAATTAAAATAATAAACCCTAAGTGTGTAAGATGTGTTAGGCTCACTATTTTTTTTATAAGTGACTAAGTCGCTTAGAATATTAAAAAACACAAACAAAAGGGTAGATTAGTTAAGCAAAAATAAACAAATCAACTATAATTATTGAGTTGGAATTGCACACAGTAAAGAAACAAGGCAATAAACATCCACATTGAAAGTAAGCAAACATAACTAGATCTAGTTTTGATGTGGTTTTGATTAGTCCAGTTCATTTTCATGCTTGCAAATTTTAATTATATGCACATATTTGAACAAATTCTTCTAATTTAAGTAGTTAGATTCTAATTTTTTAGATTTTTTCTTGCATTGTAGCATTGGTAGACACAATTGGGTGCTTGCTAACGAAAAACCTTCTTCTTATGTCAAGCTCCAAAATTTGATTTAACAATTATGTTAAGATCAAAGAGATGTCAAGTACTCAATATGCTTATGCGTAATTATTAACACCATGCCAAAGCTAAGTACTTATATAGTGGTATCTAATGATGTTCCTTGACATTTATTAGATGTCTTCTTTTATTCTTAGATGATCATAATACATTAGGACTTGTTTTATGCAACACCTTAATATGCAATTAGAATATTTTGTACTCAAGTTGGCGCAAAGACACTAATAGAACATAGATATAGTAAACAAATTTTAAAATTTGAACATTGAAAGTATAAAGATAAAATTGACTCATGTTGATAATAAGAAAAAACATACATCAAAGAACACGTAAGATTAATAAAAACAAAATAAATAAAAAGTTCAAATATACTATATATATACAACAATTACATTCAAAACAAACCAAATAAAATAATTTCATTCAAAACAAACCAAATAAAATAAAATAAATTAGACAAATCTAAAAAAAATACCAATTGTACAAAATTTCATCATTACAAGTACAAGTCCAATGAAGAACAAGACCATAAGTACATTAACATGAAATGTCAAATCAAAATCTAAAGAACACAATATTATGCAAAACTTGTAATTGAATAATACAAAAAAAAAAAAGTAGAGTTGTTGAAATCTATATATACTGAGAAGTGCTCAAAAGGACCAAAAAACAAGAAGGATCTTCTTCCCGCCGCATCATGTAAAACTTAAGGAGCCGTTCTTTGATGAATTTTGAAATTAGAGCCTCCAAATTTAGTCTACAATAGTTAAAAGTATGCATTGCATGCATATAACTCTAGGGTTTATATTTAATTTAATGGTGGGCGCAAAAAAGTTTGGATTCTTTTTGTGAGTGGGTGTTATGGAGGGAGAGGGAGAGGGCGACGAAGATTCATCGCCATCACCAGAACAACTAGATTGTGGAGGAAGACGAGTATCGTCTGTAGTAGGCGTTGTAATTTTAGTTCTCTTTGCATTTCTTGCACTGCCCTGCTATTTTACGCCTCCAATTTGCATGGTTTGCGTTGAAATCTGTTTCAGTAGAGTCGGTCTTCCCTCGGATGGACAGCCAGCCCCGCTAATTAATCCGTAAGATATTTTTGGAATCTGACTTTTTTTTTTTTCAATCTCTTTTTCTGTATACAAACCCTAGTTATCGCATGCATTCGAAATCAAAATGGAGAAAGCAACGGACATTGATTACGGTAAGGAGGAACGCATGACGGAAAGAGGCGGCGAGGATGCGGAGGAGCGGGTTGGGAATCTGGTGGGGAGGTTTGTGAAGAAGGGTTTTGGAGAACTCGGGGTGTTTGTTGGGAAGGTGGCTTACTACAAAAAGGGCTATTTTAGGGTTAATTATGAGGATGGGGACAAAGAGGATTTGGAGCTTCATGAGCTGCGTGAGATTTTGGCTTCACAGGAAGAAATGGAAGGCGAATTTAAGGATAGGAAGGTTAAATTGGAGGTGAGACGGCGGGGTACGGGGGCTAAATGGAGCCGTGCTAAGAAAAATGTTGCGAGGAATGAAGGTTCGAATCCTGGCGGGCGGTTACCGGAATGCACAGGTCTAGAGGAAAATGCTGGGCTTGAAAAGGGAGACGATGCGAATGCTGTAAAAAACATCGAAGCCCTTGCAGAGAAAATCACAGAGCCAGTTGAAATTGTGAAGCATGTGGAGGGAGCTGAATCTGCAGAGCTTGGCGAAGCTTCTGAGGTTGGTAAAATTCCCGGGGCAAAAAGTGATTATCATGTGGCTAGGGTCAACGATGAAGAGGCAGAGAAGGCTACGGGGACAGGTAACACTCTGGAAGCATGTGGAATTATTGAGGTTGGAAAAACCTTTAAGGCAGGTACATTAGGTGGGATAGAATCAAATCGTGTGGTTCAGAATTCACTACGGAAGGAGCGGGGTAGGCCAAAGAAGAATGCGGACAATTCTAGACAGCCAGGGAAAAAGGCACCTGGGCAGGCGAAAACCAAATTGGATGGCATGGAGCTATCTGAGAAGCGAGGGAGAGGCAGACCTAGAAAGAATGCCGTTACTGTAGCTCCTAAACACAATGCAAATGAAAACAAATTTAATTTAGGTAAGACTGAGGAGATTCTTTCCGAGAAATCGGGTCTGCCTCTTCAATCAAAGAAGCGTGGTAGAAAAAAAAAGTCTCAAGCTGGATCTAAGTCTCGTGCACAGGAGTTTGATGATTCCGAGGATTCTGAAGATTGCAGTTGGGACAAAGAATTGTTGCATCTTAGTGCAAGGTGGAGAAAGAGTGTGCAGAAGAAGAGTGCTAGTCCTAGATGGAGTGAGTCTCACATCGAGTATGATAACCTGAGTGCAGAGGAGAGCTTTGTTGTTAGTAATGAAGGTATTCAAGAGGATATTCCATGTCAAGAAACGAGCTTCATTGTTAGCAATGAAGAGGCCTCTTCCTCTGATGAGGCCTTTGACAGTAATGATATGGACGTGGACCTAATTTCACTGTCACTGAAGCCTATTGACAATGTGCTTCCTCCAATTTCGCCTCTGCCTCAGTCTTCAGGAGATATTCCTTTACCAGATAATTCAGTTCCTGATCTTTTATCTGTGTATACCTTCTTAAGATCATTCAGTGATCTATTATTTTTGAGTCCATTCTCTCTCGAAGATTTTGTGGGAGCATTGAATTGCAGGACAACAAATTCACTTCTAGATAGTGTGCATGTTTCTCTTCTGCGAGCGTTGAGACGACACCTAGAAATGCTTTCTAAAGATGGGAATGACACGCCGTTAAAATGTTTGAGGTATTTATATATCTTAGACATAGGTTTTATTAATATTTACTTATCCATCATTTTTAGTGTATGCATCTCCAGGCATATTATACCATTAGGTCTAGAATATATTGTATTCACCATCGGCTCTTTTCTGCTGATTGATAAACCTGAGAATTGCATTTAGTCTTATCTATGTGAAGCTAACAGTATTGTTGCTGCTTTAGCAATGGGCAGTATGTCAAGCATTATTGAATTGGGGCCATCATCATAATAGTAGTTTCACGCTGCCTCTAGACTATCTGCTGGATAGGCTTAGCTTTTGCTTTGATTGTTGTATTAATTATTGCATATTCCAGATTGTTATTGGAGAGTAATTTGTTAAAGAGTAATCTATTTTCTTTTATTCCCTTGACTAAGACAAAATAAATTGTTGTCAAGGAATGTACTTGATAGGTAGTATTTGATTTTTATTGACAGTCTAATGATTGATTATTGCAGGCATTTGAATTGGGATTTCTTAGATGCAGTAACTTGGCCAGTTTATTTGGCAGAATATCTTCTAATGCAGGGGACTAATGGTAGGTTTGGGCAGAAGATTGCTAATCTAAAAATTCTGGATGGTGAATACTATGGGATAATGCCATCTGGAAAGCTTGAAATTTTAAAATTTCTTTGTGATGATGTCATGGAAGCTGAAGAATTTAGGGCAAAAATTGCTATGCGGATGGGCCCTGAGCATGACATAGATACTGATGCAAAAATGGATATGTCTTCTACTCCAAGTGAATTGTTTGTGGGGAATCCCTGGCATTCAAAAAGCAAGAGGATTTCTTGTAGCAAAGGGGATGTGCAGAAAACTTCCAATGATGACACAAATTTCATTTCAGAGAATTCAATCATTCAGAACAAGCATAGATTCTCAAATAATGGACAAGTGGAGGTTAAAACTCTTGAAGTGAATAATGTACAAGATTTTAACAGTGATGAATGCCGCTTATGTGGAATGGATGGAAATTTGCTTTGTTGTGATGGTTGTCCTTCTGCATATCATTCTCGTTGTGTCGGTGTTTCAAGAGCTTATCTGCTTGAAGGTGCATGGTATTGTCCCGAGTGTGTGGTAAAGAAAACTGATGTCCTGGAATTGAAAGTATTGGAGACGTTGAATGGAGCTGAGTTATTTGGTATTGATCCATATGGGCGTGCCTTCTTTGGAACTTGTGGCTATCTTATAGTGTAAGTCCATTCTATTAGTGGTTGAAGTACCATAATTTTCTACATTATTTGACATATAGTTTTGTCCAAATTCATTAAGCTATCCATTCCAAGAGTAGCTTTGTTGTTGTCATTGATTTGGGGAAATACTAAATATTTTTTTGGGAAGTTACAGTATCTCTTTTTCCTCATTTAGCCACAAATAGATTCTTTGTATAAAAAAAAATCAGTTACTTAATTTAAGCCATTAATATTTTAATATGCTACTGCAGGTCAGATTCTATTTCAAGTCCAACTGCTGGGTACAGGTACTATAATAAAAGTGATGCTTCAAAGTTATTAGAAGCATTAGATTTGTCTTTACCCATTTACAATGACATTAGAGATGCTATTCTACGGTACTGGAATATACCATACAAGATGAACAGTTCAGCTTACCTTCAAAATTCAGATATGATTTTTGGCAATATCCATCAGGAGTTGTCTTATCCATGTGTCCTTGAGTATCCATTAAATTACAAAGAGGCTAGTGCAGGTGTTACAAGTGTGAGTACTGAATTAAAAGCGGAAAAAATTGATAGTACACTTAAGCATGAGTGTCTTCCTGATGTGGTCACAACGGATTGGAAGATGGATAAGGAATTATTGGCAACACATCTCAACGGCACTAAAGAAACTGAGCCTACATCTGCTCAGCCTCAGTTGGATCTGCAAGTTGTTCCATATGGTTCAGTGGATAAAAAAGCAGAAGAAAATGGAAGTATTTTGAACCAAGAAGAAGATGGACAGTTACTAACTATTGATAATAGTTCAGTGCATGTATCGCAAGTGAGAAATCTGAACGTAAATGACATGGCAGTTGCCCAGATAGATGTGAATAGATCCTATTGTCCTATTAACTATGGGCAAATTGATATCATCAGTGGAACAGGTCTGAAGTTGGATACTAAATCAAGCTTCAAACCAAATGCCTATATCAATCAGTATGCTACAGGTGATATTGCTGCATCAGCAGCTGCTAGTCTGGCATCGATGAATGGAGCTTCAAAAAAAACAATCGCAGCAAGAATGCAGGAGCACATAAAAATATTTTCGAAGGTATCTGGTCAATTCTACTGGCCAAATCATGGGAAGAAAACAATGGAACCGCCAAAGGATAGATGTGGTTGGTGCATTTCATGCAAGATGCCTTCAACTTGCCGCAGAGCATGCTTGCTAAATGTGGCTGCATGTAATGTCATGGCAGGTGCTGCAAAAGTACCTGGAGGTCTGCGTCCAACAAAGAAAGGAGGGGGCCATTTTGCAGCAGTTGCTGCATATGTTCTTCACATTGAAGATTGCCTACATGGGTTGATAATTGGTCCATGGGAGATTCCAGACTACAGAAAATATTGGCGAAAGTGTGTTGAGCAGGCCTCTACAGCCAGGGAAATTGCAACACCATTACTAGAAGTATGTATCATGAAAAGCATTTTTTAATTTTGGTATGATGATTTGTAAATTATCAGAATAGTTGTGAGGAATTCAGTATTTTTTCCAAAACTTGTTAATAATTGGCTGTAAATGAGATTTAAATTATAAGAAATGTTTATGGTTGTGAAGGGTGAAAACCATGTTGTGATTTTTTGTTGGAGATTCATATCGGAAATGAAGATAAAAAATCAATCTAACACAAATCTATTCAAATTCATCAAAAAACCTCTCTGCTCACAGCAATGCAAGAGCATTGTTATTGCTGCATGCAGAATGATGGGCAATGAGGGTTTGAATAAGGAAAAAAAGTCTATTTTAGCATTTAATGTTGTTTTTGATCCACTTTTTGATGCAGCCCTTGTTTTTTCTGCATATTGTGAGTTTTTCACTTGGACACACCAGAAACACTTTTAGTATTTATGGTGATTACTCATCTAGATATAAGAGTATATGCCAAATCTGCTATCTGTGCTTTAGCCAATTACATTTAGGTCCATAGTTGCTCCATCTCCTGGGAAAGTCTAAAATCTTCTTGCAACTCTGTTATGAATATCTCTTTGTCTTCCATACTAATATCCAAATTGTGTTGCTATCATAATTCTTAATCTGTTTGAAGAAGGAACTTTATTTGATTATTGTAGATGCATCTGAGTTATATATTCACAGTATTAATTTTGAAATGGCTTACCACAAACTCTTTGCCAAAAAACTGTAGTGTCCCCATCTTTTTAGCCTCTCAACAGAGTTCTTAGCATTTTGTCCTTCGAAGGCTAAGTGGAAATAATTAAATTAATTTCCTATAAAGTCATTAAATAATTTAAAAATTAAAAGATGACTTTATATTTAATTAATTTAATATTATGAAAAGGGAATCGTCGTGAAGCACAGCTAATTATTGCTGGAAAGGAGGAAGATTCTAGAATAGTGCAATAAGATAATACTTATGATTCTTCTAGAAGTGGGGGCCAGGAATAAAATAAATAGAGGAGAGAGCCTCATGGGAAGGCATCCAGATTTGATATTAACATTTGCATGTGTATTTGTGGAGCCAAGGGCCTGCAGATAATCAATTTGTCTTTGGGAACAAAAACTCCCAATGATAGCAATTTTGAGGGTGTGAGACATCACCTGAATTATTGCAGATTGGAGGTGATATTTCAATCACTTCATTGTGCCGAATTTGTGGCCAAGGGCCAGGTGTAAAGAGAAAGAATAAGTTGGGTGTTTGCTACAGGCACCTGTTGCAGGAACGTATCATTACTTGTCATTAGGGCATCATTTTGGGCACATCATTTTGGAGCTGTTCGGCAACCTCATTCTAAAGAATCGAATGCTTTAAGGAGACCGCAACTTAACCAGGTTTCCCTTGTTCATTCATGCATCTTATATGCTATTGTTGTAGGTGAAGGTCTTATCAGATTAAGCAATTATTCATATATAGAATACCAGAGTCTTGGGTTTGATATTAGCATTGTATTGGATGAGGAGAATTAGTAGATTGTTAAAAATAATAGTTTTGTATTCAGATCTTTTAAAGATGTCTTGGCTGTAGATGCATCATATTCTCTGGGTTGTTTATCTAAATACATTGAAAGGTGAAAGAAAGCCTAATATTTCATTGAGGAGCTTGCATAGTAATTGTAGAATTGTTTTTTACAATTAACAAATAAGGCAATTTGTGATCAGTTTTGAGCTAGGCTCATTACAGTGGTATCAAAGTCTTCATCCTGCCATCCTGTGATCGGTCAAACAACAGATGAGTGAGAGAGAAATCAGATGTTATAGCAGGGAACAACGGAAACAACAATATCAGAATCCATAGGTTGAAGGGGATACATACTCAGAAGCATAAAGAGAAAGAAATACCAGCAAAACAGTTCAAAATATGGCAGAAGAAGAAAATAGGGATGCAAGAGCTGAAAGGAAATTTGATACCATGCTTGATATGATGTCACGCTTATTAGCAAAATTGGATCAGCAAGCCATTCAAAATCACAACACAGTTACTCAAAACCAAAACACAACTGAACACAGTGGAGATAATGAGGAAAGGTCTATACAATGCGTGGAAGTCACTAGAGGATCAGCCTCTAGGCCTCTTTTTCCCACCTTTACACCAAGAGAAGAACAACCACATGCTGCTCTAGCTGTTTCTTTTGGAGACGAAGGTAGACAAGCCTACTTGGAGTATACCACTCTCCCTCCTGATATGAGAGAAATATGGACGTTTGATCAATTCATGAAGCAAAGGAATAGGAGAGGAGGAAGGAATGATCACTATGCTTCAAGAAATGACTATCAACAAACACTTGGTAAGATTTCCATGCCTTACTATGATGGAAGTAACAAATGCATGGCTAGGTCTTGGGTTCAAAAGCTTGATAATTATCTTTCTTTGAGACCAATGCCTGAAGAGGATGGCATAAGATTTGCCACATTACATCTTGAAGGAGCTGCTCATGAGTGGTGGTATTATGGGTTAGTCACACTTGAACACAACCTTATCACTACATATGAGGAGTTTACCAATAGGGTGATTGAAAGGTTTGATGTCAAAGATCTTGAGGTGAGTTTCCGTGAATTGGCACAACTAAAACAGTATGGTTCCCTTGATGCTTATGTGAATGACTTCCAACAGTTATTGGTCATGGTTCCTAACATCAGTGAAAGAAGATTGGTGGTCTTATTCATGGAAGGATTGATGGAGCCATTGAAAGGTTGGTTGAAAGCTTTTGATCCTCCCTCACTATAGGGAGCAATGAAGAAAGCACGAAACATGGAGTTCGCTGCCCCTACCAGCAAGTTTACATCAAAAGGAACATTTCCCAGTCGTGACAACAAGAAGTTTCCTAAGAAGGAGGACAAAGCTAAAGATAAGTCTACTTTTCCGCTTGATCGAAGACTCTTAATGATTTGAGGAAGAGGAAACTATGCTTCTATTGTAAGGGACCATATGATATTAACCATGATTGCCCTATGAAACCTAAGGGGAAGTCAAATCGTGCAATGTGGGCACTAATTGAAGATTCCGATTTAGACCAGCAATCTGAAATTAATGATTTAGAATCAGAAAAATCAAAACATGATGAAGAATTAGAGGAAGAAGTGAAGCTTAAAGAGGCTCGTCTCACAAGTATTCGGCGAGAAGGGTCCTTTAGGATGTGAGGGGTTCTTGCTGGTCAAAAGATTATTACTCTTCTTGATATAGGTGCGACACACAATTTCATTGATACTAGGCTTGTTGAGAGGTGTGGTATACAAACTGAGAAGTCTGAGGGAATTTGAGTTAAGGTTGCTAATGGTTTCACTCTTAGGTGTGACAAAATGATTTCAAAATTGCCCATGCACTTGAATAATTATGAGTTCAAGGCAAATTTTTATGTGGTGAACATGGGAGACACAGATATGGTTTTGGGAATGACATGGTTACATGACATAGGAATATTCACCCTTAACCTCCGTGAGATGGAAATGAGATTTGAGATGGATGGAAAAACTCATGTATTGAAGGCACTCAGAGACACCAGTTGCAAAACTATTTCTCTCAGGAAAATGGAACATCTCTTGCGTCATGACATGGTTGAGTGGGCAGCAGGTTGTGTTTTGAAGCCAACACAGGAAGAGCAACAAAAACCTATTTATCATCCTGATATACACGAGTTGAGGATCAAGCATGATAAGGTCTTTAGCGAGATTCCACTCGGTAGACCTCCAGATAGAGGGATAGAACACATCATTGAATTGGAGGAGGGTGCTAAGCCCGTGATAGTCACTCCCTACAAGCACCCTAAGCGGCTCAAAGATGAGATAGAAAAAACTATCAAGGAGTTGCTAGCTATGGGACATATTAGACCAAGTAAGTCACCTTTTGCTTCATCAGTAGTATTGGTTAGAAAGAAGGATGGTACTCTGAGGATGTGTATTGATTATAGAATGCTTAACAAGAGAACAATCAAGAACCGATACCCCATTCCAAGGATTGATGAATTGCATGGTGCCAAGTACTTCTCCAAAATTGTTCTGAGGTTGGGTTACCACCAAAGTCGTGTGAGGGAAGAAGATATTGAGAAGACAGCTTTCCGTTGCCACTGTGGACATTTTGAGTTTGTGGTTATGCCGTTTCGGCTAACTAATGCCCTTGCTACATTCCAGTCTACTATGAATAGGGTATTTCATTCACAGTTGAGGCAATTTGTATTAGTCTTCTTTGATGATATCTTGGTTTATAGCTAGACATGGGAAGAGCATCTTGCACATCTTGACATAGTTTTGGGTATTCTTAGTAATGACTCTCTATATGCCAAGGAATCTAAATGTGACTTGGGCATGACAAAATTATTGTATTTAGGTCATCATTAGTGTAGAAGGAGTTCAGATGGATCCAGATAAGGTCAAGGCAATTGTTGAGTGACCTACTCCGACGAATCTAACACAACTTAGAGGATTTTTGGGTTTATGTGGATTCTATCGCAGATTTGTCAATGGGTATTCTCGCCATGCAGCACCACTTACAGATTTGACTAAGAAAGGGGCTTTTGTTTGGACTCATGAGGCACAGGAATGCTTTGAGATGTTCAAACGACTTATGACTACTTGCCCAGTGCTTGCATTGCCTGATTTCACTAAACCCTTTGAGTTGCAGTGTGATGCTTCAGGTAAGGGGATTGGAGCTGTCCTTATGCAAGACAAACATCCAATTGCATATGAGAGTAGGAAGCTGAGAGGCCTTGAGAGGAGCTATAGTATATATGATAAGGAAATGTTGGCCATTATGCATGCATTGGCCAAATTCAGGCAGTACTTAGTGGGCAGTAAGTTCATTGTTAAAACATACCATAATAGCTTGAGACATTTCCTTGGGCAGCGAGATCTTAATGACTGTCAGCAGAAGTGGGTAAGCAAGTTGCAGTCTTATGATTTTGACATTTCTTTTGTCAAAGGTTCACAGAATATAGTCGCTGATGCCTTGTCTCGCCGACCACATTTGAGCTCTATGGCTGAGGTTTCAGAGGATTGGAGTCATTTGATTGTGGTAGAATATTTTAAGGATTCTTGGGCTTCAGGTATTATTGATGGGTCACTGTAGGATGATAGGTACATGGTGGTGAATGATCTTATCATTTACAAGGGGAGGATTTTCTTGACTCCAGGATCAGAAGTAAAGAATATAGTATTGAGGTCCTTTCATGATTCACCATTGGCAGGCCATCTCGGGTATTTCAAAACTTATCGACAAGTTCGGGAGAGGTTCACTTGGAAGGCTCTAAAATCTGATGTTCTACGATATGTGGGGGAGTGTTGTTTGTCAGCAAGACAAACAAGACCATGCATATCCTGTTGGTTTATTACAGCCACTAAGAATTCCAAATAGGAAGTGGGAATGTATATCTATGGACTTCATCACAGGATTGCCAAAAGTGCAAGGCATGGATTGTGATTATGTGGTGGTTGATCGCTTGACCAAGTTTGCACATTTTTTCCCGGTCACTATTTCATATTCAGCCACATAGGTTGCTGAACTATTTTTTCGTGAGGTGTTTAGATTGCATGGATTACCACGAAACATTGTTAGTGACCGAGATAGTCAGTTTATGAGCAATTTCTAGAAGGAACTTTTCAGATTGTGTGGGACCGAGCTTTCTCCGAGTACTAGTTACCACCCTTAGACAGATGGACAGACGGAGATAGTCAACAAATGGGTGGAAGGGTACATTAGAAATTATATTGCTGGGCAACAAAAAGGATGGGTTAAGTGGATATACCTTTGTGAGTACTGCTACAACACCACTTATCATCTTTCTATTCAGATGACACCATTCATGGCCTTGTATGGTTATGAGGCTCCTAGCTTTCTTGATTTGTTGATAAGTGATAGTAGAGTGCCTAGTGCTAGAGACATGTTACAGGAAAATCAGGACATCATGAGGGCTCTTTGTGAAAACATCCGAAAGGCACAAAACCAGCAAAAACAGTATGCAAATAAGAAGAGAGTGGAACGCTCTTTTGAGGTTGGAGACATAGTGTATTTGATGTTAAAGCCCTATAGATAGTCTACTCTCAAGAAGGGTGGTGCAGAAAAGCTCAAGCCATGTTATTATGGACCCTTCCGGGTCATTAGGCGTGTGGGTGAAGTGGCTTACGAGCTAAAGTTGCCGGTGGACAGCAAAGTGCACAATATTTTCCATGTATCACGCCTCAAGAAGGCATTGGGACATCATGTGGCTCCTTCTGCAGTTCTACCACCATTAGATGATGAGGGTAAGTTGATTTTGATACCAGAGGCTATACTAGATTTTAGAGAGAAGCAGTTGAGAAGCCGTGTCATTAGAGAATATTTGATTAAATGGAAGGACTTACCTATTGAGGATGCTACATGGGAGAGTGAAGAGATTCTGCAACATCCGGAGTTGAGATTGCTTGGGGACAAGCAATTTCCAGAGGGGCGGACTGTAATGTCCCCATCTTTTTAGCCTCTCAACCGAGTTCTTAGCCTTCCATCCTTCGAAGGCTAAGTGGAAATAATTAAATTAATTTCTTATAAAGTCATTAAATAATTTAAAAATTAAAAGACTTTATATTTAATTAATTTAATATTATGAAAAGGGAATTGTCGTGAAGCACAGCTAATTATTGCTGGAAAGGAGGAAGATTCTAGAATAG
Source organism: Cupressus sempervirens (assembly GCA_028749045.1). Lineage (NCBI taxonomy): Eukaryota > Viridiplantae > Streptophyta > Pinopsida > Cupressales > Cupressaceae > Cupressus > Cupressus sempervirens. The sequence goes on from CM053793.1 coordinate 549,867,014, forward strand.
TGCAATAAGATAATACTTATGATTCTTCTAGAAGGGGGGGGGGGGGGGGGGCGGTCAGGAATAAAATAAATAGAGGAGAGAGCCTCATGGGAAGGCATCCGGATTTGATATTGACATTTGCATGTGTATTTGTGGAGCCAAGGGCTTGCAGATAATCGATTTGTCTTTGGGAACAAAAACTCCCAATGATAGCAATTTTGAGGGTGTGAGACATCACCTGAATTATTGCAAATTGGAGGTGATATTTCTATCACTTCATTGTGCCGAATTTGTGGCCAAGGGCCAGGTGTAAAGAGAAAGAATAAGTTGGATGTTTGCTACAGGCACCTGTTGCAGGAACGTATCATTACTTGTCATTAGGGCATCATTTTGGGCACATCATTTTGGAGCTGTTCAGCAACCTCATTCTAAAGAATCGAATACTTTAAGGAGGCCGCAACTTAACCAGGTTTCCCTTGTTCATTCATGCATCTTATATGCTATTGTTGTAGGTGAAGGTCTTATCAGATTAAGCAATTATTCATATATATAATACCAGAGTCTTGGGTTTGATATTAGCATTGTATTGGATGAGGAGAATTAGTAGATTGTTAAAAATAATAGTTTTGTATTCAGATCTTGTAAAGATGTCTTGGCTGTAGATGCATCATATTCTCTGGATTGTTTATCTAAATACATTAAAAGGTGAAAGATAGCCTAATATTTCATTGAGGAGCTTGCATAGTAATTGTAGAACTGTTTTTTACAAGTAACAAATAAGGCAATTTGTGATCAGTTTTGAGCTAGGTTCATTACAAAAATGAAAAACAAAACAAAACAGAAATACATAGCAACAATACAATTTTCATCTGAAGGTTAAACCTCTTTTAATCAGCAGAAAAGAATAGTATTTTTTTATGTAAAGAGAGGTCTGTAAATAACATAATCCGTCTACTGAAACCCATAGCAACATAGAATTCATTGAGTGCAAGATACAAACATGGTGTTAGGACTCAATCATTGGCACACGATTTTCTAAAGAGCACAATGAAAATGAATCGGCAAAGTGTAAATTTTACATTATGGTCATATATGTATATGAAGTACTCATGAATCACTTGATATATGTATCTAAGTGCCTGCTAAATGTTCTTAATATAAATGGAAACCCTCCATCCTCTACATCACTTTATTTTTTATTAATTTAAAACAATTAAGATTCTTGAGTTCTGGGCTGTAGCTATCCTGGGATAGTTGGGGCACTTCCTAATGCTCCTAGCCCTCAACTTTATGTTTTTTTTCATATTTTTGAATGCTTCTTAAAATTCTCAAGATCCAGGGAGGACCTTTTTGATCCGTATGTGGTAGAAATAAATAACTTTAGCTGATAGATATCATTCAATATGTTCCAGAACAGATATGGATGGAATTGATTAGGTTCATCTGCCCAGGTAAATAAATGTTTTAAAAAATGAAGCCAATAGACTTAGGCCAGAAGCAATGTAAAATACACCAAATTTAATACCCGAATATTCAGTTTGATAATCTGCTACAACTTCTTCTTCTGCTTCTGGTAAGTTGCAAGGAAATCTTTCACATTTCGCTAGAGATGAGGTGGAAAAAGATACAAACCTGATAGGTTGGCACCACAAATTCCATCCCAAGAAACCATATCTATACCACGTCTCAAATATATTATTTACGCTTGAACTGTTGGATAATTATAATTGAACAGAAACATTGCTGTTTTATCTCTATTCATAAACTGTACATGAAACTTTCCTTTAGAAATAAAGAACACAAATAATAAAGCAGGAAGTTTATTTTCGTAATCTGAGCCAATGAAATTATGTTGGTGACAAATAATAGGATCTATAGAATTTGTCTCAACCTTCACTATTTTTGGTGGGAGAGAACGAACTGTGTAAAGAGTCACTCTTTTTTAAGTTGATAGAAACATATTGTAGCTTGGGGTTTGCGGGAAGTACTGCTTGATCATCTCAACCAATGTCAAACTATTATTGTTGTCACATTTCCATGGAAACGTCTCTGATCTAGATGCCAGTGTAATTTTTTTCACTAATGCATTTTATATCTGGCTGTTTCTTAACATCTACCTTTTGCTTCATTTTTGATATTAATGATAATAATTTCATGCTTTTGCACTTTGCCTCCTGCTGTTTCGCCTCAATGAATACACAGGGGATGCAAATAATCTCACTGCAATATCTGTGAACTGTTTGATCAAACCCATACATCTAGTTTTTTTATCAGAATAATTTTTTTAATATGCTAACGTACATGAATAGCATATAAGAAAAATGAATTTATAGCTCAGCTATGTAGAGAAAATTTAGAACTCTGTATTTTTATATATAAAATTTATTGCTCCTTGTTTATAGGTCTGTAAACAAAGAAAAGTAACATGAATAGTGTCATAACACATCACATAAGAAATGATAAGAGATGTTTTCATGTGATAATGCAAGCCTATATGAACACAAAAAAGAAACGGAAAATAGATATGGAAATAACCAATGTGCCTAAGTGCCCTATCAAGGATGTATAGAGGACGAAGTGAATTGGATTGAGTTGTATCACAGATTTTTTTAATATATAAAATTTATTGCCCCTTGTTCATAAGTCTGTACATAAAGAAAAGTATCACGAATAGTGGCAAAACACATCACAAAAAATATGATAAGATATATTTTCATGTGATAATGCAATCCTCTATGAACACGAAAAAGAAAAGAAAAAGAGGTATGGATATGCCTCAAGTGTTCTATCAATGACTTATACAGGAAGAAGTGAATTGAATTGAGTTGTATCTTTTGCTTTTGAAAAAATGTTTTCATGGGATTATGCAAATCCATATGAACACAAAAACGAAAAGGAAAGGAGATATAGATATAACCAATGTTCGTGAATTGTCCTATCAAAGAACTCTAGAGGAGGAAATGGATTGGATTGAGTTGTATCACAGGTATTTTTGGAAGGTACTCTGTTCAGCTAAACTGATCAAAAAGCAACCTGCAGCTCAAATAATGAACATGGGGATGTATCTACCATGATGGGTAGCACCCAAGAAAACCAAACTTGTGCTTGACCAATCCCTTGTGTCTTCTTTTGATTGTCAATCTGATTCAATAGACTTAGAGTATCTTGATAAATCGTAGTTATACGTTGTCAATGCTTAATTGGCAATGACAAATTAAGATTATGATACAATTTCTGGGCTATTAGAAAGAGATTTATTTGAGATTACTTGAGGTGATAGAGATGACTCAAAAATTATTTTAGATGTGTCCATTTTTTGGGGTATGCATCACTATGGTATTTAAATTTTATTCTATTACTCTTAGAAAACAAGTTCAACATATTTCTTTAATAACTAATAAATTGAATAACAGCTAGTTATTTTTGAAACAAAAAGATCAGTGTGAAGTGTTCTGTGGTGAGTTTTGAGGTAGGATTGTTGGAGGTAGTAATGGCCATCCTTGGGGGCCAATTTAGCTCTCAAATCCGGTAGACATTGATGAAGCGTATGTCCATGATGACTGCCATGAAGTAGACCAGCTGACATCTTCTCAAAAGACAAAATAATGTATGTTAGTGTAGAGAAGGCAAGTGCTACAAGGAATAGACCAAAGCCTGGAAGGCATTGTGAAATGCTATACATATACAACTTGAAGTGCTAATTATGAAATGATGTTTCAACTTTCAATATAGCATATCTATTACTTGAACATAGCAAAATTGCAACATGAATTAGATCCATTGAACATTCAATATAGTAACAATGTGAAATAGTAACATGATATTAACATAATGATAAAATTTTATCAGTACTATTAAAGATTCAAAATTCATTGTTCAAATATGAAATATGATATATCATAAAGTCTAAAGATGTTCACGATAAAAAATAATGAAAATCATGATCGATATCAAAATAAGCACATAATCAGGTTAAAAAAGAAAGGGAGGTCTCTAATCATCTCCTAAGCTTAAGTCCTCATCAATGGAACTAATAGATTTCTTATTGTCAAGTTCTGCCTAAGGAACCCAAACTAGCCCTAGATCGGCTTTTGCTGCAATCTCATCCTCATCAGTCTGAGTTGGATCCTCTAGTTCTACATCCCATCGTGCTGTTGGATTCTCTTTGTACATGCGTGACTTGTGATCTACAATACGCAAGATGCTGTGTACAACAAGTAGCTTCTCTGTTCTCTTAGAGATAAGTCTGTTCCTCTAAATAGAATGGATGAATCTATAAGCTGATCAATTCACCTCTGCAGTTGAGGAGCTAGAAATTTGAGATAGAAAACAAATGGTCCTTGTGAGAAAATCAGAAAAATGTAACTCTTAAGTTCACTTAAAATTAAAGATGATAAAACTTAAAAACTCTTATAGGTTCTAAAGATAAGGAAGTATAAACCTGCAATAGCAATCGGATCACTAGGGTGGTAATCTTTGCCCTCTGTGAGCCATGACATTTCCAACACAAAATTGGGTGCATCTGTGCCATAGTTCTAATGTCCATATTTGCCAAATCCGAGTAACTTGAAACATAATAAGTTGTAACATAATGTCATAAGCATACCCAATAGTAAAAATTGAAGTTACTAAATTCTAGACAGTAAATCTTAATATTAATATCGAATACTAAATTAGCTCTTATCCGTGAGAGTGGCGAATTTTGATCACTTAGAGATAATCTCACTAGCAGTCTTAGCACCATACATCTTACCGAGGCACCTAAAGAACTCGACCTTCACCTCATCATATTGAAGTGGTATAATTCTACTAGGGCTAAGCATGTACCATTTAGGAATCAATGCATAGGCAACCATGTGTAAATGAATGTTCAACTTCTCCCAAATGCGGTGAATGATAGGCTGAATGTGCTCATGGGACAATGCACTCTCACTCGTGACAACCATCATGTTGCCAAGCATGGAATCAATGCACTCATAAACCTCTCCCAGGGTAGGTGCATCCCCATCACCATATCTGATGACCTGGAAAATTGGAGTAATGATGGAGACTGTATTTTGCATCACTTCAAAACTGATCACTCTTCATTATCTCCTTCACCATCTTCCCCTTCTGTGTTCTAGACTTTAGCCCATTGATTCCATTCTTCTATCATAACCATGAGTTGCAATGACTCTTGCAACTCAACTATTCTCTCCAAGAGATTGTAATTTGATGCATATCTGGTCTCAACTAGTTTCAAGAACTCCTTTACGAAGCTCTTGAAGAGTGCATGTGAACTGTGGTGATTGCAGCTAAGCATTTGTACATCTCTTGCATCATTAACCACTCCTTCAATCTAGTCAATCTTCCCCATGTCCTTGAGTGCATTGTTCATGACATGCACACAACATGGAGTCCACCAAATATATAGGCGGCCTCAACAAGCCTCCTTGCAGCTTTGCACACATGTGCTGCATTTGTCCCTACTTGGACCACATTTTGTGGCCCAACCTCCTTAATGGCCTCCCTAAGGACATGAAATCATAATTCAGCATCACTGCGATGCCTTAAACATTCAACTTCACTCAGTGCATGTGACCATGATGTTGATGAGTGGACAATGTCTGATGTCCGTCCACCCATCCATAATAATGCTGCAACCCAACTCCATCAAACATGCCTTTATTTGCTCCATGAAAACCTCAATCTTGTTATATCGTTCTCAATTTGTGCTCGGTTTCTTTGTGTGCAAACAATGAGTTACAAAAATAAAAATGCTAAGTAATTTCAACAAGAATTTGAATTTCAAACAATGTATTCAAGAATCAACATTTAGTTTTAGACTTGTAATCTTTTATTAAAAATTGAAAATCTGAAAACAAAATAAAGGAAATTGTAAAAACCCTGTCTTGTGCTTGATGAATCTTGACATTCATGCTCCTCTTGCTCCTCTTTATGTTGCAATCACTTGCAATCACTCTTTCAAACATTTTTCTCTCTCCTTCCTATCAGCTGTTGCAAAAATATGAATGCCAAATGAAGTACATGGGCCTTATGAAATCTTAGAGGGCCCTATATGGGACCCAGATCACTTTAGGTTTACTTAGGAGCCAATTAGAAAAGCCTTATGAAATCTTAGATGGCCCTATATGGGACCCACATCACTTTAGGGTTACTCAGGAGCCAATTAGAAAAATAAAGTAAAAAAAAATGAAAAGAAACAAACTTTTTGCCCCTTGCTGATGGCGGCACTCTGTCTTGTCCTGGGTGTGGTTGAGGGACGACTAGAAGTTCCCAAGCACTGTCCTGCCGCACATGAGTTTCGTTTGGTGCAGTGAACCTCCAGCGGCACTGTCCTGTCCTGAGGATGTCCTTGCACCCGGTACTCCATGGTTTTAAGCCAGGTGCGCCCCCCTGTGTTTCACTGTGTTTTTGGCCTTTGTGAAAAACCATTGGTTCTGGAAATAAGTTGATTAAGCAACCATCACTTATATAAAGTGGCAATTTCATGACTGTTGGTCTATACCAAGCTGTGGCATTGTCATGATTGAAAACATGGCTAGTGGCATTTCAAATTCAAATTCCAAGAGATTTTATATGTTTTTACTTGTTCTGTTGTTTGCTCGAAATTTTCTTTCAAAGACTGTTTAATTGAATGGCTTAAAAAGTACTGTTGACATTTCCTTCATTTGGATCTGTATATTTAAATTTGACGATCATCATATGGCGTATTCATCATGGTTCACAGATCAGGGACATCTTTTTTTATTGTACTTCTCTTATTTTTTTCAGTCACATCTTATCATTTTGTTTGTAAATTGGGATCACATGGTTAACCAGTCTGGTATTGCTTGGGAGGGATCTAATGTAAATAACTCATGTGTTTGATTTGTGTTTGCAGCTGGAGCAAAATATTCGTCACATCGCTCTAGCACCGGGTTGGACAAAGCATGTAGAAGTTCCGTCCTTTGTGGTTTCCCCTGTTCATCCGTGCGCAAGTGGTTCAATCCCAACTCCAAAGCGGGGATGCAGTGGAAGGCGGCAACAAAAATACATTGCTCCCATTATAACTGTGACTAATTTAAAAAATTCTGGAGGCTTTGGAATTTATTGGTGGAGAGGTGGGAAGGTATCTTACCAAGTCTTCCAGCAGGGTGTATTACCATGTGCTATAGCAAAGCGAACTGGACGGCAAGGTCTCTGCTCTTTCATGACTTGATTAGTGCATGGTGGAATTACTTGTTTATATCCTCAACACATTTTTGTCCTTTAAGCTCTAATCGTTTTAAGATGGCAGGTGGCTTAAAAAGAATACCTGGAGTTTCATACGCAGAAGGTACTGATATACCTCGAAAAAGTAGGCACTATGTTTGGCGAGCAGCTGTAGAAAAGGTCACGAGTGTGGCACAGCTTGCAGTTCAGGTCTGCTGTGTTCATTGTTGTCCAGATATACATGTGGCACTAGTGTCATTTAGGGGTTGTAACTATATCATTTTTTCATACGATGATAAAATTTTGCAGGTTAGATATCTCGATGCTTATGTTAAATGGGATGATCTTATAAATCCTGAAGATCATTCTCAAGATGGTAAAGCAGCAGTAGGCAAGGAGGCTGATGCTTTCAGTATCGCTGTTGTTTGTGAGAAGAAATATGAATCTGGAGAGGTGAAGTATATGCTGGATTTTGGAAATCATAAGGATATTCCGACTTCTGTTCTCAAACATGGCAGAAAGGTTGAAGAGCCACAAGAAGGCACAAACAGATACTGGTTAGGAGATGTTCATGTGCCTCTGTACCTAGTAAAGGCTTTTGAGGAGAGAATACTTGAGGATTGTCTAAACACCGATTGTAAACAAGTTTGGAAGGATCAAAGTAGAAAAACACAAGGAATCAGAAAGGATATATTCCCATTTCTGGTGTCGAAGACAGATTCACACAAGACACACTCATGTGGCTGTTGCACAGTGGATCCATTGTTCAGGTTCTCTCTCCCTCCCTCTCTCTCTCTCTAGAGCTTCTGTTGTTCAGGGCAATACATTTTGAATTCAGTTGAATATAATATGTTGGCTGTCTCTGGATGTCTATATAAAATCTTTCTTTATTTGATACTTATATTGTGTCAACATCAATTAATATTTAGAAGTTCAATCTTTAGGCATATTACACAGGAACTTATTATGCCTATGTTTCATTATCTGTGAACCCCAATATTATTTCTTTCTTTATTTGATATTTTCATGTAGAGTTTCACCTTTATTTCATTAGCTTCTTTATTTCCATTGCCTCTATTTTACTGGTTAGTTTTTATCACTATTTTGCTGATTGCAACATTTTGTAATTGTAATGTGCAGGAAATCAGATGTATGCAGTTCAAGTGAAGGTAAGCACCATTCCTCATTGACAATTGTCATGGTGTGATAAATAGTGGTTGTGAAATTTGTTCAGGTTTTTTCCAGAAATTTCAATATGGTCTCTCTTTAGTTAATTTTTACATATAGAATGCGTCTTGAATTGTGCTTGTTATTATGCCTTTTTTCATACTTGGCACCTTATGTCAGGCCTAAGCATAATCAAGGGGCTGCAGTGACCACCATGGTGTATACCATCATTCATAATTTAATTGCTTTTCACCAAGCTTGAAGCCTTTTTAAAGACACATTAAGGTCACACGAGTAGTAGTTGGAATTTAACAATCATAATCATTGACTCCTTGAAAATTTTGTCCAAATTTTCAACAGTAATTTTGAAGCTTTCAGTGCATTTATGCTGGAGAAAAATCCACATCTGAAATAAAAAATGAGAGAGAGCTGTGATTTAGTTTGCATTGCAAAATTTGCTAATGAACAGTACAAAGTCTGATTCAAATTGGATTGCCATCTATCTTGTACAGCTTTTAATTGCTTTAAAACATTTGTTCAACAACCCCTTCAACTGGTGGACTTGTGGTTGCCTTTATTCAGTAGTTCTAGAAGGCAACATGTTTTCTTAAAAAGTAGCAATGCAAATGTGCAAGGTATATATCAAGTACATATGAAAATATCTATGACCACAAAGGATACCAAATGTGAAGATGCAAAAATCATGCTTAAGTGAAAGATTAGTTGGCATGAGTTTCCCCAGTACATATGGCATTAATAAGGTAGCTTCTAGATTCAATTGTGTATATTTTCCTTCTATGATTTGGATCACACTTTGAACATTTTGGAGTGATCCAAAATGTTGAATGAAAAATATAGTTATACACAATTGGATTTGGAAGCTATGTTATCAATTGTGTTCCCATGAACTTGAAAAACAGGGAAAAAGACATAGGAAAAATAAAAAGGAGTTGAATCCCAATTCATATATTGAACAAAGTGAATGTAGCTTTTCTTGTTAGAAATGTGGATGCAAGTTATTAGCAGCATGACTATGTTATTCCATTGACAATACACTTCAACATGGCTGCATAAATAGTAGCCTTGAAAATGATGGACTTTTTCAATTGAATTTGTGAAGAAATCTGCAGGAGATGAGGATAAGGATGAAGATTTGAGTTAATTAAACAGTTTGTGGAGTAAAGTGAACTGATAAACAGAAAAATGTACCATTTTGAACTGATGAAAGGATACTAATTAACTATTTAATTTTTTAGTTGGCTAAAGGAGAATACTAAGTTTCCGTTCAAAGATGAAGTCAACTGATGAATTCTTGTATTTCTAAATCAAATCAAGCTTAACTGATGATGGAAAGAATTGATTGAAGAGACAAAAGTGGAATTTTAATTTGAAAATGGACAATCAGTTTTCTCATTAAATTAAATATTAAAGTATTATTTGATTAACTTGATGAATGGGAATAATATTACATAGTCAATGCAATGTGATTATCAGTAAATGATTAAATGATGCTATTTTAAACTAATGTGTTGAATTGTTAATGAATACCATGATGATAATTAGGGTTTAACGGTTAAGTGATTATTTTAGTGTGTTCTAGAACCCCACGGGACATTAGCTAAGAAAACACACTTTTTTTTTACTTACATCATGCAATATGACAGACACCAACACCAACATCACGACATAATGTCATACAAGTGGAAGACTTTGACACATTGATACACCTTATCCTCAGAGGAATGTTGCAGTTTCTGTAGCGGACACCAACGGAAGGTTTCAACCTTCACAATACTAGGAGAACATTGTCCCCAACCCTTGGTTCAACAAGACATCTTCATGTGAAGGCACACATCCTAATAGAAAAAAGGTATAACTTCTGAATGTGGACATATGGATGTCTTCTAAAATTCCTTAGAGTCACAAGGTCATGGGGAACAACTTTTGATCATCAAGTTTTCCCTATGGAGGCTTGGAAGTACATGTTGTTCGATGTATGAGAGGGCAACAACACTCTTGAAGGACTATGATCCCTAGGTTAGAGATTAGCACATGAGTGGGTCACTCGTTTCCCTATTTGGCTTTGGTGTTCTACTTCAGCGCTTGTCCAATTTTGGTGTAGTAATTTGTAGGTGCGATAGTCCCAGTGTTACACCAGTGTGGTGGTGCAGTGGTGTAGGGGGACGTCAGTATAGTTTTCATTATGGTTTACAATCCATCTCACTGTATTGTGATCCATTCACTGTTGCATTACATGAGGACTCAAATGTCTTTCAAGCTAACTAGTACAATTCAACAAAAGCAAATATAACATAAGTATCCCCAGTCTTTAGCCTTAGTCCCCAAGCTTTAGGACCCCAATGGCAGTTTTGACACCACTTAGCAGTGTGATAGCTGAAGGTTCACCTCATCGTGCTAGGAGACGGTTACAAGGCCCAAATGCACAGGCACATAATACACAAAACTCAAAGCATGCACGATACACTGAACACCAGCATTGAATGAAGTACTAAACCAGAGTTAACCACTCGATCTGCAAAAGGAATGTGATTACAATAGCCCAATGTATCATTTAATATCATCAGATACTTATCTTAGAAGAGATAAGAAGACAAGACCTAGTGCTTCCTTTGTGGGCATGTCTTCCACATTCATCAAAGCATATACTAGCACTCCAAGTATGATGGAGCATCAATTGTCTTGGATAATTTGATGACCGTTGTATTTTATTAGTTTTTGCTGGATTAAGGGATTTCCCATTAAGATATATTGGGTGCAAATGTTTGAAGCCACTCCCCCATGACTGTAACACCTAAGTCCTAATATCATCCCATTTTTCATTGAATTTGGCACAAAAACAACTAAAAAATATTGGTGTGATGAAAATTTTCTAACATGTTTTCAATAGACCTGTTTTGAAATTCCATGAAGGAGATCTCCATCCCCCCTTTACACAAGCTAGAATTTTCATCAGATTTTTTCAACACAACCAACAAATTATGAGATTCCACATTAAAATACCTTCAAATATTATTTTTTCGAAAATCACTTTCAGAAAACTAAAACTATCCTTTAGGTTAAAAATGTACATAATAGCCGTTCCCTACCATTAATTTTGGAATATCAGGCATTTCCCACAAATGTGGGCATCACAAGGGTGCATTTTGAAAAATTTCAAAAAATTAAAAATTAAACTAATATTCTTAGTTCAAACTTAAGAATGAAATGGGATTGTTTTATAGTCCAATAAGATTGTAGAAGCTATTTGAAAACAAAGAACAAGAATAATGAAATAAGAATGAACAACTTACTTCAAATTTTGCAAATAAAAAAAATCACATTGAGCTCCAAAGAGAGAGGGAGAGCCGCAGTCACATGCCCAATGCTTTGAATGCCACACAATGCCACATACAAGTACTTTACCAATTCACAAAACTAAATTTTTCTGGGGGAGAGGGTTTTGGGAAACCAAGTTCTTTCCTAAAATTACATGAAATGTAAAAGAACATGCTTAGTTTCCTTTTCAGTTTTTCTGAATTTCAAATAAAATAACACATTTACATTTTCCATTCTATTCAAAATCTGTTTAGCCCCCACCAAATTTCAACCATCATGATTTAGAACATGAGGGCATACTGATGCATGAAATCCATCATTTAATTTAGGGTTACATTTTTATATAAATATGCTCTATTATTTTTGGAAAACATGAAATTGAATAATTCACGAGTTCACTATGGTTTTGGTCTCTGGAATCGCTCCAAATGGTATCCATGTCAGCACTAGGGTAAAAACGTTATGACCAATTTAATATCTACAATATAACCATTGCCAGGGTTAATTTTGCCTTGAAAATCAGGTTGAGCGATAACCTGCACACTCAATACCCATGTTAATCTAACCTAAATTATTTACATAATAGCCAAAGCAGAATATAATTTCTGTGAATAAATTACAACAGACGTGAGAAACAATAAACATAACAATAATTGTCTTGTAAAATGCATCCAAATCCTGGCGCCATTACAAAAATGATAATGAAATCATCAGAAGTCAAATTATTATTCAGTATACAAATCTTGTCCGAGTATGAGGCATCACATTTAGTGTCGACAAGTCTAAGATTGTCAATAAAGGAAGGGAAGTGGAATTATCGAGATTGACTGCACCTGTCCTTTTGAGAGGCAACACATGCAAAATCATAAAACACCAAAGCCAAATGACAATGAAACAGAGATAAATGGAAAATCTCTAATGATAAATCAAGAGAAGACCATGCCCTCTTTTATGTACCTATGGGAGAAACTTGGTCCCTTGCAGTAAAAACATGAGATAGAGCAATAACAATTTTAGTAATCTTATTTCATCAATCAAATTTTGTATTTTTTCTTGATTTTGATAAATACCTACAAATTAATGTTTCTGCTCAAGCTGTCAATTTGATTGCTCCATCTCCTGTTAAATACTAAATATAGGAAATCCAAAGTTATACATCATTTTTACTCTAAACAGTTACAAATGCTCCATCAATAACTTCCCATGTTTTGAAACTTTTTGTTGATCTTTGACTGTTTGGAGAACACAAAAAAGTTGTTTAAAAAGACACAAGATTTGGCAATATAAAATTGAACTTAAAGTCTCCATGTATGATCTTTCAAATGGAATTTTCTTTTCTCAGCTCAACAAATCTTCTTCTTGATAAACTGCTTCACTCCTAGGAAAAAAATCATTTTCAAATAACATAAGGAAACCAGTTCTCGGTTAACATCTCTATTAGCTGATGTTGAATAAGGCCACATTTTCTCCTTCCACGACTGCAAAATAATATCATATTTTTTCTTATGTTACAGACATCTCTGCTTTTGTGTACACTTCTTCCCCCATACATATACATTGGACAGGAGGAAGGCTTCTGAGCCTTCTAAAACATTTACCACGCAACATATTACAACTATTCATGTATCTGAACACATTTAGCACCACATTTGTTGCTTTGTTACTTGAAATGCTAGGATAACATTCATAAGAATGCAACTGCAACCCTGACATCCTATGTTGAGTATCTTGGAGGTGCAGCTCCTTAAGATGAAAAGGATTTATAAAGCACCTTGTGTTTTTTATTTGTCTAGCTATAATTCTAAGACTAGTGCATAATGTGTGAAACTTTGTGTTGTTTGTACAGCCTTATTCCCATCTGAGTCCTACCCATGTTGTGTGCAGATGGATCAAGTTTTGGTTCAAAATCCTTTATGTAGAAGCCCAAATTGTCCATCATCTGTGGGCCTTGCTGCAAGATATATTTCTTCAGATCTGATGCTTTGCATTCATTCTAATATGAAGAACACATTTGGGATTGCCCTTACCTTATTTCCTTCACTCCATCTTTCCACCCACCATTTAATGATTTTGCTTGTTGAAGGGCCACTGTCCTTCCCATTTGGCAAAGAAAGACCTTTCTTCCAGCCTCACCTTACTGGGCTCTAGGGCTTTTGTTGGGATGATCATAGCCTTGCTCCATGACACTTTCAGAATGCCATGCCCTTGATTGGAGTTCTCCTCCTTGCCTTGACCATGTTTCCGGCCACTCCAAGGCTTAAAGCTTCTGTACCTCAAGGATTCTTCAAATTAGTTTGACCATGATTTTCTTTCCAGGAGTGTCTGCTGCATGTTTCTGTTCCAACGGGACTGTTTAATTTGATCTTCCTTCCATGAGTGCCTATGCATTAATGCCTTGATTTTAATACTGAAATGGTGAAGCCATTGCAATGATTGGCATTCGAAAAAAGAACGAGATATATGACAGATACGTGGATGGCAGCACACAGTAGAAAACAGATGCCATAGTGAAGATATTATTGACTCCAATTATATTATTTGTCTAACTACCAAGCAAATAACTGCAATTTTCTGTGAGTTGGAATTGAGTGTTACAGTCTTTGCTTTAGACATGCTTTGGGCCTAAGCTGCTGCTTCTTTTAGTTACTGAAATATCATACACTTTATCCTTTTGGACAAGGATATAATGTCGCACCAAAATGCTGCTTGATAACAACTAAAAACAGAATTTTTTTTTGTTCCTTGTAAAATGTAATGCTTTCAAGGTTTAGTCCCCATTAGTCTTGATCTCGCAGGTCCTGAAAATGACAATTTTCATTTGTTTTAACAACAATCTTGTATTATGTATTGAATTGAAAAGAATCATTTGCAAGTGAGATAGAGTAACCTTGCTATTTATTTGTGTTTCCCTTTATATTGGTTTTTCTCTTGCTCTGTAGAGCCATCTTTTGCAGAGCTTTTATATTTTGCAACTGATATGCCTTCCTGGCATTATCTTTCAGTCTAATATCCTTGTTGGTTTATTCTCCCTTGGTCTGTTCTTTTAAGCATTTATGATGTTTATCTTTAGCCAATTGCCCCCCTCAGCAGCTCTTTACACTTGAGATACCTTTTGGCCTGAGCTGCCTTTCTTGTCTTTGTAATGATAGAGCATCAACTATTTTGCAGAATAAATTTTTGCTCAACTTACATTACCCATATTGACTCTGTATGGATGATGGTTCTGTGTTTTCATGTTTTTCTGGTACTTCACCTTATAAAAATAATATTGTCCCTTATATTTTGTTGAAATTTGGTTGTTCAGAATCTCAGATTGATAAGTTAGTTTGTTACAGATATAAATAATAAGAAGTATGTACAAAGACACGAGGAAAAAATTGTCAAATGGAGCTACAGGTTAAGTATATCCTGAGAAACCAAATTAATGTTCTCAATTTGGTGACTTAAGATACTGATGCACCATGTTAATAGGTCCTAATGAAAGACACAGAAAGCTACATGTTAAGTATATCCCAAGAAACCAAAATGATGTTCAATTTGGTGACCCTTCAGATATTGATGCACCATGTTAATAGGTCTCAATCAAAGACATGGAAAAAATCATATGGAGCTACAGGTTACCGTTAAGCATCTCCTGAGAAACCAACAGGATGTTCTTAATTCGGTGACTGAAGATATTGATGCACCATGTTAATAGGCCCCAATGAAATTTGCATCTGAGGGCCCTTATTTTATAAATTGATGCGCATCTTGGGAATTTTTTTTCAAACATCTTCTTTAACCAACAAAACAGGGAGACATTTACTCTTTACTTCAATGAAACATCTTTTGCCCAACCTCAATTAAATATTCTTTGTTCTGCAGATGCTCTATCATTTACAGTGCAGTATGGTGCAAAAAAATTTCTAATTGCATGTTGCCAAACATACTTTTGGAGGACTAAACAACTACTTCTTATGTTACAAGGATTTTGATCTGACATCAGTTGTTGAAATAAAAGGTTGTTAATGCAATATTGTGATTATCTATGGAAACTAAAAATCGTTTGGAAACATTTTTTTTATTGGTTCAGGTTCCATCCATTGCAAATGTGCAGGAGCTACTGATGGTCTAGAAAGATCTGACATCGATTGCTACAATGGCTATGATATGAAGCTGGTTGAAAAAGGAGATACTGATATCATTCTTATGTCTCAATCAAATACTGCACGACAGAATGTTCCAAGTGTCAATACGAACCTGAGAAATATTAAGAAATCCAATATTTCGTATGATCCAAGTGGGTTAGCATGGAAGAAGAATAACAGCAAGGAATTAGAGAATTTCAGAAAGAACAAGATTCTTCTTGCTTGTGATAGTAACATGTATGTTTCAGATGCTCCTTGCTGTTTTACATGTCGTGAGGCATACAATCCAAAGCTTTTGTATATAGGATGCAACTTCTGCACAGGTATGGGAATTAATCATTCTCAATTTTGCAATTTTTTACTGCTTGTTTAATATGGTATTTTATATTTACTGCTTTTAGAAAACTACAAGTATGGCTGCATTTGATTGGTAGCTCGCCGTAGGAGTTTCTAGACTAGGCATAATTGATATCCTACTTGTAATTCTGTACCAGTCACCTTGAATTTGAAAAGGCTAATGATTTTAATGGAAATAAAATCATATTCATAAAAATTAAATACACAATGTACCCATTACTTTAGGCCAAGGGCAATCAGCTTTGGTATACAACTCTTTTTAAGCACAGTTCACACTGGCGTGAATAATTATAAATTAGGACTCAATTATTTGAAGGAAATTAAAAATTCTTAACTTTGTGAGGTTTGGTGATAGCAGACTCGGCAGGAGTTTACACTGTGTAACTAAACTGTTAAACATCAGTAAGCATGATAAAGATCTGTTATTTAAACCATAGAAGCATAAATTTTTTCGGGTAAAAATCGACAAACCAAAAGATGAGGATTGTTTTAAAAAAGTCTGAAAAAAAAAAGATTCACAAAAAACCATAAAAATGAAAAAAGAAGTCAGAAGTTACTTTCAAAAATAAATAAATTTAAGGGACATTTTCACATCATAGATATGTTGATAGCAAATAAAATAGAGTTCAACTAGTATATTCAAAGTGAAGAGCACTTCTGGAAAAACCTATCAAAAATGATGAATGAACAGGCTCATCAAATGCATTAACAGGTTTGTACATGTTAAATAGGAAAAAATAAAGTTTTTTTTGGCACGACTTAGGTTCTTATTTTGGTTTATCGGATTAATCATGATTAACCATGATTTTGAGTCAATTAAACATGATTAATTGGGGCAAAAGATCATTTACTGGTCAATGCATTTTTGCCAAGTGTGCAAGGAAAAGTTCACTGGCTTAATCATGATTAATCACCACTGATCACAGATTTTCGCTACACTGGTTTAAACAATAACATTTAGGACATCAAATTTACTATTGAACATTGAATAATGAGTGCAAAATCAGTCATTTAACATTCATATTTAATTGTTGCACTTATATATATATATGTGATTGTAAATGTGTATTGCTGACTATTATGTTTTCAGTGATTATGAGAATATAAGCACAAACCCCCCACTTCTACTTGCCATCCTTTTTTCCAAGATTTATTAGAAAGTTTCTTCTTTCCAACTCTTTTAAATAATTGTTGCTTTGGGGATAGTCGAAGTATCCTCAGGATGTCCCCAGTGCTTCCCAACATCTCAGTGGTGTTGTAGTGATCACATGTGCCCTGCCTATGATAGGAAATGCCATTAGGATGTTGGAAAGAATCTGATACACATCCCTGGGTAGCAAGAAAAAAATAAGAAAATGGGGATGTCCCCTATGCAATAACAATACCTTGAGAGAGCAGGGAACACATGTAACAATGGTTATTCTGGCTCACGTGTCTTAAAATCCTTTTAGTTTTGACATTAATGTTCTTGACAAAGTGACCTTTCCCATGTTTACTTATTATTCCAATCTCCAATGAGCTTGCTTTACAGGCACTAAATATACATTTTATGTAGTGCCATGTACACTTTCCTGACTCCTGATTCTGTTACACCATAAGTTAACAAGAGCATATTAATGACTAAAACATCTTTGACAATTAATGTTTTGATTATTGTCATCTTTGCTAATTACATATATTCTGAAAACAATATCAGTATCTGCTCACTCAAAGCCAAAGAGATGGTCAATGGGGCTACAAGTTTACTGCAGTAAATAGACTTCAACATATTGCGAAATCATCTAGTTTTCAACAATTATCTTTTTAAATGTAATCTCAAAATGCTCTTGCCATGCAGCAGTTTGACATACACGTTATATTTGAAATTCATTCTTGTTAAATCTTTTCCAATTTTTCTGTTTAAGATATTTACACAAGTAATCCTGTGGTCTCAAAGGATAATCCACAGATCAAGGGCAATCATCTTGCTGCTAGAGATGCTCATGACTAGTTGTCTGCTTGTATCCTAAAGGTTGCAAGTTAATAGGATATTCTGATTTCATTTCATGGGTGAAGTTTTTATCAGCACTACCTTGTCAGTTGTGTGCTAATTAATCCATTAATTAAATTGGTTATTTACAGATATCTACATGATACCTTTTTTATGTTTATTCCCGACAATATCATAACTACTAAGCTCTGATGGTCTGGAGTTGTCCTAAAAAATTATTAATACCATTAAGTCAATTTCAGACATCAATATGGTACACTTCTTGTTTCTTCCCAATCAAATAATGACTACTAGCATCTGATGGTTAACTAAGCAGGAACAAACTATTTGACTGATATACACCTTTGATCGTTCTGTGTTCCTTCTTTTTTTTTGTCAAAAGTGTGTATTGAGAGGGTCAAGCTGGAGCACATCATGAAATGTTGTAAGGGAAGAAAGTTTTGTTGTTGCTTCATTTCCAACCGTTCTAAAATTGCCAATAAAATCCCAGTACCAGATTTTGAGCTTCAAGAATGTAGTATGAAGTGCCAAATCTGACTCTCATTTCACTGATTTTGAGCACTGCGAGATAGAGTGCTAAATCTGACTGCATTTTTCATCTTGCCATTTTAAAATTGAAATGTTATGTTTGCTGACTTTTCTAATTTTCACATCAGGTCTCATTTATAGACATCTCTGTGATTTTCTGTAATATTCAAGTCGTAACTTCTTTAATGATGGCTAGAGTTGAAAACATGATAAATGCATAAACAAATGAGTGGGATCATGTATTTTTTAACAAGTCTGGAGCTATATTGGTTTAACATTTTATAATTAATAAATTGTATCAAATACTTAGATGCATTATTCAATTTTTTTTTGATGTCTTATTTTTCTCTAATATATATCTGTAATGAAGAGCATGAATCCTGTCAAACTTCTCCTTTTTATTATAGATTTCCAATTTATCATGCTAATGGAGTTTAAAAAATGCATATTTCTCAAATCTTTATTTTATTTTCTGAAAATAATTGTTTAGGTTTATTTTGCAATGTCAGTGTTTTGGATCACACTCTGATCCATCTTCCGGACAAGGAAAACTATAAGTAAATTATAAATTCTGTCATTCCTTCATTCTTATTCGAGATTTCCAATTTATCCTGCATATGGAGTTATTAATATGTTTAATTTTCAGATCTCATTTTTTATTTTCTCAACTTCTTGATACGAGCTAGTATGTTTCCAAAAATAATTGTATAGGTTTATTTTGAAAAATCAATGTTTTGGAACATAGTGCGTCCATCCTCATGATGAATTATTTATCATGAAATTTTATATGATATATAATTTTGATTATTAAGCAAAAATTACCCTGAATTCTTAACTTAGCGTGCCGGTATTCATTGCTTTGAGACTTTTTTTTCAATTGTTAATGTGAAAGCTTCATCTTGAGTAGAATAATAAATTGAGTACTAAAATAATGAGTGTTCTTTTTTAATATTTCTGAGCACATTTTTACCAATTTAACTGCACCAGTTCAAAATTTAATCTCTAACTCTGTTATATGTGAATTGCAGCTTGGTTTCATGGAGATGCTTTTGGACTAAATCAGGAAAATGTGATTGATTTGGTTGGATTTAAGTGTCACAGATGTAGGAAAAAAAGTTCACCAATATGCCCTTATAAAAGAGAACGAACTGACAAAAATGGTCTCTGTGCTAGGCGAGAGAAGTTGCCAGTTAAAAGATCTCAAATGAAAGTTCGTAAATCCATGAGCCAGGATTCAGATACATCAGATCGCAAGCAATTGGAAGTAATGCATAATGAGTCAGGTAAAATGCTGAATGAGCTTGGGATAATTTTAAATGCTGAAGAGAAAGTTGGTGAACGCAGGAGCCAGGATTCAAATACACCAGATCGCAAGCGATTGGAAGTAATGCATAGTGAGTCAGGGAAAGTGCTGAATGAGCTTGGGACAATTTTAAATGGTGAAGAGAAAGTTAGTAAATGCATGAGGCAGGATTCAAATACATTAGATCGCAAGCCATTGAAAGTAATGCACAGTGAGTCAGGGAAAATGCTGAATGAGCTTGGGAAAATTTTAAATGGTGAAGAGAAACATGCTTCAATCAAATTTGAGCTTGATTCAAAGGACACAATTCATGATATGTTAAAATACAATCAACAGATACGTGGAACAATTGAATGTGATACTGAACTGAAGCATGCACCTGAGTCTTCCGTGTTGGATATTAATCAGTCAGGTGAAGAGTTAAAAGTATTCCAAAGCCCTGAATTTTATCATGGAACCATCAAAACAGAGTCTGATTCCAAGCATGTGCCAGAGACTTCACCGTTGGATATGAATCAGGCAGATTCAAATTTGCTGAAATACCAGCATTCAGAACCAAGTTCTATTCACACAGAATCTTTATGTAAGCAGGGAGACAAAGGTCTTTCTTCTACAGATTGGCCTCATAATCAGAAAATTGAGGTTAGAAACATCATGCCCACCACAGTGGAAGCTTATCCTGAGAATGAGCCACTTTTTACCTTTACAGAATTGCTGGCATGTGAAAATGATCAAATGGAAGATCTTGTTGATCTCAATCAAGGTATTGTCGGAAGTTGGTCTGATGGTTTGTCAACATGCAATGACTCAAATATGGATTCCCAGCACATGAGAGTTGAAACTGATGGCGACCAATTTCCTGGGGTCATGATCTCTGCACACCCTCAGCTAGAAAATAAATCACAAGAAGAAACTACCATGGAATTCAAATCAAATGGTGCAGCCAACTCGGTGGTCTCAGAAGAGGCACAATTTTATACTGTAGACAGTACAATAAGCTATGAAGAGGAAGGGAGTTTATGTAATGTCTGTGGCTTCACTGTTGTTCATTCTGGCTATCAGTGCAAGGTCTGTGGAATAGTAATTCATCAGGATTGTTCTGAATTCCAATATGTGGATGTTTGGACCGGTTCTGGATGGACATGCAATAATTGCCAGGGTGGTTTGGGTGAATGCCAAAGGGGTTAACATCTAAACAGTTACAGTGTTTTTGCAAAGATTCTGCTGGAAAAGTTTTGGTTGAGTAATTTGCTTATTTCTGTTGGACTTGTGGAGTGCATTCTTCATTTTCCTCCTCATTTTCCAGATAATATCTGAGGAGGATGTATCTGTGTAGCATGCAATTAAATTAGCCTCTGGAACCTCTTCTCGGGCAATTTTTTGTAATTTATTTGCCTGGAAACTGGCAGTTTATTTCATTACCTGAGATAGAACTGCACATTCATTAATTGCAAGATTCCTACTGTGCAAGTTAGTCGGTTCCATAGGTAAACAATTGTTCATGCCATGTGGACGATATCACCGATCTTAATATTCCAGCATTTTCAGTGTTGTGCCCGGGTTTCAACTCTACAGCTATGTCAGAAAGCTTCTGGATTTGCCTGGAGACAATAGACATTTCCATACTACAATTCTGGGGTAAACATAAATGTAAGCCAGAGTTTTTCATGAATATAAAATGCATTTCAATATTGCATCTTTTTTTCCCTTTATCCCTGAGAAATGTATTTACTTTCTGTTATATAGCCCACCAAGATTTGATGCTTATGGTCCTTTCTTGTCCAGAAATCCTCAACTTGTACCAATTTTTTTTGAGATATATTATTATATATAGAATTATGTGGAGGTGTCTGAAGTTGTGCACAAATGTAATTATTCCAACATAGTCCTGAACTGATGAGTACTTAGTGGAGTGTTTCTGACAGATGATGTTATAAGTAGCTGTTATTTTTGCTTGCAACTAAAGCATATGCACACAACTGGAGCTTACAATTATTGAATGATATAAATGAATCATACGATATGAACATGACCCATTTTAAATTTCCCTTCTCTTTTAAGATCTTAACTAATGCATTTTTTTCATAAATTTCAGGTGTGTCCAGAAAAGATTTGATGAGAAACACAGGCTAATATTCCAGTTTAGAAAAATGAAATGTACAATTTTATCGTGGGCTGCAAGAAGAAAAGTATGCATAAGGTTGCATCACTTCGAAACATATTACGTCTGTCCAACAATTTTGCTGTACATATATGTGGTTAACCTGCAGGTGCTGTTTTCGTTCCAGAACATGCTCCATAGGGTTTACTAACCTGTGCAAAGTGTATAATTATCTCATTTTTACATCATAAAGGATAGATCAAGTAGTCTTCTGGGACATGCCTTGAGGTTTTGTAAATCGTGGAGGTGGTTGTGGCATCATTCATATGCATTTCTTCAATCAGTAATTTACAGCTATTGATTATGGGTTCTGACTAAAAAAAGATCGGAGCCCATTCAACTTCGGAACAATATCCCTGCAATTTTGCACGTCAAGATTTTTATAGAGAAAAAACTATCCAATCAGTGTGTACTGTGACCAAAAATTCCAATATAATGAGATTATTTTCATACAAGTTCAAAATTTTACTTATGCTTTTGTATTGATGCTGATGAGGAATTGTGCATCTGTTTTGCTTTTGGTTTATTCTATTCATAAATTCTTCAATCATTTTTCTGCTGGTTGCATTTTCTATGGAAACTTTTGCGCTCCTAATTAATTATGTTCCATACGAAATCACAAATTAAATTGATGGGTTCAGATGCTATAGTAATGCAATTTCTCATTAGTTATATTGAAAATGGCTACACAGCCACCACAATGAATCTGCCCGTAGTCTAATATAGTATACAATATGGGCGATTGTGATGGTCACATAAATACTGTTGCAGATGGTTTGGGTAGGAAAGACATACAGACCTAGGTTGGGTTAGTTATAGTGCCAATTTTGTTACTTGGCTCAAGTATTGTTTGGGTAATGACCATCTTAAAGCCTGTAAATAATAGTCATATTTTGCACAAAACATACAAAATCAATATATAATGATAACACAACCAATAAGGTCTATATAGGTTCAAAATGCACATTAGTTAGTGTTCATTCAGTCTCAATGCTGTAAGAGCTAGCTAAGATAGCCACTAAAAACCTTGAGGGGTCTAGTGGGATGCATAGATAAGATAAGATAAATATATTAATGTTTGACGAGAGATCGCAACGTGGGTCTATGGGATTGGAAGCTTACAGCCAATAAGATAGCACTAGACAAAACACCAAATGGTGCTGATAAAAGAACAACAAATGGTATTTGCAAAAGAACAAAAACAAAATCAAGCAACAGACGAAGAAGAGAGAGAGAGCGAGGGAGCAAGGATATTTGTGTGTGGCGAAGCTGTAGAGACTGTGGACATCATTTAGCCTTAGAGGCCGACCTTGATTCCCAACCTGCAGGAAAAGTGTCTTGAATCACTACCTTGAGATTTTTGATCACTGCCCACTTACCCTCCTGCCGGGCAGCCATAACAAGAACCCAAGCTTGCTTAAGTTCTGTCACTTGTGATCTAGTAAAATCCTCATCAAGATAAATCTTGGCAGAGACGGGGAAAAGCTTCCTCTTTGCCCTAATAACCTGAAGGCAGTTAGCAAGTGAGAGGAACTAAATAAAGAGGGTGCTATCATCCCAACCCAGGGACAGTCTAGTGTGATGTCGGTGATATCCAATTGGTTCTTGAGGAAAGAGTAACTCGCCGCAAGAGGCTCTGAAAAAGGAGGAAGATGGAGACCACAGACTCACAAATTGAGCTCACAAGCGCCCGTGACCCTTTCATCTGCTATCTTAGTTTGGACCAGCTTCTCCACTCTAGGGAGAGAAGTGGGAGTGGAGATGGGGTTGTTACAAATAGATGCCCATGATTTCAACTATTGTTCTGTTTCGGTTTTCAAGGAGGATTGTTTGCTGTCGAGTTCAAACTGTTTCTTCCTCGGTTGATATCAAACAATTGCAAATTGATCATTTGAAGTTTGAGTTGAACAATATCCATATTAGCTATACTTAGTGTTGTAGGTACATCCAGGTTCTTTTGCATATGAGAGTCAAGTTGACTCTTCAAATCAGTCAGTGTATCTAAAAGTGTCTCACGTAGGGACTACACAATACACCGAAGAGATTGATTCTCAGCTTCAACCTTAATCACCCTAACACCGAGACTAAGAGAGCGAGGATGATGAAAGAGCTGCGTCTCGTAGGGCCTTGTGATCAATCTCCATTTTTGTCAAGCGATCAACTATTTGTTGGAATGTGACTGGGTTGGATTGGGGATCCATAGCATACGGATAAACTTGCACTCGTCTAGGAAATGTTCCCTCCGTTGGATGTTGTTACACAACTTTCAACTTTCAACTTTTATGGATTACTTGTAACATCAATACATAATGATTTGGCCATAGGAAGAAAAAACAATAAATTGGTAGGAGGATTTGATGAGTTTTATGGATTTTTTCTAACACCAATACATAATGATTGGGCCATATGAAGGAAAATATGGAATTATGCAATGTCCATATTGTGTAATCTCTTGTAACAATTGTGAAAAAGAGGAAGGCAAGATAATCAAATACCTACAAACAATATTTTTTTGAAAGACACAATGAAGTATAGATACTAGAAGGTTGAGGCCAACATATAGTTGTATATGACATTGGCGGGAGGTGGGTGTTGGTATAATACAACCTTTTACATTTTGAAATGTAATACACGTCGATTGCATAATATCATTCACACAAGATGCAATGATCCCACAACACCATTTATGTGGAAACACTTAGGGAAAAAACCACATCAACATATTGTTTACAAAATGTGTTATACAAACTTCACAGGTTCCCACCTACAAGAGACACCAATCCCTTAAATTAGTAGGCACCAAGCGATTGGGGGTACCAAAGGCCACAACTAAACATCAGCTTGAGGCACCAATCTCTATGTTAACATATTGTTTATATAAATTTGTCTTACGAACTTCATAAACACAAACTTACAAGATATACCTGTCCCTAAATTAATAGGCACCACCCTGTTGGAGTCCGTTGGGGGTACCATAACCTCACAATTAAACACCAACGTAGAGTGAGATGCCGTTCTCTTCATTCAGAAGGACCAACTCCCAAATTCTTCATTGTATAATTTACAACTATTGGTTCTAGTTAAGGAAAGGCGAGAGTGAGTTCAACATCAGAGCATGTCAAAAATTTTAATAGAGAAAAAACTATCCAATTGGTGTATTCTGTTAAAAAAACTCCCATATATTTTAATGAGATTTTACTTATGATTTTGTATTCATTTGCATTTAGGATTAAGTAATTTTGGCATATTTTCAATGGCTTGTTGTCAATAAGAATTGTGCATTTGCTTTACCTTTAGATTATTCTTTTGATAAATTGTTCATTCATTTTGCTATCAACATCATTTTATAGATAAACTTTTGTACTCCTAATTGACCATGTCTTTGTACTATGTAGTACACACTATAAGTATACTTATAATACACACAGTACATTGTGATGACCCCATAGATAACACCATAGATGGTTTGGGCACAAAATATGTGATTTTATAAACCTAGGTTTGGGCATGTATGTTGCTAATTTCATTACTAAGGTATTGTTTGGGTATGACAAGCTAAATCATGTAAAAAATAGTCATATTTTACACAAAATATACAAATTAAAACATATAATGATAACATGATATATGGTAATCAATATGCTCTATATAGATTCAAAATGCAACACTAATTAGGAGACTTCATGCTAAGAGTTGGCTATGAAGATAACCAAATTATTTCTATAATGGAAAGCACAATGAAACAAGAAATAAATATGATAATAATACACTATATTTCTAACAATAAATACATATATTGAATGACAATTTGAAATTATAAAGAGAATTCTTTGATTATATAAGTTCAGGTGAGACATACATTATCATGAGATTTTAACAGGTCTTAAACTTGTGAGATATGAAGTGCTTTGTAACTTAGGTGTAACTCAAGTAAATCCAAAGAATAAGGGTGACCTAATTAGGTAATATATTCAAAT
Source organism: Cupressus sempervirens (assembly GCA_028749045.1). Lineage (NCBI taxonomy): Eukaryota > Viridiplantae > Streptophyta > Pinopsida > Cupressales > Cupressaceae > Cupressus > Cupressus sempervirens. The sequence goes on from CM053793.1 coordinate 549,893,133, forward strand.
AAGTTTGCAAGCATAATGGGTTTAACCATGGAGGGAACTCCATAGTTAAGCGCATTCGAGCTAGAGTAGTACTGGGATGGGTGACCTTCTGGGAAGTCCTAGTGCTTCACCTTTGTGAACATCACCTAGATCCAATGAGTGCTAAGTGTTCCATTTATTCTCATGAGAGATGGATTAATGTTTGAATCACTACTCATGATATATGGGTCAATGAGTTTGACTAAGAAAACTACACCCTTAAATCTTGATAGCAATATCACAATTTGACTTGCTGTGGAAAATATCTCCTACTTATCAATATACTCACACTTGCATACTAAGCAAAAACATGCAAAGATGTAATGAGGGTCTTGCATACTAATCATGTCTAAATTTAATTTTCTCACTAATTGTGAAACTAAATAATTTTAGTGGAAAAAGCTCCTCTCCAAAAGGGAAAAATACCAGAAAGTGGAAGGATAAATCAATATTGAACCTCATGCATTGTTTCTCATACCAATATTTAAACAATGATTTTGTCATAAGAAAGAAAAAAAGAGATTATATGTGTAATTGTGCACATTAATGGTGAAAATGAAGACGAAATATAATCAAATGCCTACACATAGTAGTCTTCTGAGAAGAAATGATGTTTTACTTTTTCAATGCAATTTTTTACCTTTTCAAAGTTAATACTACAAGCATTTCGATTGTATAATTTTATTCACATAAGATGCAACAATCTTGCAACACAAGAACACAAGATTTATGTAGGTTTTACTGGAGAAAACCATGTCAACATATTGTATATATAAACTTGTCTTACAAAAATTGTAGGCACCAACCTGCAAAAGACACCAATCCCCTAAAATTGTAGGCACTGACTTATTGGAGAGACCTAGTTCCACATCTAAACACCAACTTATCAAGTCTCTCAATTAGGAAGCGACAACTTCCAAATTATTCAATGGATGATTTGTCTTAATTTTTTTAAAAAAGTAGTTCCTTCATAAATTCACTTACAAATGATCAAATGATTATCATACAAATGCTCTTCTTCACAAGTCTACTTGATAGTGATGTAATTCTTTCCTTCCCAAATCTAAATGCAACGATCTCACATAAAATCTACCAAACTCATCTTTTAAATCCTACCTTCCCTCTTTCTTGCATTCTTTACTTTCTAAATTTGCTATATATTTCTCTTTTAAATTTTCATAAACTCCTCTTTTTATGCCATAAATCTAATGTTTATAGTCTTTTGTTTATAAAATTGCTTCCAAATTTCACATAACTTCCTCATAAGTATGCTTATAATCTTCTGAAAGATGTTTCATAAAGTTGGTCCAATTCACAACATCTCCAATAATATGTCCCATAGATGTACTCTGGTATGCTTCATTATAATTGTAAAATATTCTTCAATTTTCTCCACTCATAAGACTGGATATCTTTTTATCCAAATAATATTCATTGCCATTTCTTTTTTTTTCCTAACTCCCATGCCATCATTTTTTTATACCTTTCCACTTCTCTTCAAAAAAGGGATAGCTCCACCGAAGCTTTTACTCCTATTCTTCAATGTTTTGTAGCAATTAATTTCAACAATCTCTCTCTATGTCATTAATGTGAACCTTGTAATCAAAACGAATATGATTCTTTTCCCTTTTTTTAACACTCCCTTTTCTCTAACCCTCCCAATTAGACATCGACAAATGAATATCTAATACTTTTAGAAAGGAGACACCCTCTTTTTGTGTTACTTCCTTTTAACATCAATGACATATGTAGATGAAAAATGATGCAATGAATAGAGCAACTTTATGAAAGATGTTTCATGCTTACTGTATAGAATATGTAGATGAAATATGATGCAATGATCAAATCCCCTCTAATTCATGCTTCTCCTCAATTTTATACATGAGTGTAGTTTCCACAAGCATACACTTATCCTTTATTTTTCTTAGGAGTGTGCAACTTGTTTTATTTATGTAGTTTCATAAGACCACTTTTGAAATAAAATGCTACATGCACATAATTAATGCATGTATAAGAGATATCATTAATGTTAGGTGGTGTAGGGATGCTAGTGTTTACTATTTGATAGTACGTGCTTCAAATTCTCTTTCTAATTCTTCCTTTGAGGACTAACAATTTGTTGAGGATGAGGAAACCATAGTTGAAAATCAAGAAGTTGCTCATGCAATTGACTGAAATCAAACTTCGATTGCTCTTTCAATTCTTTCTCTTTCGTCAACCTCAAACACTGCTCTTGTTACTTTAGGTGTAACCCCTTTTGCCTTTAAGTTCATTATGATATTATTGCTTCTACTTTTGTTTTGCAACAAGATTATTCTATTATTGGTTAGCCTCTTCAATACACTAGTCATTGTACGAATGTTTGCCCCAACAAAGTTTCCTTCATTGGGGAACCCAAGGATACCATCACTAGGATAGTCATCTGTTGACATAGGAATAACTATTATTCAAACTCGTGTTCATCTTCTCTTTCTATGTGAGTTTGGCCTTTCTATTGAAGGGCTCACAACTAGGTCTCTTTATATTGTGTCGTTATAGTCAACACCTGTTGTGTTGTTTATGTGTCGTTGATGGCTTGAGTTTCTACCTCTATGTCTTATTTATGTAAGTGTCAACCCCTTTATTAGGATGTTTTAATTTTCAAAAATATTAGAATTCATAAAATAAGAAAATATATTATAGTTCCTTCTTGGAAAATGGAAAAAAGACTTCTATATTTGTTCCAACCAAAATCTTTTATACAAGTCCTAAAAACACTTTATGATTGAAGTAATTGCACAAATAACAATAATCATAAAAAACTTTGGAAACTCATCATATGTTGTTCAGTTGGGAAGAACTTTTTGAACTTGTTTTGGTCAATCTTTGGGGGATATTGATCATTTTTGGGCCCCAATTCTTCTTGCTACTTGCACTTTTGACATGGCCTTTTTAGGCTTCAATATACACTTTTGGCTCTTCTCTATTTGACTTTTTTGGTTCATTTTTTGAGGTATTTTTTAGTGGGATTTTGATTTTCTTTATAACCAAGTCCTTTCTTAATGATTTTTGACTTGTCTCAATAAACAATCTAAAATATTGGTACTCTTATTAAGCTTAAGCTCTTGTTCAACTTGGAGGATGCATTTTCTAGTTCCTTTCTCAAGGAAACAACTCGAGTCTCTTTCATTATCTTCACACTTAAATTATAACTAGTTCCTCATCTCCTCTTCAATCCTCTTTGCTTCTGCTACTTATAATTCTAGATCTACAATTAATTTTCCTAAGTAGTCAAGACTATGTGTTATTTTACTTTGTCTTCACTATCCTCTTGAGATAACAATCCTTGTTTTCATTTTATTTTTCAAGTTCTTGAATATGTCTGTATGTATAATTGAGTTCTTCAAGATCCACTTCCCCTCTATCTTCACTTTATATTTTTAAAAATCTTTTTCCTTCTATATCCATCTTTGTTTCACTCATAGTGTTTCCTTTCGAGGATATCATTGTTTTTTTGTTGCCATGTGTATTCCTTTTTTATACCATTACTTTTTATTGCTTCCTTATTATCACTTGCATTTGGTTTTTTTTGTTGATCAATAGTTTGCTTGGTATATTGTTTTCTTCTTCCCACATGTGCTCCTTGAGATGAACATTCAAGCAATTAAACTACTTTTGAAGAATGTGACGATGGAGTAAATTTTGACCCTAAATGATTTTGAAAATTGTTATCTTTTGGTTCTATTGATTCTCAACTTTAACCCTTACTAATATAGCCTTTGATGTCCAATTAGGACAACACAACAACCAAATCTGACATTCTCAAGCATTTTAGACACAAATGTGTGCTTAGATTTTAACTATCAAATCCCTCAAAACATATTTGTAATACAAACCTACAAACAAGAATCCCTATGCCCAAAAGAGGGGTAAAAATTTATTCAAGAACAAGAAATATATAGAGAAGAAGGGTAGGTCACTCCATAGGGAGATTAAAGAGCCCCATTGCTGCCCACTGAACGATCTAACAAAGTGGCCATTTCAGGGGGTAGTTTCCTGTTATTCAAAATATTCCAAGCATTCACTTCATCATAAGTCCATTTTTCCAAACAATCAACAACCCTATTACACTCTCTAGGAATGTGCTTGAAAACAACAAAATTAAAAGAGCCAACACAAAATCAAAGAATATACCTAATAATCAACTACAGTTGCCAACCAATAACATCCAATTACTATCTATTAATAAAAACCACTATATGCTTTAAAGTAGGCACACTTCTATAAACCTTTCTATTCAAGGTATCCCATTGATTAGGAGCCTTGAATGACAACATATAGCTTCCTACTTGTAACATGCAAGGGAAATGTAAAGCTTGTGGCTCTCAAATGAACAAATAAAAGTGACCCTTGCAAGGAGCACTACAAGATGGAAGGTTCAATAGAATAAGAGCAAAAAGATGCTAATATCCAAAGAGCTTCAAGAGGGAATGCAAATGCAATTGAGAGTAAACTAGATGAGAATGTAATACTAAACTATGATGCAATGCAAGTACAAGGAAAGTAAAGCTAATCTAACAAGATGAGAGTTACAAACCTCCTAATTAAACTAGGTTATCTAAGCTAAAATGCAATAAATGAAAGATTAATCTAATAGGCCTAGAGAGATTTCGCTCACTTTGAAAAATGTGCATTCAATGTGTAGACACTTCTTTTATTTTTAAATTAGAAATTTCTTTTTCATGTGCACACATAGAATAAAAGGGGATTTTATTTAATTAAAAGGGAGCATGTTCTTTGTATTAAATAAATACTTAGGATAAGGTGGTCAAATCATAATTAAAAATCAAACAACTAATTATTTGAGGATTTGATCAAAGATAAGTGATTAAATGATTATATAAAAATGATTAAGCATAAGGTGTAGTCTAGCATAGAGATCAAAATGCTGAAAATGGGGCTTATAGTTTACTAGACCATTTTTTGGTGATTATATCTCTGAATAATGTGTGAGTGATCTAGGAATATATTGAGTTAAAGAAAGATGATGTCAAGATAACTAACCTTGAACTAGCAGTGAACAAAGGTTAGCAAGATAAAAAGATAATTCCAATGCACAATTTGAAACAAAAACTGAACACTGAAATTAGAGATAGGTAGATAAGACAATATCATAATTGATATGACATGAAAAGAACTGATATGTACAAGAGAAAATAAATTAGATCAAGATTCTACCCCAAGAAAAATAGATAATAGAGATATAACATAATCAATTTGCAGCATTGAAAGATAGGACACTCCTGCCCACTTAGAGTAAAAATCAAAATGAGGTAAAGGAGATGCAAAAATGAGATAGATTTGATCAAATAAAGCTAAGATAAGGTCCATTATGAATGATAAGTGATATAGAGATCACATAACCAGGTTTGACCACAAAGCAGTGAGATCCAATTTGATCAAAATGATGAAATAATAGAATTACGTCAAAGTAAGAAGAAAGGTGATGAAATGGTAATAAGAAAGAGATGTCAATGATGTAGACAAGGAAGTGATGATTATCTCAAAAGATTCAAAAGATTAGCCTCAAAAGGGTCATTTAATTGCTTTGAAGATGAGTAAAATTTAAATCACAATATTAACAATCATGATGAGTTCATAGTTTGATTTCGATCCCAAAAATGGATCCAAGATGTAAAAGTTAGGTAAGGGTGTAATTTTTGCAAAAAATCTAGGACTTTTAAAAATTAGGTCAAAATGCTATATAAGGGGTTCCAAAGGATAAGCATATGTGATTATATGATTAACCCTTTGGATGCAAGGAAAAAGGATGATGCTGATTAAAATTGTTGGAGTGAGATACAAATTTAGTTTTTACTTATCCATGTCACTAGTCTTTCTCCTAAAAAGAAATTTAATCCACTTGTACTTTTTTTGTCATCCACATTTTCTACCCAATCAACGTTAGTATAAACTTTTAGTTCAAAATCTCCATTCTTCTTGTACCATAAACCAAAGTCCTTAGCTCCTTTTAGATATCTAAAGATTCTCTTCACAACAGTCACATGCATCTCTTAAGAATTAGAAGAAAATATTTCCATAATACAACCACCACGAGCAATATTAGGTCTGATATGTATTGCATGCTTTACCTTTCCAAATATTAATCTATATAGTGTCTCATTTGCCTCGGTGGAGTTATCTTCTTTTGATAATTCATAGTCAGTTATCATCAGTGTTACAACTGGTCTTGATTCTTGTTGTCACAAAAGTTTGCACCCTTGCCTAAAGTTTTTACCTAAAGGCAACCTTGTAAAACATGGAAACAACCTTCAAGTTGTGGGACTTGAACAATGAGGTTGAGTCTCTGAAGAAGGCCAACTTCCTTTGCTATCAAGATGCACCTAAACTACTCTTGGAGAGGAAAAGGGGAGAAAGTATACATGAAACACTTACCTAATCTATCCTAAGGGGTTGATGCACTAAAATAGAGTGTTCAACCTTGTCTCTACCCATACATGAACAATTAACTATCATGACATCAAAATATACAGATTTAGACTTGTTTAATCAAACAATCACATGCCGATTAAATAACCAGATAAATGACACAAGGAAGAAGAGTTTCACAATATATCATTCATAGGCCAAAAGAGATACAGTCATGCAAAGGATTGACATCCATAATACATTGATGAGAGGTGAATGAATCCCACACAATACATCAATGGCTAAAAGAGATAAAGCAAAATGCCATGAAGTTCAAAGGAAAAGGGGATTAAAATATGCATGCCAAAGAAATATCAAAGAAAATAGAAAAGAGTCAACCCTAAGAAGGGTTACAAAATGTTCTTTTATAGTTCAAGCATAACTCAGATAGCTTCTACTCTAAGGCAAAGCACAACCTCTACCATTAAAGTTGTAGAGAACAATCATGGAAATATGAGAAAGATCTGATCGTGGTACACAACCGGATGCAAGAGAAACACATATTTCACCAAAAAAGCCCTGAGAAGTGGCAACCATTAACACTCTGATTGGGTAGATGGATAAAACCAAGATGGTGGAGCGTTCCTTAAATTTATCAAGCATGGGGAGTGCTAAAAATAACTAGTAAATGGTCAAGAAGATCAAATCCACCATTAAAGAACGTAAAAAAAACTAGCAAGTCAATGATTTTCAACCGCCACCCTACACTCTTCCTAAAATTTCATTGGTTGAAGGCCTTTATATTTCCCATCTCAGCAAGTGAAAGTTCACCTTTATGTTTTGACTTAAGTCTCATGACCCTACAATCACCACTGGGGCCTGCAAGGACATGTATCCTCATGTCGTATAGTCGCTATGCGTATGCCTTGTGCAAATTTCCATCATGACAAAGAAATAGTCGTGGATGTATTTGAAATTGACAGTAGATTAATATCTATTAAGAATCTAGTCTACCTTGCAAAGAAATGAATAAAACAAAGACACCTATCACCCCTTTTTGACAACCCACCAGCCGCAAAAGAGAAATGGCCTACCTAGCCATGTGTCTTCCTATTGTATTCTCACATTGTTTAAAATCTTTGCATCTTTAAAATGTGAGAAAGTGACAACCCTCAATCTTGAAGGATCTGATGACCCAGGAATATGCAAATCACTTTATTATCCATGTTAGCAATCAACCAATTAGAACTGCATTTGTATGCCAACTCACTCTGACATCCTCTTTGTGGCCCCAAATCAAAACATGACCCACCAACCTCCATGCATCGACACATCGCTTCCTTGCATTAGTTAAAAACCTTGCATCTTTAAAATGCGAGAATGCGACAATCACCAATCTCCCAAGATCTGATGATTGGGAATAATTATGGGCCCCATGGACAAGACTTGGAAATATATGGAATATATTAAAGTTTATTAGGTTTTTTCATGTTCCTATAGAATTGAATAATTAAATATTTGAATATAACCGTTGGCCATGCTACTATCATTTAAAATTCAAATATTGGCAGGAGGGAAAATATAGCTAACAATTTTGGTGACTTAGAGGGGATTCTAGCCTACTATGCATATGACAAGTGATCTTAAGCATCCATTGGGCTATGTAGTCATAAAAAACATCAAACCTGGACATTATAAAACCATGACTTTGCTTTTGGCTTCTCTGCAACTGCAAAAAAACTCCAAAAAACCTGGCTACCTCAAGGGAAGCCTGTGCTTAAAACTTCTTGGAAAATTGAAAAACTAATCTAATATTTACTGGAAACCCTAACCCTCACTAGAAATAGGGTTTCAGATAAATTCCATTCAATAGAATTGGCATGGTATCACCATTGGGCATGGATAATTGGAAGGCATTGGTTTGCTTACAATTGGTGATGATATAAGGTCCACTCCAGATTGCATGAAATTTTGAGTGCCTTCCTGGTTTGGCTTTGTTTGCATCCCACTTGAGAAGAAGGTCTCCCTCTTTGAAAAATCTAGCTTCGGCCTTCTTGTCAAAGCTCCTATTGACTGATTGTTGATGTGTTTCGAAGGTCTAAATTGCTTGATTTCTCTTTTCTTCCAACTCCACCAATTTTGGTATCCTCACTGTCATAGCATCATCTTCAATCATCTCCAATTGATGAGCTAGCTCTAGGGAAAGGAACTCCATTGAGATAGGAAGCCTTTCTTCTCTTCCATAAACTAGCATGAAAGGGGAGTTCCGAATGACCCTCTTAGGTGTTATTCTGTTAGCCTAAAGGGTTGTTCTCAACTTCTAATGCCAACACCTTTAATTATCCTCTATGGTTCTTGTCATAATTCTGATCAAATTATTATTGGATGATTCAACTAATCCATTACCTTGAGGATAGTAATTGGAAGATGTACTCAAATTAATTCCATGATCTACTGCCCATGCACATATCTAAGCTCCTACAAATGATTTTGCATTATCTGAAATGATTGTTGAAGGAACACTAAATCTGATTATAATTCCATCAATAAATTCAACCACTGAAGTCTCAATGGCATCCTTCAAAGCTATTACCTCTATCCACCTTGTAAAGTAATTAGTTGCGGCTAAGATCCACTTGTGACTAGAGCTGGAAGGTGGATTGATTAGATCAATAAAATCTAGCCCCCATTGAGAAAACGATTGATCAACTTGAATATGATGTAGGGAAAGAGCTGCTAACCTCTATTTACTTGAGAAGAAAGCACACTTCTCACATTTCCTTACATGTATATAACAATCATGGAACAGAGTTAGCCAATAATAACTAGCTCTCATTATCTTCATGGCAGTGGTTCTAGCTAAAAAGTGGCCACCATCAGGACCATCATGTAATTCTTTAATCATCCTTTTAGGCTACTCTGAATCTATGCACCTTAGCAATGCTCCATTGAAGTCCCTCCTAAAAAGGATACCATCAACTATAGCATAAGGGATTGACCACAATCTGAATTGTCTTCTTTTAGCTCTATCCAATCCTTGAGGATATCCATTTCCTGATAAGAAGGTCACCATGTCATCTGTCCAAATCCTTGGATTCTCATCTCTTACTTCTTGTTGATCTGTCAATACCAAGGCAACTTCTTCATCTAATTCTTGAGATGAAACCATATGCTTGCACAATCATTTTCCTCTTACTAACTTAGTGATTTGGATGTCCACATCATATTCCATCACTTTAGTAATCCAACCTACTCTTTTCTCATTGATGTCTTTTCTCAAAAGGAAATCCTTGACACTTGAATGGGGCACTAGAAAATGGATCTTATTTTGGGATAGAAGATGTTTGAATTTCTTCAAAGATCTTATGACTACAAGGGCTTGTTTCTCCACATAACTAGAGTTATCCTCATTTCCTTTAAGCCCTTTACTAAAGAAGGCAATGGGCCATTCTTCATTCTTATCATTCAATCGAGTCAAAACAATAGAAATACTTGACACACCTCCTTAGGTGTAAAGAATGAAATCCCTCTCAAAATTTGGATTGATGAGAGTAGGGTTTAAGGCCGTGGCTACTAAGATCTCTTCAAAATTTTCTTTCCCTTCCTTGGTCCATGTAAAGACCATGTTCTTCTTGAGCATAGATGTAAGAGTTTTTACCATGGTAGCTAAATTATGAATGAATTTCCTCACAAAATTTATCCTACCAAGAAAACTTTGTAGCCTTTTCTTATGGCTAGGAAGAGGGAGAGCAAAAACAACCTTAGTTCTTTTTGGATCAATAGTTAGACCATCCTTGGATACAATGTGTCCTAACAACTTTCCTTGGTTAGTAGAAAAGATGTACTTACTCAGATTCAAAGATACTCTATAAACTTGCATGAGGTGGCCAGAATGATCTATCATATTCTTTGAATATACTATAAGTTCATCAAGATAGACCAATACAATTTTTTCTATCATATTCTTAGAGGCCATCTCCATTTCCTTTTGGAAAGTGGCACCTATATTTGTTAGTGAAAATTGCATTTTGCTGTGAGCATGGGTGCCCCACTTTGTGGTAAACATAGCCTTATATCTATCAACTTCTTTGACCAACACCTAATTGTAGCCTAAAAATCCATCTAGAAATGAGAACCTCTCTGAACCACTAACCCTGGACAAGATTTGTTCCATGAAGGGAAAAGGATGATGATCCTTAAGGGAGGCTTGGTTAAGGTCTCTAAAGTCTACACAATCTGATTTCCCCACTTTTCTTCCTAATAGGGACAAGATTTTATACCCATGAAGAATGCTTGATTGGAAAAATGATATTAGCCTCAATCAACTTAGATAGCTCTTTCCTCATCAGTGGTTCAATTTTAGGATTCACTGGACTTTTCTTTTGTCTTACTGGTTTGGCATCTTCTTTTAGTTCTATGGTATGCTGAAATAGGGTTAGGTCAAAACCCTTTAGGTCATTGTATGTCCATGCAAACACATCTCTAAGTTCTTGACATGGATGAATGAAATTTTCTTGTTCAACTTTAGTACGTACCTTTCCCATGTTTAAGGTCCTTCCATCAGCAACCATGACTAGTATATGATCATCCTTACTTGTAGCAAGGTTCATGCCTCTATCTCTTGCTTGATCATCAGGAGTGAAAGCACTTTCTAAGGTAATCAGGCCCTTAGGAAATTTTTTGGAGCTGAGATTAATGATCTAATCCCCATACTCATCATGTAATCTTGACTAATTTCTATCTGAAAACTCTACTTCATTTTGTAAGAAACTCACAATTTGTGCATCAGATTCAAACACTTGGCAATTAACATTATTATCAAGAATAGTGGGCCTAAACACCACTCTAATCTACCACTTCTTCTCATCCTTAATGTTCTTTGGTACATCATAAGAGGCACCAATTTTTGCAAATCTATCAGCATGTTTATTCTCTTTTCCAGGGATGCTTTGAATATTAAATGCATTGAAACCTTCAAGCAAATCCCACACTATGTTTATAAGACTTGAGCAAGCCATTATTTTTGACATTCTAATTTCTCACGTGATGGACAATCAACTCACTATCTCTATATACACCTAAGGCTTGAATTCCTCTTTTTTGAGAAAGTAGAAGACCTTGAATCAATTCCTCACACTTTGCTATGTTATTAGTTCAACTAAATTGAAGCCTAAATGAGAAGTAGTACCTTTCTAGTGCAGGAGAAACCAACATTAGACCAACCCCTAATCCATTCTTATTCCTTGACCCATCAAAATACATGCTCCATATCCCACTAGTATCTTCTTTTGTCTTAATTAGATTGGGAACAAGAGCATCCTTCTTTGATATACAATATGTGCCAAGGTTTTTCTCAAGGATTTTTGATATAGGATCAAACCGATACACATTATCTGATTCATCTAAGAGAAAATTAGGTATCTCTGCTAGGGAGGTAGCAGGCTCATTAATTACATCATTTTCATCTATCTCTAGGATAGTGCAATTCATATTAATGAGCTCGATATGATTGAGGGCTAAGGGCTCTACTCTGATTGAAGCTTTAGTTCAATATCTTTTTCTAAAAAACATGTATGACCAATCAGAGGATATGTAGCCACCTATTTGGGTAGTGAATCTCTTGAGAGAGAAATGAAAAAATGTGGCTTAACTTCAACAACTGATATATCTTAAACTACAATACAACTAGGGCATGCATGTAGGGCCATTTCAACATTCCTAAGAATTCCTATATTCTTGATAGTATTACCATCCAACTACAATACATCCCTAACAATGGGCTTATATTTCATTCCTAGGACATCAACAACACACTTAGGCATCATTGAACTACTAGCCCCTGAATTAATCATGCAATTATGGACTAGCTTATTCCTATAATTAGATAAACATAAAATGGAGGGGGTTTGGTTTTCTTACTTGCTTCTCCCCCTTTTATTGGCTACATCAAGCTTGTTGCATGTTCCTCTCTAGGTGGTAGATCCTTTGGTTCAATGCTCTCCAGTTCTTGCTGCAACAACCTCTTTTGCATAGATATAGTAGCCACAACATCCCAAATGGAAATGTTCACATTTGTTTTCTTCATCTGATCTACCACACTGAATGAAGTGTTAGGTAATTTGGTAGAAACCTTGGGAGTTGCATGTGTAGGAGGTTGAGATGGAATAACATGAGGATCATTCACATCTTTTCTGCTATTATTTTGCTTTTGGTATTGAGGAACATTTGATTGATCATTTAATATTGGTACATGAGGTATTACATTTGATGTTGAGGCCTGATTAGCGGGAGGAAGGGTAGCATCTTCAATAGCTATTCTCTTGCTCCTAATGCTGTGAGCAATGAAGTCTTGGTTAACATGAAAATGTTCTTCCACTTGATGATTCATGAAGGAGCAGTCACCTTGTTGTTGCAAATGTGAGGCATTATTGGGTTGGCTTACATTGTATGATTTCCCTACAAAAGGTTCTTGAGTGGTCAAAGCTAAATATGATTCAACCTTTTGACACATACAATAGGCATAGGAGTAATTGTGGGAGGGACAAAAGTTTTGATCTTTAGCCATATTTTTTTGAGGGACCAAGGCCCTACTTTGATTTGCATTTGAAGTAGAAGCATGACCATTCTACCTATTTCGATTGAAAGAAGTATTACCTTAATTCTAATTTGGAGGCCTACCACTCAAATGAGCTTGATATTGCAATTGAGGAGCCTTATTACCTTGAGCTTTCCACCTCTCCAAAGTCACCACTTTGTTTCTCACCTTCAGAATCACAGAGAAGCTATCCTCCAACTTCTTATCTTGAATTCACAACCTTTTCCCAATATCTTACATTAAAGCCTTCAACTCTCCTAGCTCACTAGATGATGTGAAAGCTTGAGGGGCTAGAGCAAGTTGTTGTGATGTGGAAGATCTGGGAATAGGGGCTACTATTGGTTAGTGATTTGGCATATTAAGGAAGAAGGGTATAGGAGGCCTTGGAGCTAGCTTACCTCCTTGTATCCAAATGTTTTCTACCCTTATAGCTATCTCCTAAGCATCATTTAATCTATCCCCTCCCGTGGTTTGGATTGTAGTGGCAATATCACTTTTTAGGGATCTTAGGTAATGCAAGAAGGCATTACTAGGGGTAGGCTTCACTAGAGTTTGTATTCTACCCCATGTTTTTTGGAATCTATTGTTAAAGTTAGTCATGTATTCATGTGATGCTCTCTTTATAGTATTCAAATACTCTAAGAGTGAAAGATAGTCACTTTTATCTTCAAAATGTTTGCATAGGGCTGCTCGTAACCCATCCCAATCTATTATAGAGTTATACAACAACCCTTTATACGATTGAAGTGCTTTTCCTTTCAATGATGAGGCTGGAAGCCTAACTATTACGCCATCTTTAGTTATTCCATGTATATTACAAACATTTGAAATCTCCTAAATATGTTCTACATAGAAGATGAAAGTTTCACTAGTAAAGTTAGGTATACTTTTAAGGGCCAAAACTAGTATATCATGTTTTTGAGCCAAGAGGAGAGGACTTCCACCATTAAGGGTGGAAAATGCATGTGCTCTAGGCTGTGCCATATGGAACAGTGGTTTGTTCAAATGAGAGGATGGCACTCTAGGTTGTGATCTATCAGTAGGAGGAGTGGAAAGAGATATTGCAGGTGTATGAGTTACTGTAGCACTCTTGATTGGTGATAGAGATAATTTACTTCTATTTCTTCTAGGGTGTGAAAATGAGAGTTCAATATATTGAAAATTACCTCTAGAAGATGCCCTTGCATGAGACTTGGGCATGAACTAGCAACTTGGTCTTGAAAACCAAATATGTTTGAAGCTTGGAGTCACCAAGTACTTGAAAAAATAGCCTCTTGAAGGCCTAAAATACTCAAGGCATTACTATCTCTTCAGTATGAGCATGAAATACTTATTTGACACTAGTGAACTTGTAATATGCTTCAATATGTTAGTCCCATTAGGTGTGCCAAAAATTGTTTTCACCAAAGTTTGCACCCTTGCCTAAAGATTTTACCTAAAGGCAACGTTTTGAAACATGGAAACAACCTCCAAGTTGTGGGACTTGAACAAAGAGGTTGAGTCTCTAGAGAAGGCCAACTTCCTTTTCTATCAAGATGCACCTAAACTACTCTTGTAGAGGAAAAGGGGAGAAAGCATGCATGAAACACTTACCTAATCTATCCTAAGGGGGTGATATACCAAAATAGAGTGTTCAAACCTGTGTCTATCCATACATGCACAATTAACTATAATGACATCAAAATATATAGATTTAGAATTATTTAATCAAACAATCACATGCAGATCAAATAAGTAGATAAATGACACAAGGAAGAGGAGTTTCATTATATATCATTGATGTTGAAAACCATAATACATTGATGAGAGGTGAATGAATCCCACATAGTACATCAATGGCTGAAAGAGATAAAGAAAAATATCATGAAGTTCAAAGGAAAAGGGGATTTACAATATGCATGCCAAAGAAATGCCAAAGAAAACACATAAGAGTCAACCCTAAGAAGGGTTAAAAAATGTGCCTTTATAGTTCAAGCATAACTCAAATAGATTCTCCCTAAGGAAAAGCACAACCACTACCATTAAATTTGCAAAGAAAAATCATGCAAATTTGAGAATGAGTTGATTGTGGTACACATCCAGATGCAAGAGAATCACATATTTCACTAATAAAGCCCTAAGAAGCGGCAACCATTAACACTCTGACTAGGTAGATGGATATAACTAGGATGGTAGAGTGTTCCTTACATTTATTAGGCATGGGGAATGTTGAAAATAGCCAATAAATGGTCAAGAAGATCACATCCACCATTAAAGAGCTACTCCTTTATTTCTATCAACACGCCAAGTCAAAAAAACCAGCAAGTCAACTATTCTCACTTGCTACCCTGCACTCTTCCTATAATTTTATTGGTCAAAGACCTTTATATTTTCTAGATCAACAAGTGAAATTTCAACTTTATGTTTTGACTTGAGTCTCACAACCCTACAATCACCACCTTGGCTCGCAAGGACACATGTCCTCATGTCGTATTCTCACTATGTGTATGACTCATGTAAATTTCCATCATAATAAAGTGATAGTTGTGGATGTTTTTGAGATTGATGGTAGACTAAATATCTATTAAGAAATTGGCCCACCTCACAAAGAAAAAAATAAAACAAAGACACCTGTCACCCCTTTCTGACAACTCACCAGCAAAAAAAGAGAAATGGCCCACTGAGCCATGTGTCTTCCTATCACATTCTCACATTGTTTAAAATCTCTACATCTTTAAAATATGAGAAAGAAACAACCCTTGATCCTGAAGGATCTGGCGACCTAGGAATATGCAATCACTTTATTATCCATGTCAACATCTCAACCAATCAGAACTACATCCGTATGCCAACTCACTTTGACATCCTATTTGTGACCCCAAGGTTGAAACATGACCCACCAACCTCCACGCGTTAGCATGTCTCTTCCTCGTATTAGTTAAAGACCTTACATCTTTAAAATGTGAGAATGCAACAATCGTCGATCTCCCAAGATCTGACTATTGGGAATAATTGTGCGCCCCATGGACAAGACTTAGGAATATATTAAAATTTATTAGGTTTTTTCGTATTCCTATAGCATTGAATAATTAAATATTTGAATATAACCGTTGGCCATGTTGCTATTTTTTGAAATTCAAATATTGGTGGGAGGAAAAATATGGCTAACATGTCTTCCATCCCAAAAGTTTTCATGATCTCCTTGCTATACCTAGATGTGTTATGTATATTCCATCCTTGGTATCTAGAACTTTCAATCCAATGAAGAATTTTATCTCACCAATCAATGACATTTCAAATTTCTTCCTCATTTCATCAACAAATGATCTACATATAAGTTGATTTCCTCCAAATATAATATCATCAAAAAATATTTCAATAATTAATACCTTATCCTCAAGTTCACTCTACAAATATATATTATAATTATCACTTGTTCTAATGAAACCAATCCCCATTAGATAAGAGTGTAGTCTTTCATACCATGCGTGGGGTTCTTACTTGAAACCATACAATGACTTGTTCAATTTTCATACCACATTTTTTTAGTTTTGTCAAAAAATCCTTCTGTTTGTTCAATACATACCTCTTCTTTGAATATTCCATTTAGAAATGCAAACTTTACATTTGATAAAATTTGATTCCTTTATGTGCAACACATGAAAGTAAAATTCTCACACCTTCTAGTCTAGCAATAGGGGAAAATTTCTCACCATAATCAATTCCTTCCTTCTGAGTATAACCTTTGCAAACTAATCTTGCTTTTTTCCTTGTCAGATCTCCATTCTCATTTAGCTTGTTTTGGATAGTGCACTTAGTGCCAATAACATTTTTTTCCTTAGGTATCGGTACCGATATCCATGGGTTGTTCTTTTCAATTTGATCTATCTATTCTTTCATTGTGGTAACCCACTCTGCATCCTTAAATAATCTAGGCTCAAATTATGAAATCAAATATGCATTCTCTCTTAACTCACTTCTTTTCATAACTCTTGTATCTTTGTTTCCAATTATTTGTTTTGGTGTTTGGTTCCTTCTGACATAATTTGCTAAAATAGGCTCACTTATCTATTGTTCAACATATTCTTCACTTGGTGGGGGTTCAAAATGTTCTCCAGTTACATCTTGTTGTTTCCCAGGTATAGTGTCAATAACTCCTTATACACATACAAATACTTGATAGTCTTTAGGTTCCTTTTTTCTACCTCCTTCTTTCTTTTTTTCAAACTCATCAATATTTATATTTTTACTTTCCATTATTTTGTTAGTAACCTTATTCAAACATTTATAAGATTTTGTCTTTGTGGATTATCCTAGAAATATACTTCCAAATATTTTAAAGTAGCTAACATTAGGTTTATACCCATACCAAAGTTTATAAGAAGTTTTGTTTGTACCTTTCTTTAATTTTACTTGATTTAGAGTGTAAAAAACAATACTAATGGCTTCTCTCCAGAATGTTTGTGCAACTTCCTTCTTAATCAATAATATTCTTGCACAATCAACTATAGATCTATTCCTTCTTTCAGCTATACAATTTTGTTTTGGAGTCCTTGTTGCAGATAGTTCCCTCTTGATTCTATTTTCATTATAAAAGATAGTAAATTCATCAAAGATAAAAATCACCTCCTCTATCACATCTTAAGAAATTTAGTTTCTTATATGTTTCCTTATAAAATATTTCCTTATACTGTTTAAACATTTGAAAAGCATCATATTTATCTTTTAGAAACATCACATACATCATCCTTCAATAGTCATCAACAAATAAAATGAAATACATATCACCATAATATCTTTACAATCTTATATGAACATAAATATTAGTATGAACCAAATCCAATATGTCATTAGATGAGTAATACTTTCTTGAAAAACTTGACTTAGTCATCTTACCAATTTTCATTCCTTACACATGATTTTGTTAGGCTTTTTAACCTTAGTAAACCTCTGATTCTTTTCTTCTTACTAACCTTGACCAAATTATCAAAATTTACATGATGAAACCTTTTATTACCAAACATCCTCACTTCTTGTATCAAAAATCTATGCAGTTGAATTTAGATAGAATAAGTTACCTTTGGATTGATCACTAGTACCAATCAAATCTCTAGCAACATATAGATCTTTACCTTTTGGTTTCAAAATTCTAGTCAGTGACCTCTGTTATTCAATTGTGCAACACTCAAAAAATTGTACTTTAGTCCTTGAACCCAATAAGCATTATCATATTTAATCTTTCCATTCAACATAATAGATCATTTTCTTCTTATAGAACATGAAGCATCATTTCCAAGTCTAACCAATCCACCATCACACTCTTCCAAGTTTTCAAACTTTTCAATATCACCAATCATATGATGTGAATATCCACTATAAATAATCCATGTATTAGTTTATCAACTTGAGAAACAAATGATTTTTCTTCTTCATACCTTTCTTCTTTGATCACTAGATTATTCATCAGTTTGAGTTTCCCTAACTAGTTAACACAACTTCTTTCCTTTATCCTTATTCTCTCCAAACCTTCTAAATCTTTTCTCCTTCTTGTTATTCTAATCATTCCTGTCATTATTAGGACACCTAGATGTAATATGACCAATCTTGTTGTAAGTAAAACATTTTAGTGGTAATTGACCTTTTTACTTTCCTTTTCCTCTTGGTAGCCTCCTTTCCATTAGTGCTTCTAGTTCCTCTGGCTATTTCTCCTCAAATAGAAAGTTTTTGTAGTCAATTCTACTGGTACTAAAGTGGGTGTCTCTTTCTCTTTCTTTCCTTGAACTGCTAATGGTTAGAGATGTCTTAAAAGTAGTTTCAATATTTGGTATCACAATTGTTGAGATTATATGTTGTTAGTCTACCAATCAAAGTATCAATAGTAACAACATTACTAGGTATGGATCTTGAATCCTGATTAGAAAAAAATTAATAGCATATCTAGGTATGAAATGTCTAAGAAATTTACTTACAAAATATTCTTCACTTATGGTTCCACTGTCTTCTCTGATAGTAATAACAAGCTCCTTGATTTTGTTGTGATATTGTACAATGTTCTTCCTTCTTGTATTTTCATGTTATCAAATTGTGCTTGAAGACTCTCAACTTTCACTCTCAATACATTCATATCACCTCCATAAACAAGTGCAAGTTTTTTCCACATCTATTTTGTAGTAGTACAATCCTTGATATCATCATATTCAACATTAGTAAGAGAAAAATCTATCTCAATCATTAAGTTATTGTGTTATATCTTTTCTTTCATCTATTCAACTGCCAAAGGTCCAAGTGATGGTGGAGTGTAATCATTCTCTAAGTAGCATAATGCATAATATCCAATTCCATACAGGTAAAACCTCATCCCACTTTTCCATGAGAAGAAATTTTCCTTGTGAAACTTGGGTACCTCTCTCTTATACATCTTGATATCTTTAGCTCAAGTCTTCAAAACTTTTCCTTTAAGAACCAATTTCTTTGATACCAACTATTGGATAAATAAGAGGAGGGTGAATAAATTATCACAAGTTCTTGATATCAAGTTATACCATTTTAAACTTTGTAGTAAATAACTTAGCTTGTCAATTATAATACTTTAACCAAGTTGAAACAAATTACAACTTTAAGCATATAAAAGCATGAATATTATGAAACCTAGCCAATCACACATTAAAACCAATATTTAAGATGGAAACCAAATTTGGGTAAAAACCACTGTGAGAATTGTGATGCACAAAGAAATTCACTCTTTTGAAGTGATCTTGATTAAGAGCCAACCCAATTAAAGGTTACAATTCACATTAGTCAAATGTGACCCTATTAGGGGATTTTCACCAAAGATAAATTATATGTGTCACCCCATGAGCGGCTTAATAAGAGATCTTAGTAATTTCATTAGAATGCAACCTTACAAAGGATTTAAAAATAGGACTATTAAGTCCACTGAGATAAGAGATTTTATGCTATAATGGTTAGAGAGTTATAGGGAAATGATCTATATGAAATAATAGTTAATTTTCTTGTTTAGATCTCCTTTCCACTCTAATCTCTCCCTTGAACTCTTCTTTATTTGGCTAATCAACACACACTTCAACTCTTTACTTCTACAGATTCACACTCTCCTCTTCTCAATATATCCTTCTGTTCTTGTTTGTCTATCTAAAACCATTAAAAAATTTAACATTATTCACGATTCTTTATATTGAAAATGTTTTTATGCTTAATAAAATTCATTAGGATTTCCTTTAATTTCTCTAATCTTATCGATCACATCTCACCTAACATACATTGAATCTACCACTAGGCAAAATATGTTATGCATCATGCCAATTGTAATTTACCTTGGAACTTGAACTTTTCTTGGATCATGAAAAAATATCTTCTTTGTGATCTTACCTAACCAAATCCATCTATATATTTCACTAACAAAATTCTTGCCTTAGAATCTTCTAGATTGTTCCAAATTCTCACTTGATTTTGTCGCACAATTGATTTCATCAAAATTGTTCATCTTCTGTTGATTGATGGAGGTATAAATAGGATAAAAAAGATACTTAGGGGTTGGTAGGGTGGGGGGGGGGGTGTGAATAATAATCTTAAACACTTTGAATTTTCACCAATTCATTCACTTCTATCAGTAAACTTGTGCATGTGAAACTTGTAATGATAACTTGCTATAACATATAAATTTGATCTATCACATGCATGAAAAAAATACATAACACAACATTCGTTACCCAGAAACCCTCCAAGGTGAAGTTAAAACTAGGGTGGGGATGACACCCACAAATATTCACTACTGCACTAATAAAGTTAAATTTGTTATGGTTATAATGTTTGATCATAATATATGATCTACCCTGTGAGGGGTCCACCCTCTTAAAATCTTAAGAGACTACTAGGTTTCACCTTGTTAAGGGATTTAACACTTACAAAAAAGTAAGGACTCTATTAGGAGAGTTAAAAAGATCTATTAAGACTACTCTATTAAGAGATTTACCTTGATTCCAGTTGATTAGAACTAATTCAACACTTGACTCTCGGTATGCTTTGTAAACTAATTTTGAATCTTCTCCTTACTAGCTGATCCTCTCTTACAATATGATATTACTTGTCTTCCCCTTCACTGCTATTATTTAGTCACTTTCTTTGTTAAGTGATAAGAGAACCTTTCGTTGACTTTTGATATGATCTTGATCCTTCACTTTTCATATTACTTCTTTTTCTTTCTCGTTCTTACACATGCATCCTCTTCTATGATCTAGATTAAGATATTTTCTATTTAAAGAGTTTTGTAAAGATTTATCTAGATTCTTCCATAATAGCCTCTCCATCTCAATCGTTGATTGCACAACATAGCGATATGTGATCCAAATCATTAACAACTTCTACACATATTAAATGTTTTGTAACAACCTCCAAAAAATTTAAATGTTCCTTCCATGTCGACTTGAAAAATGCTTTACCTCAAATTCTATTCCATTTTTGACTTTTATGTAAACTCTGCATTGCTTGGTCTATACTATTTTTTGATGCTCGACATTGCTATTGCTCAGTCTATATTTGGTCGACATATACTAGATAACTCAATATTTTTATGCTTGAAACTTTCTCAGTCACTGATGAGCTTGGCTCGTATAGGAAATACTCGATGACCATAAACTTGCTCGACTCCTATAGAGCTCGGTACATAATTTCTTATCTACACGACTCAACCTATATAGAGTAGCTTGGTCATAGTGATGACCATCTGACTCTACCTTTTAAATGACTAAGTGTTTGACACTAATAGACAACAATAGGTAGAAATACCAATAATCTCCCCCTTTGACATTAGTGGAAAAAACACTTTGACATATATACATCTTTACAATACAATCTGATAATGAGCTCTCCCCTAAGTCTTATGACTTATGCTAATGAATAATGAATAAACAATGTAAAAATGTATAACAAATTCATTTCCCTCTTATTCAAATATATTTCCCCCTTGTTTCCTTTAACAAATCCAATTTCCCCCTTGTTTTTGAACACTTTATGTGACAACTTTTGGGGTGGAATAGGTGGAAGTAATCTATATTTCTCAATGAATTCCTTATAAAATTTGGTAATAGATAGTGCATGATCACATGTGGATCTCGCTGCTTTCGAAATATGATTTTGCATTTGTAATCTGGTAGCTAGATCAGTTAAACTGTCATCCAGTGAAAGATTGTGATTTTCTATAATAAGATCCTGGGATGACTTCAACTCTCTTTGCATGACCTCTAGATGAGGTATCATCATTTCTTGAATACAGATCAATTTAGATCTCATGTGGTTATTAGCTACCTAAAGCTCAATCAATGTGTCTTGAGTATTTAATAGATTATTGTAATGATCATTGCTTGATCTTGTTAACTCTAAAATAATACTGTCAGAGCTATTCATCTCAACCCAAATTTAATTTATTTGTGCCTAAATGTTGTTGGTGAATCTTGGCAAATATAACAGAATTTCGTACAAATGTTGTACCTTCTATATTAGTTCTAGCATAACTTGTACTTTCTCTTGTAATTGCACTTTCTACTTGGAAATGGCTATGGAAACTTTTTCCACAACCTTATTTCAAATCTTCTCGTAGACCAATCCATCAGTTTCTAATTTGACTCCATATTACTAGCATTTACTTGACTATGTTGACAAACTGGTTGATGATTAGTGCTTATTGATCAAAATTTTGAATTTCAAATGCATCAACAAAAATGTTTTTCACATCATATAATACTTTTCTTTTTCTTCAATACTCTTCTCAGCTCTTCTTGCTTTTTCTGTGTTTCCAAAACTTCTTGTAGCAAAATTGTTTTCTTCAGGTGAGATTTTCTACATCCAATTGTGACATCTCAATTATTTCATCCAGACTAACTTCAATATTTGGTGAAACATTCTATTATTGATCTTCTTTTGCTCGGTAAAGGAGTGATGCTACTCAACATTGCTCTAGGAGTTGGCAAGTAAGTTTCACCACTCGGTCATGCTTATGCATCTATGCTCGAGACAATGATAGTCACACTCAGTTCAACTCTATTTGATTCTATGCTTTTGTTAATATGATGTGCTGAAACAATATTATTATCTTCACTTGTTTCTTTCTCTTCACCTTTTTCCTCTATATCTGTGAGCCTCGACTACTTAGTCTCTGGAGTGTTAGGGGTTTTGGCATGTATAGGTGACATGCTACCTTGTGGACTCAGCACAACTAAGCTTCCTCCACTGCTATAATCATCTTCAATGTTTGTAGTGTCTATCTCTACACTATTTGCTGATAATCCAAAAATGGTTTTCCAAAGAAACTCACTCTGCTATGCTACAAATTTAATTTAATTTTTCAAGATAAAAAAGATTCTGTACTTAGAAACAAATTTGCTCCTATACTTCTCCAAAAAAGTGTTCTAGTGATCCTGGGAAAAATCAGGCATTATTCTGACTAATGTGTCATTTTTTATCTTTTTCTCTTCTACTTTTTCTTGCTTCCATCTCCTCTCTAGTCTTTCATATAAATCTATGAGTATATTTTTCTCAAATTTTCTAGGGGAAAGCTTTTGATTAGCAATCATTTCTAACATATTCTCTTCAACTTTATTTCTATCATCATTATCTAGTGTATCACACTTTACAAATCTAAAGTGGGATAATCCTATTGACCTTCTTAGGTTTTCACATACCTCTTCAATCAACTTTTTTTGACTCATAGGTGGTCCTTTGACCAATCTCCTTCTTTTGGTTTTGGGGGTACTAGACTTTGTAGTCTTTGCTACTTTCTACTTTGTAGATTGCTTGGCACTAGTAGCTGCCCTAGTCCTTGGTGTGTTTGGCGGTGGAGGAGAGAGGGATGTCACTATTGGATTCTACTTAGTTTCTTGATCCTTATTTCTTGGTGGAGTGATAACAATTAGGAATTTTCCCTTATCACCTTCTTCTTCTTCCTCTTTCTCATCACCACTTTCTTGTTCCTCATCTTCACCAAGACATTGTGTTAACTATAATGGTTCTTTTCCCTTTCCTAGAGTGCCGAGTTAGCTTCTAGGTCTTTAGTCATTTTATTTCTTTTCTTTTCTTTAGAAGCTATCTTAATGTTTAAATTTATTATAGCCTTTTCTTCTTCATATTTACCAAAATGTTAAGCCTCAACATCTATCTCTTCATTCAATAGTGTTTCAATATTTGCACTTGCTACATCATTATCTATTTCATAATCAAAACTTTATAGCCAAGCCTTCCTTAGCTTCATTGCCTATAAAAGAGTGTTCTTTGTATCCACAAGAAAACATATGTCACTATAGTTCCTCATGACCAATTATTCAAGTATCCTCATCCTCATTTTCATCCTTTTCTTAAATTCATCAAAGTAAGCATCCATTACATTCTCAAAATTTGCTCCCAATTGAGTAATGTTAACCCTTTCCTTTCAATAAATTTGAATTAATCCTTCAATATTCTTTTATTGTACAACTTCTCATAAGATTCTCTAATCTTGTAGTATCCTACTTCTCCAATTTTACACATGTAAAATTTTCTAACATCATGGATCATAATAACTTTAGGTGGTATCAAAGATAACACACCCATTGAGTCTCCTTTCATTGCAATTTTTGGAATAGCATAAAACTTTGGTGGAGGATAAGCATCACTCTTCACCAGTTGGATTTTAATAACCTCTTGACTCATTCTAGTAGTTGATGAAGCTTCCATGTTTATTCATAGGATTGGGTGTACTTTTTTCTTTGAATTACTTGACATAATTTAGATCTCCACTCATTCACACTTCTCATTCAAATCACTCTTGAAATCTTTTTCTAGTCGCTCAAATCGGTAAATTGCTTTATGATCTTGAAATCTATATGCAAGGTATGAGATAATGTCTTCAAAATTTTATAGATACCTTCTTTTGATCAATTTAGGGTGTCCATTAATTCTGTGTACTCAGGTAGGTAGAAACCAGATGTCTCGATCAATATTGATGCCCTTTTAATTAGGTCTTTTACTTTATAGCTCGATCTCTTCCATATCGCTCGGTCTCTATCATTCCTCTTCTGAAGTGCTTTGTCAACATAGAAAATTTTATTGACACTCGACAACCTTTCATAAATTTGTTCTTATGTATCTTTGTTAAGCAAATATGAACTTTGACACATTTTCATGTAAGGAACTAATGTATGATATATCAATTAAATGTTTAGTTTCATACAAAACTTTCTTTCTTAGTTTGAGATTACATGATCACCTTCTCAATTAGATTGGTTGACCTTAGCTCCACTTGCTCCATTATTTCCATCTTCTTCTCTCCTTTTCCATTTTTGGTTCATTTTATTCCTTATTTTCTCAATGTCTACTTTGCCTTTGCATTTTTCTTTTGTTTGATTTTTTAAATGTACTTGAGTTCTGCAACTCTTTCTTTGATGTCCAAACTTGTGACATTTGGAACATGCATTATTATGTGCCTAATTCTTTCTCTGGTTTGTCCAATATGGTTCTATCTATGGTCTTCATTCATATTCTCTATGCCCATACTTTTGACAGTTATAGCAATATCCTTCAAATCTAGGTGTAGTAGATGCATTCATCATTTTTGACCTACATTAATATATTTGATGTCCTTGTTTCTTGCAATAAAAATAGTAACCAACAAACTTAGGTTTAGAATTTTTCATACCATGTTAGCTTCAAAACATATTTGCAATATCGCCAAGTTTCCCATAGTGATATCATGTTAGTTTGTCCTTTGACTTTACATTTCTCATCTCCGCATTCCTGGATGATTCTCCTTGCTTAGTGCATGAATTTACTAACCCATTAGAATAGCTAGATGACTTCATAAGTTCTTCAATGTAATTCATTGCCTTGTTAGGTTTTTTGAATATCTCCATAGATTCTTTCTCATTTTTCAGCTCATTCTTCATTATGCCATCCTATGATTTGAGATTTGTAATTTCCACATCCTTGTGATTCAATTATTGGTTTACAAGAATAATTTGATTCATCATGTCCAATTGTATGTTTGTGAGATTCTACACATCTAATATCCTTTCTTCAAGTCTAGTAGCCATTACCCTTTTGTCTTCTTCAACCATAGTTTCATCTTCTTCAAATGTCTTCTTTTGTTCAGTCACTTCACATAATCTTACTGATTGGATTTCATGTTCTCTTTTTAGTCCTCTTATTTCTTCATTTAGAAGTTTATTCCTTTCAAGTAGATCTGAAGATGCCTTGTCATATAGATTGATTGATTTAAATAGTTTTTTAGTCTCAACTTCTTTATAGTAGAATTATTTTATATGGATAGCAATTTCCTTTCTCCTTTTTAGGGAATCCTTTAGATCTTGTCTTTCCTTCTCAAATTTCTACAGTATGAGTCGGATGTCAATCACCCGATTGTCAATAGCCTTGTCCAGTTTGAAAGGTTCCATCTCCAAGATCTAATCTCCAAGTGATTAAGCTTCTCTTAGAGAATCAATGCTATGATACCAATTGTTGAATGATGGAGGTATAAATAAGATAAACAAGACACTAAGAGGGGGAGGGGGTGTGAATCAAAATCTTAAACACATTGAAATTTTCACCAATTCATTGACAACTATCAGTAAACTTGTGCATGTAAAACTTGTAATGATAACTTACTGCAACATTGAAATATGATCTATCACATGCATGAAAATAAACAAATAACACAATATTTGTTACCCAAAAACCCTCCAAGGTGAAGGTAAAACTAGTGTGGGGATGACACCCAAAAATCTTCACTATTGCAGTAATAAAGTTAACCTATTATGTTTAAAATGTTTGATTGTAATATATGATCTACCCTATGAGGGGTATGCCATTTTGAAAGCTTAAGAGACTATTAGTTCTCACCTTGTAAGAGGATTTAACACTTATAAAAAAAGTAAGGACTTTATAAGGAGATTTACTAAGATCTATTAAGACCACTCTATTAAGAGATTTACCCCAATTTAAGTTGATTAGAATTAATTCAGTACCTGACTCTTGGTATGCTCTGTAAGCTAATTTTGAGTCTTCTCCTTACTAACTAATCCTTTCCTTTGATATTATAATACTTGTCTTCCCCTTCACCACTATGATTAGGTCACTTTCTATGCTAAGTGATAATGAAACCTTTTAGTGACTTCTAATTTGATCTCGATCCTTCACTTCACTTCATAGTATTTCTTGTTCATGTTCATTCTCATACATGCATCCTCTTCCTTGATATAGATTAA
Organism: Cupressus sempervirens; assembly: GCA_028749045.1. Taxonomy (NCBI): domain Eukaryota; kingdom Viridiplantae; phylum Streptophyta; class Pinopsida; order Cupressales; family Cupressaceae; genus Cupressus; species Cupressus sempervirens. Next base: position 549,920,382 of record CM053793.1, read on the forward strand.
GATCTTCTCTATTTAAAGAGTTTTTTAAAGAGTTTTCTAGATTCTTCTATAATATCCTCTCCATCTCAACTATTGATTGCACAACATAGGGATATGGGATCCACACCATTAACAACTTCTACACATATTAAATATTTTGTAACAAACTCTACAAAATTTAAATGTTCCTTCGATGTTAGCTTGAAAAATGTTTTACCTCAAATCTTGTTCCATTTCTGACTTTTATGTAAACTCTACATTATTCAATCTTTGCTATTTTTTGATGCTCAACATTGCTATCACTCGATCTATATTTTCTTGTCATATATTATGTAACTCAACACTTGTATGCTTGAAAATTTCTCAGTCGATGATGAGCTCGACTCATATAGAAATACTCGGTGACCATACACTTACTCGACTCCTATAGAGCTTGGTACATACTTTCTTATGTACATGAATCAACCTATATAGAGTAGCTTGGTCATAGTGATAACCATTTGACTCTGCCTTGTAAATGACTAAGTGTTCGGAACTAATAGAAAACAATAGGTATAAATACCAACATCTTCACTAACATGTGTTCTTCCTTTACCAAATGACCTCATCTTATTGGTTAACACTATTCACTTAGTTGATAATGTCTTTCTTGGTAACACTTTCTCACTCGGTTTACACACATCCTCAACTTATTAAAACCTATTTAGTAAAAATTAAAGTGAACAATATCCTTTCTTTCTAACCAACATTTATAGCTCAATAACACACACTAATTCCTTGTCTTTTCACTTCATAACTTTCTTCCTTTATTACTGACCAATGTAAAATCCTTGTGCATCATCTTAAAATTTCATAAACTAATGTAAACCAATCAAACCAATATTACTTTGTTATAGACTAATTCATAACGTGTTCATTTAAGCTCACCCATCTAACATCACTTCATCATTTCTTCTTCTAGCTTTACTCAACCTTTTATTTTCTCAACACCACATCCTTCAGATAATTTAAAAACTTACATAAATCATTATCAAAATTATTGACTTACTAATATCCTCTAGTGTAATAGGCTTGACATCAATGGCATCATAATAACTGATCTAATTTTCCTACATACCATTCACGGCTTTTTAAAATCTCATCCTTTCAATATTATCAACATAAACATAAGTTGATATAAGAATCAACATCATTAGAGTGAGCAACATGAGAAAGGCTATCAATAGTCACATGCATAGTTTTGATAGGAGCAATATCTCTGGTAGGAGCACTTAAAGCTTGAGGTATTTATTCTAATGCAAAGGCTTCTGAAAAATTGAGGATTTTTGAGGTGGATAAATGAAGGGATACATTTATCTTGACAAATGTCTTTAGATAGCATAGGAAGAGCACATTTCTCTTAATTTTCAATAGGCTCAATAGAAGCTTTAGAAATGGTATCTTGATCTTTCTTGGGAGATGCACAAGATATAGGACATGAAGGGATATGTTGTTCTTGATATGGAGGAATGACATCTTGGAAGGGTATGTAGGGAAATCAATCTTAATATTTATTGATATTCTTTTCTTCAACTTTTTGACAATCCTCTTGACATGGAGTCACTTCTAAGGACAAGAGAGAATATTGTATTTTCATGATAGGCTCTTGAAGAAGTAATGAAGGAGTTTATGTATGCATGATAGAAATGGTAGTGCATGAAGGTTTGGGATCTTTATCTTTTGAAACAGTGAAAAGGTTTACAACCAAAAAAATATTAGCTTGGGTTTCTGTTAGAGGTTGCTCTTGAGGGTACACACAGTCATAATAGAAAGCATTAGGTTATTTTTTTGATGGAGTCATTCCAGAAAGCTTTGATCTTTTAGGATGTATGATCATTGGAAGGAGTGGAACCATTACTACCATAGGTTCATCACTATGATCTTTCTCAATAATAGTATCTACATCACATGAGTCTATAGAAATTGCAACAATAACTAACCCATCATAAATAAGATCTTGGTGTTAGCATGAATGCTGATGGTATTCCTTTGGGGGAGTATCCTAAGAATTTCTAGAACACTTGAGGAGATTGTTAGGATGATTGACATGTTACATTCATGACTGTGTTTGTCATTGATGCCAACATAACATTATTTTTGTGAAGATTGACAGCGTAGTAGATAGAGAATGAGGTCATATAGATTGAATATTGATGATCCGGTCAAGCATAGTTAAGTACATGTTATACATTGTGTCCTGATGAAGAGTTTAAGTATGCATATAGAGAGTCAAAGACATGTGGAATATATTCATGAATTAGAGAAGACAATAAGAAGCTATAGTACCTGATAAATAATTTCTAATGATTGATTTGTAGCTCTTAACTAGGATAGAACCATGGTAAGTTCAATTAGATAGTGATAGTAGACAACCTGATGATGACATCAATAAGTGTGCAAGGTCAATAGTTACATGTGTGAGAAGTTGTAAAGACTATAAGCCGACAACAATTTGTAATTATGAAATGATGTAAAGTTTTGTAATATCTTAATGAGGTCTTATTATAATTAATTGGGAAAGCCTCAAGGACAAATCAAGGAATTATTTTGAGGATATGGTATAAAGGAAGGTTTTTTCCCTTGATGTGAATGTATTTATTTAAGTGTATGATATGCAAAGTATTTGGTAAATGCGAGTAAGTGATCCAAGGAATTATTGCATGTGAAGTTGGTGATTTGGTATCAAGATCAGAGGAGGTTTGGTGTGGTTAGAGGAAAGAGAAGGAGTTATGTATTTCTATTATTCTACAAGGAATAATATAAAGATTAGTTGGAGAATGAGTTCAGTGGTCTTTCCCTTGAAGCTATTTGGATAGTGGGTCCATCTTCCTTTTACAATTCCTAACAGGGTTGAAATCTCCTAACAATGATTCAAATTCTCCTAACATGGACTGATATGTACATAATTTATTTTATTGGATCCTAACAGAGTCCATCCTCTAACAAGGAACATTTATATTAGTACATCATTTTGTGGCTACCATCTCCACCAAGGTTTTCCCTCTAATCAAGGGCTTCCCTAGTTAACATATTTGGTGTTATTGTGTATGAGTATCTTCTTATGTTTGTTGATTATATTGTTCACATGCTTAAGGATTAATAAGGTTGATAAATTTTTTAATAGTTGGATAACTAATTTTAGGAGATTAATGGTAGGTCACTTCAGAAAAGAAAGTCCTAAATTTGATGGAGTTAACTATGATAGCTAGAAGGAAAAGATGAAGAATAATTTTCTATGTATGGGTCAAGGGTATTGGTTGATGACAAAGACTAAAAATAAGATTGTAGAAGAAAGCAAACTTGAGGAATGCAGTGAAGATGAAAGAGATGTTTATGTGCAATATGATTTCTAGAGAAGCATTATTGTCATCTCTGCCTAAGAATGAATACAGTCAAGTAAAATCCTTAGAGACATCTCATGAAATTTAGATAGCCTTACAATCTACTTTTGAAGGGGATAAGCATGCTAAAAGAATTAGACTTTAGAATTGGATATGTTCATTTCAAGATGCTAAAATTATGGAAGATGAATATTTGAGAAGCTATATTGGTAGAATATGAGAGGTTTTTGCAAAAATTAAATCTTTTCAGGGATCTAAAGATGAAGATTAGATTATATGGAGGATTTTGAAGACATTGATACCACCATTTAGATAAACAATGCAGATGATTGAGAAAGTAATACCTTGCACTAAGAAGTTTAATAGAGAGACTTTACTTGGTAAATTGGAAGCAAAAAAAGTGAGTTTAAAATAGTCTAGAGAATTTCCCAAAGTGGAAAAAACCTTTAGTGCATTGAGTGTTCATCCTTCTTTATCAAGAAGTGCAAGCATAGGTGGAGACTATGCTACCAGTAGAAGATCCAAATATGAAGAGGATAGAAGAATCGAAGAAGGAATTTTCCTACTTGTAAGAAGAGAACTAGATGGTAAGAGAATTTTTAAATGTTGGACTTGCAATGAATTTTTCATTATTCTTCTAAGTGTCCTAAAAGAGAGAAAAATTATAAGAAAAATTTCAAGACTAGAAGACCTAGAGATTGTTTGTATGCAAATGAAGATGATGAGTCTGAGGAAAGTGTTCAGAGTGAAAGTGATGTTGAATTAGGATTTGTGGCTATAAAAGAAGAGAATTTCGAAAATAAAATTAGAGAAGAAAAATCCCTAGTTTCACAAGTTGAAAAGAAATCTGATTGGATTATAGATAGTGGATGTACACATCATATGACTAGAGATATAAATAAGTTTTTCAAATTTAGGAATTATGATGGATGAATTGTTAGACTTGGTAACATTGCAACTTGTCATATCACACGAATATGATCTATTACTCTTGATGGAAAGACTAAAATTTATGATTTTTATTTTGTTGATAGATTAAAGCATAACCTACTGAGTGTTTGACAGTTGGTTGATAAAGGTTATCAATTGTAATTCACTGAAAAGACATGCATTATTAGGGATAAAGATGGTAAGTTTATTGGAATTGGTACAAGATCTAGAGGTAATGTGTTTCAATTGAATCCTATTGAGATGAATTATTTGGTTGCAAAAGTGGATGAGAGTTGGAAATGAAACATAAGGTTTTTTCATATAAACTTTGATAACATTGTGAGGGCTAGTAGTACATTTTCTATCATAGATTTACCTATAATCATGAATCCTATTAATATTGTTTGCAAAGAATGTATTATGGCTAAGAAGAAGAAGTTTTCCTTTCCCAATAAGAAGTTCACCACCATAGAAAAATTGGAGATTGTTCATATAGATTTGAGGGGTCCTACTGGAACAAGAGAATTCTATGATAAAAATTACTTTATGATTTTTGTTGATGATTTCACTAGAATGATGTGAGTTGTATTTCTTAAAGAAAAATATGAGACATTTGAATAGTTTAAGTTGTTTAAGAATAGAGTTGAGAATGAAACTAGTGTAAATTTAAAGTGTTTAAGATCAGATTGATGTGGAGAGTTTACTTCTAGAGAGTTTAACATATTTTGTGAAGAAAATGAAATTAAGAGACAACTATCATCACCCAAGACTCCTTAGAAAAATGGGATTGTAGAAAGAAGAAATAGGTTTGTAATAGAAGCAACAAGAGCAATGATGTTTAAGAATGATGTATCAAAGACATTTTGGAGAGAAGTAGTCAACACAACAATATACACCATGAACAAAGTGTATATCAAAAAAGGTACAAACAAGATTCCCTATGAATTATGGTTTGGACATGCACCAACAGTAAAATATTTTAAATTTTTTGGAAGTAAGTTTTACATAAAGAGAGATGATGATATTGGTAAGTTTGATGTGAGAAGTGATGAAGGTACATTCCTTGGTTATTCATTGAAAGAAAAGCTTATAGATGTTTTAATCATAGAACTAAGATAATTTCTGAGTGTGCAAATGTGAAAGTGGATGAAAATTTTGGAGTTAAAGAGAAAATGCTAGATTATATTTCTGAAGAAGAAGAAGATAATCCTAAACCTATTAAAGAGAATATTGAATTTTTCTTTGAGACTAACAATGACTTGTAGAATTATATTAAAATTGTTGAACAAAGAGAAGAATAGAGATTAAAACCAAGAGAAGAAGTAAGTGTTGAAATAGCAACTCCCACACCAAACAAAAACTTGACAAAGAACCACGTTGAGAATTAGGTTATTGGAAGTAAAGACAAAGGAGTGATGACAAGAAATAGAGTACATGAGGAATTATTTTTGATTTCTCAAGTTGAACCTAAGAGTGTAGATGAGTCATGGAAGGATGATCATTGGATTCAAGCAATGAAGGAAGAGTTAGGTCAGATTGTGAAGAATGAGACATGAGAATTGGTTCCTAGTCCTAAAGATAAGAATGTTATAGGAACTAAATGGGTATTCAAAAATAAGATGAATGAACAAGGTGAAGTTGTGAGGAATAAAGAAATATTGGTAAAAAAAAGATATTTACAACAAGAAAGTATAGATTATGAAGAGATATTTTCCCTTGTTGCCAAAATGGAAGCAGTAATAATGTTCTTAGCTTATGCAATAAACCATACATTTAAAGTGTATTCAATGTATTTAAAGTCAACATTTTTGAATGGGGAACTTAACGAATAAGTCTATATTGAGAAGCCTGGAGGATTTCCTTTGACAGAGGAAAAGGAAATGGTATGTAGATTGAAGAAATCATTGTATGGTCTAAAGCAAGCACTTAGAACTTGGTATGCAATATTGGACAAGTATTTGGAAAAATTGGAATTAAAGGTATGATAGAAAAAATAAATTGAGAATAGATTATTGATCATTGTAATATTTTATAAAGAGATAATCTTTGGAGGTAATGATGAAGAAATTGATAAGTTTTATGATGAAATGAAGAATGAGTTTGAGATGAATATGATCAGTGAGATGAAACTTTTCTCGAGTTTACAGATTGTGCAAAATAGTTATCATATTTTCTTATCAAAAGAAAAGTATTTGAAAGACTTATTGAAAATATTTGGCTTAGAAAATTGTAAGCCTATTGGTACACCTATGATAACTAGTCACAAGTTATTTGGAAAAGATGAGACACCTACAATTGAGCAGAAGAAGTAGAGATCTATGATTGGAGGGTTACAACATTTGACTCACACTAGACCATATATAACAAATGTAGTTGGGATAGTAGCAAGATTTCAAGCTGATCAAAAGGAATCATATTATGAAATAATAAAGAAGATAATAAGATATCTAAAGGGTAAACCTAATTTTGGACTATGGTTTGATAGATCAAGTGATTTTACTTTGTGTGCTTATACTAATGCAAATTGGGAAGGCAATATGGATGATAGAAAGAGCACTACTGGTGGAGCATTTTTTCTTGGAGGAAGATTGGTTTCTTGGCTAAAGAAGAAACATGATTGTATTTCATAAAGTACAAAAAAAGAAGAGTATGTAGAAACATCAAATAATTGTAGTCATATCATGTGGATTAAGTAGATACTGAAGGACATTGGGATGGAGTTTTCATAACTTGTTATCATACATTATGATAACACAAATTGTTATAATATGAAGTCCACCAATATAACTGAGAGGGATGGGGTGAACCAATTATTTGACTACTATCACAATCATCAACCTTATTAGTCTTCAACCATATGAGCAATATAATAAAAAATCATAACAAGATACTTATATGTACAATAACACTATATATGTTGACTAGGGAAACCCTGATGGGGGATGATACCCAAAAATGGTATACTAATATAGATATTTCTTGTTAGATGATGAACCCTATTAGGAGTCTATGAAATATATTCAATACATATCAATCCCTATTAGGAGACTTTGAATCCTTGTTAGGAGATTCTAACCCGTTAGGAGTTGTAGAAGGCAGATGGACCTACTATCCAAACAACTTTAGGGGAAAGACCAACAAACCCTGTCATGTCCCCTTTTCAAATAATTAAAAATAATAATCTTTTCTAAGGCAGGCAGGCCCAAAAAGGTGAAGTTTTAGAAAAAGGGGATAATCTTTGGAAGCTAATGGACTAATAAATGAAAATTATTATTAAAATATGTTTTATTAACCCCTCTTGGATGTGAGTTAGGGTTATGCCCTCTTTTAAGGAGTTTGGAGGCATTTTGGGCTCATTCTAGAACTTGATTTTTGCTCATTTCTTTATTATTCTTCAGAGGCTGCCAAACTTGTGGAGAAGGAGACCCAAGAATGGGAGTTTGTAGGTTTCTAGGAAGGCTAAGGATGGGATTTTGAAGCCATTTCATGTGCATGCTCATGCAGAGTTTTCCTTTGTGCTGAACAGTGCAGATTTGTAGTTCTTCGGGTGTGTTTTTGTAAGAGTTTGGTGTTTCCGGTTGAATATTTCATATCAGTTTGGGTTGCTGCTGTATTTAATACTTTTAGATGTTAAAATAGAGCTGAATATATGTATTTGGATTTGGTTCAACTTTCGAGATAGTTTATTAGTGTTTTTGTGGTGTTTCCGAACATTTTTGTGTTATTTCGGGAGCCCAATGAGCATAGTTTTTGTCCTATGTTTGTGAGCTATTGTGTAGATGCTATACAGATCTGGAAATTTCATTTTGTAGGCCGTTATGCTGCTGAAATTTCTGTAAAAATTTTCATTTTCAGATTTATTAATAATATGTGAAGCTGTGAAGTTCTTGACACTATTTTTGGCATACCCGATTTGGGGTTTATTGAGAAATTTGGTGGATCTTTGTGATATTGGTTGTTTGATTTTGAAAATCTGATTAGAGGCTTGAAATATCATAAAAAAATCAGAAAAGAGACATTTTAGTGGTATCAGAGCTATGATCTTGCCAGCTTGAGGGTTTGTAGAAGTTTTTATGTCAGTTTTGACAACTACCCAAATCTTGCATGTCAAAATTTATGGTTGCATGCTACTTCTAATCATTTGCATGTTAGTTCTTGGTGAATTTGGTGGTTGCATGTTGCTTCTAATTAGCTACATGTCAAAATCTATGGTTGCATGCTACTTCTAATCATTTGTATGTTAGTTCTTGATGAATTTGGTGGTTGCATGTTGCCACTAATCAACTGCATGTCAAAATCTATGGTTGCATGCTACTTCTAATCAATTGCATGTTATTTCTTAGTGTTTGAAAAATTTATAACCTATTGGGGTTACACTCTACTTTATCCAAAATGGATAGGTATAGTACAGAGTCTCAGAGGACACGATCTTGGACAATTGATATCCAGAGTCAGAACAATAGAAAGGATGGTTATTTAGAAATTTGAGATAAACTTAGAAAAAAAAGCCATGACATGTTTGAATAGTTGGTTGAGCACCACCGTATAATGAATGACATGTTGTCCAACCCAGCTAAGGTGGATAAGTTGACTAGATTTCTATTTGGCAGATTTTCTCACAGGGCAGATGATACAATTACCAAGAACTTGCATGAGGAGTTTGAGAAACTAGCTTATAGCCAGGCTGAGGTCTCAGATTCTACTCTACCACAGGAGGTAGTGAGAAAGGATATTACATAGATTGATAGTAATGGTCAACTTGATACTCAAATTGAGACAATTGTATACAGGTCGTTAAAGGGTGATATCATAGGTATTTAGGATGGTATAGTTACAACAGGTAGTGACTACAGCATAGTGGGTTCAAATGATGATTATGAGGATGTTGTTGTGCATGATGGTGAGATACCTGATAGAGATGAGTAGACATTGAGAATTCATGACTTTGCTGAGAAAGAGTACCAAGCACAGTTGGATGTTTCGTCACATGAGGTTGAGGCTGGTAGTACTTCACATGATTTGTCTAGCCAGCTGAAAGTGAACAAAGATAGTATTGTGACTTCATTATCTCATTATGACAGGTATGTGGAGTTAGTTGGTATTGGTCATATTACTCAAGTGAGGATTTTGCTTGAGTTACCAGCTAATTCTAGTTTACAGATATGGACTCGAGATTGTTATATTGGCATTTGGGATTCAGGTGACTGGAGATCTTTAACACTTTTTGGTAGCAGTATTTGTTTGGGTGCTATCATGGATTTGATTAGCAGATTGCACGGTGTTGCCTTTTCTTGTGCTAGCATCTTGTCCGATGTTGGTATTAGTTTTTATACACTGGTGTTGGGCTTTGTTCATATATCCAGTCGACCATACTTGCTGGAATGTGTTGATGATCTTTCATATTTGGCAGTGTGTACAGATGAGTCCCAGGATCATATTGGCATTGATGACATCCAAGAGGATGCAGTGGGCAGTTTTGAAGACTTAGTTTCCTTGGGTACAAAGGAGTTGGACAAAAGTGCTACCGTTTTTGATACTCCGTAAGTTGATATGAGATTTAGAGTTGATTCATAGGATATGGATGGTAATACTCTAGATACTAGTAACTTTGAGGATACTCCTTTAGACAGTGCATCAGAGGAGGTTTGTAGGAGACAGTCAAGCCAGTGCCATCATGTGTCTAATCAGTTGAGAGTTAGTGAGCGAGACATTGCTATCGCTTGCCAACATTTTGATGCTGCTCGTCAATTGTTAGCAATTTTTGGATGGGGTTCTCCTACTAGTGATGAGCAGGGAGGCTGTTATCTTTCATTGATAGAGTTCCACTCTTTATGGGAGGCTATCCAGATTCTGAGACAGGATTATATGCAGTTGGTAGCCAACAAAGATTATCTTATGGAGTGGGGCAGTACAACATATGATGCATTTTTGGCCAAGGAAGATGAGGTGAGTGAGCTTACTGAGTAGCTTGAGGTGACTTTTGAGATTCTTGAGAGTACACAGTTGGCTTTCAATGAGTCATAGTTTCATTTGGCTAAGGTGACCATGGAGTTAGAGCAACTACAGTCTTTACTAGATTCTGTACAGTCACAAGCTGTAGTGTCTGATGATCCAAGGATGTCCATAGTCAAGATTGTCAAAGATAGTGGAGATGGGGATGCATCTATCCTTGATACTAAAATTGGCATATCGGGTTCATCCCCACTAGAGTCAGGTTCAGTTGAGTTGGGTGCTACAGTAGATTATTGTGGTATGCTTGACATGGTGGTGACCTCTAGCACTAATGGCATGAAGACTAGAGATGCTGTATCAAAGACCATGTGTGATGTTGGTGAGCTGATAGTTGGCATGGTTCCTGCTAGTAATACTACTCCATTGGTGATGTCTTTAGAGGTAGTAGTCAGTTCCAACTTGGTTAGTGATCGATTGCAGTTAGTTACATCTGGATTGTAGTCTGAGCCACTGACTGAGATTGACGCATTCTATCAACATTACATTGTGAGGTATGCTCATCAATTTACCTTTGATGACCATGTTGATGAGATAATGATACCGAGATTTACTTTGGTTCCTAGTGCTTATCATCAGTTATGGGATAGTTTGATGCCTTGGGATGAGAGTTGTGATGGGCACAACATGGCGATAGGTTCTACAGTTGACAGCTTGATAATACGTGACTTAGAGCAAGAGTTTCAGAGTGATGCTTCAACGAGTGTTGTTATTGATTCTACTCCTTTGGCTATGACATCTCTTGACTTAGCTGGTGATCAGTCATAGTGGGTTGTATCACTTGTTCATGGTGAGCTATTGACTGAGGTTGGTTTTTTTTATCAACATTATATTGCAAGGTATGTACATCAGTTAACATTTGATCCTTGTGTTGAGGAGTTGATGGCAGGAAAATTTGGTTTGGGTTCCAATTCTTGTTGTTTATCTTATGATGGCTTTTCACCATCAAGGGTGCATGGGAGTTATGGTTATGAGACAGTGGTCATAGATCTATAGAGTCGTGTTGACTGCAGGAGTTGTACAGTGTGTGGTTTCTCCATACTTGGTATAGTTTCATTCAAGAGCATTCACCATTGTTGCAGAGTTGGATTGTACATTCCATATAGGCCAGTGGAATGCGTTGATGGTATTTACTGTGTTGGTAGTTTGATTTTTCCACTTTACTTGGGTTTTGATGTTCTAAGAGTTTGTGTCTCATGGGTTTTTGACTGTGGAAGTTGTGACTTTGGAGTTTGGTTGAGCAGTAATTGTCAGTTTGATTATGGATTCCTCTTGGTTATATTGCAGAGGATATTGCAAGAGCCTGTGTTAATTGACAATAGTATAGTTCATGACTAAATTTGGGATCCAGGTGGATTGATTGGTTTATTTTTTATCCATTGCTTGAGGACAAGCAATATTTGGAAGGGGAGGACTTGTCATGTCCCCTTTTCAAATAATTAAAAATAATAATCTTTTCTAAGGCAGGCAGGCCCAAAAAGGTGAAGTTTCAGAAAAAGGGGATAATATATGGAAGCTAATGGACTAATAAATGAAAATTATTATTAAAATATGTTTTATTAACCCCTCTTGGACGTGAGTTAGGGTTATGCCCTCTTTTAAGGAGTTTGGAGGCATTTTGGGCTCATTCCAGAACTTGATTTTTGCTCATTTCTTTGTTATTCTTCAGAGGCTGCCAAACCTGTGGAGAAGGAGAACCAAGAATGGGAGTTTTTAGGTTTCCAAGAAGGCTAAGGATGGGATTTTGAAGCTATTCCATGTGCATGCTCATGCAGAGTTTACCTTTGTGCTGAACAGTGCAGATTTGTGGTTTTTCTGGTGTGTTTTTGTAAGAGTTTGGTGTTTTCGGTTGAGTATTTCATATGAGTTTGGGTTTCTGCTGTATTTCAGACTTTTAGATGTTAAAATAGAGCTGAATATATGTATTGGGATGTGGTTCAATTTTTGAGATAGTTTATTAGTGTTTTTTTGGTGTTTTCGAATATTTTTGTGTTATTTCGAGAGCCCGATGAGCATAGTATTTGTCCTACATTTGTGAGCTGTTGTGTAGATGCTATACAGATCTAGAAATGTCATTTTGTAGGCTGTTATGCTGCTGAAATTTCTATAAAAATTTTTATTTTTAAATTTATTAATAATATGTGAAGTTGTGAAGTTTTTGGCACTATTTCTAGCATACCCGATTTGGGGTTGATTGAGAAATTTGGTGGATCTTTGTGATATTGGTTGTTTGATTTTGAAAATCTGATTAGAGGCTTGAAATATCGTAAAAAATCAGAAAACGGACATTTCAAACCCAATATCCAAGTGATCTTTGTGTTACTCTTTGCAAAATAATATAAATGAACTGCACTTTCTTCCTCTATCCTATCAACCAAACTTCTACTCCTTCAGGTCTAAATACCAGATCACCCACTTTGCATCCAATAATACCATGGATCACTTAATCACATTTACCAAATACTCTGCTCTTGTTCACACTCCTCAGTTGCAATCCACATATAATTCACAATTCAATTCACACTTTACAACCCAGAAAAATAATTTCCTTTATGCCATGTCTCAAAATAATTCATTGAGTCAGCCTTGAGGCTTTCCTAATTGATTATAATAGGACCACAATAAGATAATTAATTATTTTTTAATCACACAACACTGTTGGCTCACAATCTATACAACTTCTCATACATGCAATTCTAGACTTTGTACACTCACTAACATCATCATCAAATTGTCCTCTATTACTATATAAATTTGCATATCCCAATTCTATTTCTGTTAGGCAATACAATCCAATCATTAGAAACTACTTATCAAGTACTTTGTCTTTGTATTACTATTTGTAAATCAAACATATCTTCTGCATTCCTTCGAGTTACTTCATGTACACTAAAAATCATCATTAGGACAAAATGTAGAACATGTCCTAAATCACGCTTTACCTAAACATCAAACCCCTATCTGTATGACCATGATCTCTGTCTACCACTGTGCCAGTCCTCACAGAAACCATACTATGTTGTCATCAATGAAAAACACAGTCATGAATACAACATATCAATCATACTATATGCTTTTCAATGCTTAAGATACTCCCCACAAGAAATACCATCAATATTCATACTAACAATCTCCCCCTTTGGAATTTATGGCAGCATAGATGAAAAAATCTAATTTCCAAGAATACCAAACCAACACTATTGTACAACTGCTGCTATTCTCATCTTTTCAAATCCTCTTCATTAATCAAATCTAAAACTTCTAGAATACTTCTCTATTTGGAAACTCTTTCTTTAGGATCGACATCAATTTTTCACACTAAACAACTCATAACTTCTCCTTCATAGGAGATCTCAATCACTCCCCCATACATCAATTTCTCCTCCATTAGAGTATCTTCTTTGCCATGCATATGTCAGGAATTTTTTCCCATGAACACTTCTAATATCCCCCATTCATACTTAGGAGATGTTTTTCATGCATTCTCCCCCATAAACATCAATGACAATGATTTCATTATATTAATCATTTGCTCCAATTATTCAACCAAATCGAGTGTCCAAAGACACTGTTCAAGACCAATTATCAAATATCCTAGATGACCTTTCTCATTTTAGATACTCCCCCATACAAGAAGCATCAACATTCAGTCTAGTCAAATAATAGTGCTTTGTACCACTAGAATGATGTAACCTCTTCATCATCCATTCTAAAGTACGAAGGGGCATAACCCCAAGAATACCTCAAATGTATATTTAGGAAAGGGTTTTGTCAAGATATCTACAATTTGAATAACCTTTACACACCTATCTAGTTTTGTTTCTCACAAATTCATCTTGTTCATTCATATTGTTTCTGAATACCCATTTAGTTCCTATAACATTCTTGTCTTTAGGTCTAGGAACCAATTTACATGTCTCATTCTCACAATCTGATCTAGTTCTTCCTTCATTTCTTGAATCCAATGATCATCTTTGCATGCCTCATCTGAACTCTTAGGTTCTACTTGAGAAATTAGACATAGTTCCTAATCTACTTTGTTTCTTGTCATCACTTCTTTGTGTTTGCTTCTAATAATCTTCTCTGCAGGGTGATTCTTTATTAGGTTCCTTTTAGGTGTGGGAGTTGCTATCTCAAATCTTGTCTCTTCTCTTAGTTTGGATCTCTATTCTCCTCTTTGTTCAAAAATCTATACATCATTCTACAAGTCATTGTTAGTCTCAAAGAAAACATTTGCATTCTTATGGTTAGCCTTTGGATCAACAATAGTCACAAAGCTATCTCTTTTATTACTTTATTTTTAAAAATCAATTCAAGCTCATTATCTTTATCATCATAGTCATTCAAGAATTTTTCCATACTTGTTTTAAGTTCATTATCTTCATAAATAAGTGAACTATTTCTAGTCTTTCTTACTCTCTTAGGACATCTAGATGAAAAATAACCAAACTCTTTACATGTCCAAAAAACAAAACATTTCATACCTTCTGGCTCTCTTTTTATGAGAAGATCAATACCTTCTTTGATCTTCTTGTCTTCTTTGGATCTAGATTTTTCTTTACTTGAACTTTTTCTCTTTTGTATGCAACAAAGAGATTTTGGATCAAGACAATTTATGCTCTATTCTTTACACAATTTTGATAACTCACCAAGAAGCTCCATCTTTTGAGTGTCAAAATTTCCTCCATCTAACTTAGGAATTTATTTTGTAAAGTGATTCACCATTGATCTCCCAAAGCTATTAAGCTTTCTCTTCAAGGACCTAAAGCTTTGATACCAATTGTTAGAATATGAAGTCCACCAATATAGGTATAAGGAGGGTGAGGGGGGGGGGGGGGGGTGGTTGTTGAATCAATTATCCAACTATTTTCACAACTATCAACCTTATTAACCCTTAACCATATGAGAAATATAATTGAAAACCATAACAAGATACTCATACACAATAACACCAGATATGTTAACTAGGAAAACCATTGATTAGAGGGAAATCCTTGGTGGGGATGGTAACCACAAATGATGTGCTAATATAGAAATTCCTTGTTAGGAGTCTATGAAATACATTCAATACTTATCAGTCTCTATTAGGAGAGTTTGGATCACTATTAGGAGATTCCAACCTTGTTAGGAGTTGTAGAAGGTAGCTGATGGACCCACTATCCAAAAAAATTTAGGGGCAAGACCAATGAACACACACTCCTAATGATCTTTGTATTATTCTTTGTAGAATAATATAAATGAACTGTACTTTATTCCTCTATCCTATAAACCATACTTTATCTCCTTTAGATCTTGATACAAGATCACTGACTTCACATCCAATAATCCCTTGGATTGCTTAATCACATTTAACAAATACTCTTCTCTTGTTTGGACTCCTCAATTTAAATCCACATACAATTCACACTTTACAACCAAGGAAAATATTTTCCTTTATATGATGTCCTCAAAACAATTCATTGAATTGGCCTTGAGGCTTTCCCAATTAATTACAATAGGACCACAATAAGACAATTAATTATTTCACAATCACACAACACTGTCAGCTCACAGTATATACAATCTATCATAGGTGTGAATCCAAACCTTGTGCACTCTATGACATCATCATCAGATTTTCCTCTATTAATGTATAACTTCACATATTCCAATTTTTTAGGAGATACAATCCAATCATTAGAAACTACTTATCATGTACATTTTTTTTGTACTTCTCTCTATAAATCAAACATATCTTTTGCATGTATTTGACTTCATGTGCACTTAACCTCATCATCAAGACATAGTGTAGAACATTTCCTTAACCACACTTTACCTAAATGTCAAACCTCTATTTGTACAATTAGGATCTCTATCTGCTACTCTATCAATCTTCACACAAAACCATACTATGTTGTCATCAATGAAAAATAGAGTCATGAATGCAACATATTAGCCATGCTACATGCTCTCCAATGCTTAGGTTACTCCCCTAAAGGAATATCATCAACATTCATGCTAACACAAGTATAGTGAGTATGTCTAAGAATCCTATGTTGCATTCTATGACTAAGCATATATTTATTAAGTATCATGTTTTGAGAGAGAAAGTTGTAGAGAAAGAGATAATATTGGAGTATGTAAATACAAAAGAGAAGATTATAGATATCTTTATGAAGCCTTTTCCTAAAGATACATTTTAGTATTTGTAAGGTATGCTTGGGGTTATTCCCATGCCTACTTTTGAATAGATGATGCATAGAGTGCATCAGTCTAGTGGTACATAGCACTATTGTTTATCTAGACTGAATGCTGATGCTTCTTGTATGGGGGAGTATCTGAGATGAGAAGAGTCATCAAGGACTCTTGGTAATTGATATTGAATAGCATCTTTGGACACTTGAGCCTATTGAAGACTTGGAGTAGATGATTGAGAATCGAGATAATGAATCCATTTCCATTGATGTCAATGGGGGAGAAGTATACATGAAAAACATTTCCTATGTATGGGGGAGAAGTGTTATAATGAGGGAAAGAGAAAATATCCTCTAGCATAATGGGCAAGAGTTAGTACATGATAACTATTGATGTCAATGAGGAGAAACATTGAATGAGAGAGAAGTGTGAAAATTGATGACAATCCATGAAATAATGAGAGTTGTTCTTAAGAGTTAGAGTGTAAACAACTGATGTCGATCCTAAGAATGAGAAAGCACAGACAAAGTAGTGTTCCTGTGAGTTCTAGATTTGATTGATGAAGAAGATTTCAAAAGGAGAGAAAAATAACAACAATATAGTTTGATTTGGTATTCTTGGAACTGTTGAGCTATCATTTTGGATGATGCTTAACGACATGAATCCTTTTAAACTCCTCTCTTGAAAAGCTGATCTGGGACCAACTGCAAGGTTCCAGGCTATTTTGTGACCTATTGGAATCTTCTTAGTTGAAGATAAATGTATTTATTCACAAAGAGGTCTTTTTTGGTTCCTACCAATTTTAAATAAGATGATAAATCTGCTTTCTATTTCAAAATTAACCACAAAAAAAGATATGTTTTTAGTATTTTTCATTTTTTAATGAATGCAATTTAACAATGCAACTATATGAATTCCTAATTTAACCAAGGGTTAGCAAAAAAAAAACAAAGATAAGGTAATGAGAGATGAAAGTAAATAGCATGAAAGGGAAATTCCTAATGGACATAAACCATAGTAATAACATATCTGCGAGTTAAATCATTGAAAAGATTAGGTAGGAAATCGATGAAAGTAGGAGTAGCACTTCCTCAAATCCACTGATGCAATCATAGATGGAAACTTAGCAAAACTGAAATATGTTTCACTTATCAAATCTCAAGGGCATGGAAAGTGTACTCCTGTGAGATGAGAAGCTATGTAGGAACAAAATGGTGATCTATTCTCCAATTCTGTATGTCAGCGAAATTGGTCAACACGTGACAAACACCAGAACTGAAATATCACACAAACAAATCAAAAGAACAAAAATATTGGCTCCATTATTATCATGAACAAGAATCTGCAAAAGTAACACACTTTGGCAAGAATAACTAACTCAAAATGAGAGCACCAAAAACATATATTAATGCATCAAAATATCGGCCTGTAAAACATATTTAATTCCTCACTATATAGGAAATCCTCTCCTTAATTTGTGTTGAGAGTGAGAGATTCCTTCATGCAAATATATGCTAAAAAAATAATAAAAAAAATCTAATTATATAAAAATTGACTCTCTAAATGGTGCTAAGTAGGAATCCACCCTTGTTTATATCAATTAATAATGCATGATCCTTTACATGACTTTAAAATAATGAAAGTAGAAATAGATAAGAAGAAGGAAGCTGCCAAATGATGTAGGAGTCTTTGGAGATGCCAAAAATTGAAGCTCAACATTCTCTGGATGTTTGTATGAGTTAAATTACTGTCAAAATGTGTTTTTGGTGCATGGAAAGCTCTAAATTTAGAACTAGTAGTTAACTGTTGGTGCACCTCTAACTTCTTCAAAATTTTTTTGCACACCTTTGGAGAAGCACACCTTAGTGGTAGACACAAAAAACGCAAAATCTTCCCAAGTGTCAAAACTAAGATTCTATCTTCTATGTTTTCTTTCCCTTAATATCAGAGGTATGTCTAGATATTTTCTCTTGAATTTCTCTATTATCTCCATTATTTGGGTTGCATCCAAAAAATCCAAAGCATCACACTTATTCTTTACTATTTGTCTGTAATTGCTAACTTCTATGCAAGTTTCCAAAAAGTCTTCTAGTTTTACATCCAATTCTAGCAATGCCTCATGTATCTTAAATGCTTGTCTAATGTCATCATCATTTGAAGCTTCTTCAAAGGTCTTTTGAAATTTTTGGACAACTACTTACATAGACATGAGTTTATCCCTTGACCCATCTTCAAAAATGTCAAGGAAAGCATCGCTATAATACTTTATAGCTTCCAAAATCTGCTCTTAGGTTTGATCCTTGAGCTTATGAATATCTGCATGTAATGTCTCCATTACTTTATTACCAACAAGAATCTTTTTAATCCAATCATCTATTTGATCCAATTCTTCCCCTATATATACATCCATAAGCATATGATACCCCTGGCCCTTTATTGATCATAATGCTTGAAGGTCTTTATGCCATGCATGTACCTCATCCATCAATCCAAAATCTTGGTTCAATATAGCAACCAACCTATCTACATTAACTTGCATATGGTGCAACAGTTTAAGGTTTCCTTATATTATCTACACACCTTTTTCCTCAAAACTTTCCTGCCATTGCTGATATGCCTTAAAAAATGGATCCAATTATACACATGCATTCTCCTTCCTATCAAGTGCCACACCTAGAGTTTCCTTAGTATGATCAGGGTCTAAAGGACCAACCACTTCATGAAAATATCCTCTTAGAATCTCATTCTATTTCTGAAGTCTCAACAATTCAGACTCATCTTATTCCAGGTGGTTAAACACTTCTTTAATTCCTATAGTGACCATTAATTTAGCAGTGTTCACAGTGGGCTTTCCTAGAAAGACCTCTTTAATATGATAATCTTTTGGGGTCAGATCTTCAGTATCTACATGTAGAGGAGGGATGGCAATATGAGCAAACAAGTCTTGATTTTAGTTCTTCATAATAAAGGCCAATGTTTGCACATCACTCATAGGTAGCTTAGGTTTCTTGAGGGTTTCAACTAATTCTTTTGTTCCCTCATCCATACTACAATACAGTTACCTTTTCGTTACCTTTTTTGCCTAACCATCACCTCCTTCTTCAACCAACTTGGAGTAGTACCCATCAGAGACATATAGTTAGTTGAAGAGGGGGTTTGTTTTGCTAGACCCTTTACCTTATCACCCCTCTCTAGATTTTCCTCTTTCTATGAGAGATCTACATCAAGCATCCCTATGTCTGTTGAGTCCATAATCCTCACCTTTGTATCTTGAGAAGTTTACTGAGGTTATTCATATATTTCCCCCTCTTTTGATACTTCATCAGCAGGTCTTTGTTGTGGCTCTTCTTCTTGTACAACTTGTACTTTCTCTTCATTAATAGGAGGGAGATGAGTGGCTAAACCTTTATCCAAGAAAGATAAATCTTGACTTGGTGATGGTGGTGCACCTAGAGGTCCTCATGGAAAAGGTGGCAATTGACTCCAATATTCTTCCAAAGGCTAATTCATTGGTGTATCCCTTATCTTTTCACCTAAAAGTTCAGTGCCCATATGCATGAAGACAAAATCTAACATGTTAAAGACATTAGTCCCTTGACCCTCTTGTTCATCAATTCACTATTGCTGCTCATCCTCCAAAGTTGTAACCTGAATAGGTTGTCTAGGAATAAATGGTGAGGTTACATTGGAACCCCTTTTCTATTTTTCCTTAGTAGCCCTAGTCAGATGGAGTCCTTTAATTCAAGGGAAGGTTATCCTCTTCATCTTCTTCATCCTCTTTAGGAATGGTTTCTAGGACTAAAGGAATAGGAATAATGTTTCTTTGCACTTTCTATCTTCTATTCCTTTTGATTGGAGTTTTAGTCTTTCTTCTTTTAGGAGCTGATGGAGAGGCTTCTTCCTCTTGAACATGTGGGAACAACTCTTGTGGTTCTTCTTTAGGTTCTTGTCCCTATTCTAGAGGTGACACTTGCAGATTATCCTAAGTTTGGAAAACTTCTACATTTTTAGGCTCTTGGTTCTTAGATGCTTGAGTTGCCTCTTGGGTTTGAGTCCCTTCATCTTCAAGCTCAACCTGCTGAGGAGAAGTTCTTTTTCTTTTATTCTTACCCTTTTCCACTTTAAAGTATCCTACTTTCCCATTATGTTGATACACTATTTCCAGTCTAATTGGAGATTGGGCTGTGAATGTTGGTACTATAACTTTTGCCCCTCTTCCCTTTATTGGGCAAGCTATGGCTTGTAAGATTGTTGTTTGATGAACCAGGTCAAAATTGAATGACATATTAATCCATTCCTTTGTTAATTGAATGATATGCCTCACCCTGTAATTGATATCTGCCTTTTCTTCTCTATCAATTTCTGTATTCATGACTAGTCGATTGTATATCTTATCCTAATTATATAGGGGATCTAAGACATCTGAAGTGTCTTGTTGAAAAACCTTCAATGGGGCCTTTATTTTGAAGGCACCCCTTGCCAAATAAAGAGTCATCCTACAATAATCCCTTATCTAAATGTCATAGTCATCTATTGCATTCATCTAATGATCCTCTATGGCATCTTCATATTGAAATTATTTTCCTGCCAAATATTGAACTCTGTCAATATTGTTAAAACATGGATGAGGGGAGTTATAGTCTTCAAAGGGATATTGATCTCGTTTTGAATAATAGACCTATGGTGATGGGCCGTACCTAGGTCTTCTTATGTTGTTTCCTTACTCTATTATATGCATATGAGAGTTGTCTCACAATCTCCAGTAAAATGAGCCTATCTGACAGATATCTCAAGAGTTTCTTTGGATTTATAGCTTTGCCTACTACCCTTAAGTAGGTGAATGTCTTAAAATAGATGTAGTAGGAGCCTATTTTTGAAATTCTTGTTGTTGCCTCTACTTACATCCTTTTTTCATAATCTCCCTCAATGAATTGAATGATTGCAAATATGAAAACATCATTCACTATTTTGTATTCTTTGTTGTGATTAGTATCTTGCATGATTCCCCTCTTAAACAACCCTGGATAATCTGTGGTCCTTTTTGCTAATAGATACACCAAATAAGAAATAATTTAAAACCTTGGATCATCTTTTACCACCACTATATTTTCATCTAAATTCTCACTGAGAATTATTGCCCAATCAATTGGCATTTTAGCCATTCTGATGATCTCGATGAAATGTACCATCCAGATGTTCAAGTGCCCTACTATCGATAGACCCATAACTCTATTCAAAAGTACAATGGAGTAACCAATATCATCTTTTATGTATTCTCTGGTCATATCAAATTTTCTAGCTCTTCATCCCACAAGTTTCCTATCAATCAATATGATGATTGAATGAATTATGCAGCTTTTTGCTCATTATCCTTGTACCACCTCTCTTCTTGATGATAAGTCAATATTACATATTGGTCTTCCCTTGAAAGATGGAATAATTTCTTGATGTTATTTGGTGTTAGATCTAGGATGATCTCTCTTATTATTCTTTTCACAACTCTCTCTTTCGATACATAATTCTCTACCAAGGCCATAACAAGTTCTGAAGACTGCACTGAAGTAGGATGTGAGGCTGCATTAACTTACCTAGATCTAACAAGTGTAGAAATCATTGAGGATATCTCATTTGGTTTGTTGTAGAGTACTAAGAACACATTCTAGTCAATATGAACTAATTCAGTGTCTCAAATCTCTAAATGCACATCCTGGAAGCATGATTTCGATTGGACACCTTGAAACTTAAAGACCACTGGTTTTGGAGCAATCTTTGCTATGAGTGAGGAAAAGGAGGAAGCTATTTTATCTACTCAAAACATGAACACATTAGTCCATAAGGATGAAATTAAAACCCTAAAAAAACCCTAATTACTAAAAAATCAAACCCAGAATGCTAAAACATCATAAAAACACTCAAAATGCCTATTTTAGAGTTTGATAGGTAGTTTTGGGTGCACCTTGCGCACCTTGAGAGTGCACTAGGTGCATTTTTTTCTCCTTATCAAGCTTTAAAAATTAAGGGTGTGTACATGTGCACCTAGTGGGGTGGGCAAGTGCGCACCCTAGTGTTGCTCTTATACTAGTTAATGCTTTAATGGTGCATAGTTGCATACCTTGGAAAGGTGTGCACTTGCACACCATTATAGTGGTGAATTAGAGTTCTATTTTGTCAAGTGCACATATGCACACCTTGGATAGGTGTACATATGTGTACCTTACACTAAGGTGTTCCTTTTAGTTTTTTACACTTATGAGTAAAAGGTGCAAAATAAACTATAAAGATATAATAAACTTGTAATAAAATAAGCATTAACACAATTATTTAATGTGGAAACCCTGTAAAGGGGAAAACCACTTGGGAGCAGAAAATCCAAAATTTTGGCTCTTCTATAATGAGTGCTATTAGGAGCCGACCTTGTTAAAGGTTATATACACATTGTTAATGTGACCTTGTTAGTGGATTTTTACCAAAGATAATCTAGACCTTGTTCATTATTTGACACTTATAAATAATGATCTACTATAATGGATTTACACAACATTAATATTGAATGTTACCATATAGGATTTAAAAAGTCTGTTAGGTTTAATTAGTTGAGATATTTTTTGCTACAATTATTAGAGAGTAACATTAAAATCATATGTTAGGTTTAGTACTAAATTTCTTCTTCAAAACTTTATTTTTCTCAATCTTTTTCCTCTAATCTCTTACTAGCCGATTCACACACTTAACATATCCACTTAGTACTGTCCTTGCTTGATCTTCACAATGCAACTCAACTAGCTCAATCAACAACAACAAGAAACAATAAATATCTTATTCATCCATTAAATAGAAAACTTTTTCCATTCCACTAGAATCTTCTAGGTTTCACCACTTAATCACAATCATTAGATCTTCATCTAGTTCATGTTCATTGAATCTAGACACTCAAGAAATATACTTCTACCTTGAGCTTTGTGCTTCATTTTCAATTATTAATATTCTTCATCAAATCTTCTTTGAATTTCTATAGCCACTGATTTCATAATTAAATTCATCCTTATCTTTGAAACTTCTCTAACAATATTTACTTTCATCAAATGTCAGCCTTAAATTAAATCCTTTCTTAAACTATTTTTCCCTTTCATGCTCGGTTAACATTGCATCTTTCTCGATCATCACTAAACTCAATTAATACTAAAATTGCTCAATTGACATGACACTTCCTTCATTCCTTCTTTAGGTGCTTAATGACAATTGTAGTAGCTCAATCTATATTGTAGTTCTTCATTCACTGACCAAAATGTCTTTCATATACCATTATATTGTCAGAGGTTAACTCATTCAAGTGCCCATTAAATACCATACACTTATCAAAACTTACTTCATCATACTTTCTTTAAATCCTCTTCATCAATAAAATGATATGGTACTCTACTGAATTAGCATAATGTCTAACCAACCAAGGCTTGACATAAATTACAACATAACAACTAATATGACTCTTTCACATATATTATCAATATTATCAATTGGGGCTAACAGTCTCCCCCATTGGTATTGATGGCAATAGATAAACACATAAGATATTACATTACATACTATTACATATTATTACATAATGAAATAATAAACATTAAATGACAATCACATATTTCACTTTTTGACCTCATTTAGGTTCTCTGCAATAGGTTCAATGTTAGATTCTTCATATTTTCTCCCCCTTCGGATATCATATCAATACATAGTTTTTTGATCTGCCCCTTCAACAAAAATTGTGAAAGTCTTCCATTCTAATTCTCTTCTTTAGTACATCATTCCCTCTTTCATAAACATGATTTCAATAACATCCAGTCACTCGCTTATTGACATTATCTTCCAATCACTCCCCCTTTGACAACAATGCCAAAGGTAACTATAAGTTTCTAATAGAAACCTATTAAATCTTGTACCTTACAAGTATCGATTTCTTTAGTTTTTCTACATTCACCTTCACAACTTCAAGAGTTAGTCCCTAAAGAGTGAAATCTTGCATCAAATATTAAAATATATTATGATAATCCATGAATTTATGCAACATGCATCTTCTCCTAGTGAATCTTTGATAGGGGAAGGACCCCTAACTTACCTCTAAGATATTAAAAAGAATCCTTAGGCAATGGTTTTGTGAATATATTTTCAACTTGTTCCTTAGAATTCACACAATCTAGCCTCACTTATTTTTCTTGAACTTGTTTTCTCAAGTAATGATACTTGATATATACGTTCTTAGCTTTTCATGCATCACAATATTATTTGATATGTTTATAGCACTTGTTTTGTCACAATAAATAGTAACAGGTTCAATGAATTCTTCTTGCATGCCTTCCAATAATTTCTTAATCCATACAATATTTGAACAATTAATCATAGGAAAAAAATACTCACCTTTAGTAGTAGACTGAGATATATAATTTTTTTTGTTTCTCAACCTTGTAATTATTCTTTCTCTTAAAAAAAAATTGTCCTCTAGTACTCTTTCTATCATCTATATTTCCTTCCCAGTCACCATCAATATAAACTCTAAGATCATAATTAATTTCTTTTTTGTACCATAGTCCTTAATCTTTAGTTGCTTTTAGGTATCTAAATATCCTCTTAAATGCAATCATATGTGTCTCCTTAGGATTAGATTAAAATATTGCAACTATTCTAATTGCATGTACAATATTAGGTCTGATCTATAGTACATATTGTGACTTCCTAATCATAGATATGTATTGTGTATCATTACCTTTAGAAGTTTTGTCTTCCTTAGATAATTTGTATCTAGTGACCATAGGTGTTCCAACTAGATTTGATTCATCCATACCAAAGATCATTAATATCTCCTTTATGTACTTAGATTAGGTCACATATATACCAATCCCCCATGTTTGATGAACTTGTAAACTAATGAAAAATTTGATCTCATCAAACATAGATATCTCAAATTCTTTTCTCATTTGATCAAAAAATTGTTACCACCAAATATATATATCATTAAAAAATATTTCAACTATTAGAACCTTGATTTCATCTCCACTTCTCAAGTACAAGTTACTATTTTCACTTGTTCTAAAAAATCCAATCTTGATCAAATATGAATGTAATCTTTCATACCATGATCTTGGTTCTTTCTTCAATCCATATAGTGCTTTGTTTAGTTTGCCTACCAAGTGCTTCTGATTTGGTTCCGCAAATCCTTTAGGTTTCTCAATGTATACCTCTTCTTCTAGTAATTCATTTAAAAATGCAGATTTAAGATCGATTTGATAGACTTTAAATATCTTGTAAGTTGCACAAGCTAAAAAAATTATGACTCCTTCCAATGTAGGTATAGGTGCAAAGGTCTCACCATAATCAATTTTGTCTTCTTGGGCATAACCTTTACAAACAAGTCTAGCTTTGTTCTTATTCAATTTGTTCCTAAATATATACTTGGTTCTAATTACACTATTGTCCTTGGGTTTTGGTATAAGTGTCCATGTATTTTTCTTCTCGAATTGATCTATTTCCTCATTCATTGCATTGATCTAGTCCTCATTATCAAGTGTAAATTTCACAATTCTTAGTTTAAGTTTAATAATTGAACATGTATTGTACTTTACCTTACTTGTGTTCATGATTATATCACTCTTTTCTAAAATTGTTTGATCTTGTGAATGATTCCTTCTCATATACTTTGCTAAGATAGGTTCATCTCTATGATCTCCAAAATTATCTTCACCCAGTTAGGGCCCAACATTATGCTTAGGTTGTTCCATCTATGACTTGAGTAATGAAGGTTGTTGCTTGATAGCTCTCTTCTATTTCTCAATGTACCATTTTAATGAATTTGTTTGGTAGTTGGTGTAAGAATTTGGCTTAGGCCAGAATTCACCCAAGAACTAAAGAACTCAACACAAGCACACAATAGACCAAAATAGACAGAGTATGATCATAATGACGATATTAATTCAATAACTAGTTGAGAGTACACTAGGAGTGCCTGAATATAAAGGCCTTAGGAGAGCTTCTAGAATGCATAGAAGTTAGCATCATGATATGTCATACAAACAGGCACATGTCCACCAGATATGGGTTATCCTCCATTGAGCACAAGATTAAGTGTGATGATGTGAGGATAAGCGTACAATGGTGTAGCATGCAAATCAGTGGTGTAGACAACATGTGCTAAATGAGGAGTGCGGATAACTATGTTGTCATCATGACAACTCAGTGAATGACGCATACTCCTGTGTTGTAGACACCATGTGCATAATTAGAGTTGCATAACTCAATGAAAGTTCACAAACCCCTAAGTGTATCACCTAAAATAATAATAAAATAATGAAAAATAATAAAATAATGCATTAACCTAAGTAAAACTTAAGTAAGTGTAATAAGTATATACTTATTTACACCAACACCCCCCCTTAAGTGCAACTTAGGGGAATTCCCTTAAGCTTACGAAATCTAGGATGCAATGCAGGATGGGTCCTGGCTATTAGGCCATGTTAGGTACCCATGTACATAATGATATGTAATCTCTCATAAAGCGGGGAAAGAGGGGAAACCTCATGGGAAAAATCCTCCCCCAAAAAGAGAGTAAATAAGGATGCATGGATGGATGGAGTAATCAAGACCCCCCCATTATGACATACATCCTGTATATACATAAGAGAATGATGAGAAGAGGAAGAGAGATAGGATGGGCTCCCCCCCGCAAAGAAGAATGTCAAACAATGACTGCTCTGATGAAGAAGCTGATCCAAGACTGCAGAATGGTGTTCCTCCGCTTAGGGAGAAACAATGCCAAGGGTACAAATGAGATTCTTCCACTGTGTGTGGAAAGAATCCCATGAATAAGTGATATCTCTAAAACTTTCTCAACTGGCTAAAGAACTTGTCCCAAAGAATTGTCTGTCTGTGCAACTAATGAAGAACCCTGCTGCAACTGCTGATCATAAGTATCCACAATCACATCAACCTGGAAGGGTTGATCATGTAGAGAATGAAAAAGAGAGTTAGATGAAGCTCTCATGACAACTAAAGAAGGTAATTCTGCATCAAGAAGAAGAGGAAGATCATCAAAACTGTCCCCCAAATTTGTCACTAAACTTGTATCTGGAAGGCTAGATGTACCCTACTATTCTGGATCTATCACTATGGTGATATATGCATGTGGAATAAACTAATGAAGTGACCTCTCATTGTATCTATTGATAGAACCCCACATGTCTAAATTTATTGAAGCACTATCACTGAAATCACTATCGGTGTCCACATTGTATGATGTGCGAAGAGGAGTAGAGGACAAGCTGGGTGAACTTTCCTCAAAATGTACATCCTTCTCCACAAAAAATTGATGTGTCTTAGGATCTAGAAGTCTGTATGCCTTCACATCATCTTCATAACCAATGAAGGTACAAGCTCAAGATGGTTGTGCCTTGCATCCCCTGGAAGATCTCTTTGCCCATGTAGGACAACTAAAGACTCTGAAGTGTGTCACAATAGGTTTTCTTCTGCACCATGCCTCAAAAGGACTTTTTCCATCTAAGGCTGGATGAGGAGAATGATTAAGTACATGAGTGGAACTTGAGATTGCATCGACTTCTAATGATGGATCAAGAGACTTGACATGAATCATGCAACTTGCCATAGATTTGAGAGTCCTAATCCTCAGTGTTGCAATATCTGTCTTATGTGGACTAAATGCTGAAGGAGTCTGAAGATCAATTCCCTCATGTCTATAAAAGTCCTTAAGTCTTCTATGCACATCCATGTTTCCATTGTCCATTCAGAGTACTTTGATGGATTTCCTTAATTTTTTTTCTACATGAGCCTTGAAGTCTAGAAACTTGTCCAACACTTCATTCTTGTTATGCAGAAAGTAGACCCAAGCGAACCTTGAAAAGTCATCAACTAAAGTAAGTATGTAGCGACCCTAGCAGAATGCAAAAGGACCTGCTAATACCATGTGAACCATCTGTAGAACACTTGTTGCTCTAGAAGACTTCCCTCTTTGTAACTTCCCCTCTAAATGCATATCCACTGAATCTGTTGAACATTCATCTTTAGAAAATTTGATTTGAGGTAGATCTTTCACCATGTGGTATGTGCAAAGTTGCTGAAGGTAGCGGTAGTCAAGATGACCATACTGCTCATTCCATAATTGCATGTTTGTATTTGATTGTGATAAAAAGGCCTTTGAAGGAGACTTGGGTACAAAATGAGAGAAAGAGTACAACCTCTTGTGATCATTCACTTTCCCCACTATAACCAAGGAATCATCTCTAAGACTGTGCACCTGAATTGAGTCTAGAAGGAAATCAACTCTATGTCCATCTCTGAGGTGAGTGATTTGGTAGATTGATAGGAGATTTGAACTTAGGTGTGGAACATAGAGAACATTTTGAAACTCTCCATTTTCCATCTCCACATTTTCTTTCCCTTCAACTTCCATTTTGCTATCATTTCCCATGAAGATGTGTGGTACCTTTGAGTGATTCAATGAAGAAAAATCCTCCTTTGAAGAACACATGTGATATTAGGCACCTGAGTCAAATATCCATTCCTTTGAAGAGTTTTCATTTGCCATGAGTGCTTGCCCTTTGCCCTTTGAATCTGAAGATGATCCTTTCTCCTTGTAAGCATTAGGAAATGGAACATTATGTTTCTTCATGATATTGGTTAAGTCATCTATCTTTTTGAGATAACACTCATGCTCTTCGTGACCTGATTTCTTGTAATAAGCACACTTCTTCTTCTCCTTATTGTTGTCCCCTTTCTTGTTGAAATTTGAGGACTTGCCTTGTTGATTAGATTGAGGTGTTGTCTTTTCTACATCCTCAGATTTGTCTTTCTTCCACTTCTTCTTACCCTTTCCTTTATTTGAAGACTATCTAGCTGAATGTTGAGAACCCTCATTGTTGGCCACCAATGCTTTAGACTGAGGTGATTTGAGAATCCCCATTGATTTCAACTTCTTTTCTTCATCATCCAACAATTTAGCATATTCATCAAAAGTGAATTTCTTGTAGGCAGACCCTAAGGTATTCTTTGAGGTGTTAAAAGAAGATACAAATGTGGAATATTTTGATGGTAGCTTGTTATGGATGAGATAGATCAGTCTCTCATCTTTGATAGAACTCCCACAATTAGTAAGCTTTGTCCTTAATTCATTCACCTTGATGATGAAATCCTATATGAAGTCATACGACTTAGGATCTACAAAAATAAGCTCATCTTCAATTTTGAACACATCCTCTTCAGACACTTTACCATATAGGCTTTCGAGGGTATCCCAAGCTTTCTTGGATGTAGTACATTTCTTGATTTGATACATGATTTTATCATCTACCCCTAAATATATATCACATAGGGCTTTCCTATCCATTGCTACCCAATTAGAAATTTCACTTGTTGATACATTATCACCTGCTAGTTTAGGAAGAGTACCATCTACATATTGTGAAACTCCATTATTCATTAAGTGATACAAAATTTTGATTGACCATGAAGCATAGTTATGAGGAGTTAATTTAGGAAATTTAAAGTTGCCCATAATGTAGAAAATGAAAGAAATGTGCAGAAAAGAGAGAACACAACACCAAGAACACCCCCCCTTTTCACTAAATCAAGAAACCCCCCCAAAATAAATGCTTTGGGCACTTTATCAGTAGTGCAATTACAATGGGCCACTTGCCAATTTTGGGCTTCATGGACTTTTGATTTTTTTTGTTACAACTTCTTAATAGAGTACAAATCTGAAACTTTACAATGTGCTACAATTCTGAAGCATTACAAAGCAAAGAAAGACCCTATTACTGAAAGTGACACTTTTGTCAACACAACCCTATAATTTGATGCTAGATCTGGAAAGTAGATGAAAAATAATGCACTTACAAAAAAAAATAGAACCTATTTTTGAGTCTAGATGTGCCCGTACGAAGCATTTGAAGTTGAAAAATGCAGGATTATCCAGGTACAGTCACCGAAAAATGCAAATTCTGAACAATCCATGCACTAAAACCAAAAAAAATTGCACCAACAAAAAGTTTAGGAAATTATACCCAATTTCAAAAAAAAATTGCACCTGATTTGGATTCTGGATGTGCGAGATATGGCCTCCTAAAGTTGGATTGCAAAAACCAAAATGAATCTAGAGAGGGGTTGCATTAGCAAAATATGAGGTTAAATTTGATGGTCATACAATCATCATAGTAGTTGAAATTTTCCCTATTTTAATGTCCAAATGGGCATCAAATTTAAGCTACTGAATATGGTGACATCAATAGAAATAAGCCCACTGGATGACGTGGCTGCTGACACAGAATCCATACTGTATGGATATGTACAGAATGTTAACTTGTTGATTGTATAGTCCACTCACTATTAACTAGGATGGGTGGGTGAACTTACATAAGGTACACGTGTCACCCTACAGATTGAGCCACGTGGCAGGTGTTTCATTACAGTTCGTGCCAGGTTTCACTGCAGCGTGCCAAAGCTTCGACCTATGACCAAAAATGTGTCACAGGTGGCCAATTTTCAACCTCAACGGGCTAGGATTCTCATTTTTCAATGTCAAGGATTTGATAGATGATGCTGGTTGTGAGGACGATCGCCGGGTTTATGTAGAGTCACATTGTTGAAGAACTTGCTGCAGTCGTTGGGTTTCAGACTGTCACCAAAATCTTGAGCCTTTAGTCCCACATTGGTGGGGTTAGAGCTTTATTTGCTCTTTAAAACATAAGGCTCACAGATGTGAATGCAAACAATAGGCTTGGGAAATAGTTCTCGCCTATAGTGGGATGGTCGTCAGATTTACCCCACCGGGGGTTGATTCCTGTCAAATTTGGTAGGGTGCAAAGTACGACGTCGATTTGCAGTGACTGATTAATATAATGAATAGCCCACCCTACAAATAAATAAAATATATCTGCCAAAACATAGAGCCGAGTTGAGGTGTCATTGCTCGATTCAAAATTTTTTTTTCTCTAATGTGCAATTGAAAAAATTCAAAAATATGCAGATTCGAAAATAAATTGCAAAGGAGATCCAAAAAAATAAATAATCAGATCAAATAAAATGATTATAACCAATTGCAAATTGGGGCCTCCGAGTTCTGATTTGCAAATTTTTTTTTCCTCACGATCAACTTTCACCCAAGATTGGAAAATTTATAGTCGATCTTCACTGAATCGATGCTCTGGATGCAACGGTGAGGTCAGATGTGGCTCTAGATGCTCCCAATTTTTGTAGATCCTTCAAATTTGTGTTGAGGTGCTGAAGCATGAATGGTCTCGAATGGCTATGTGATGAGAATCCTCCTTGGCTCTGATACCATGTAAGAATTTGGCTTAGGCCAGAATTCACTCAAGAACTAAAGAACTCAACACAAGCACATAGTAGACC
This sequence comes from Cupressus sempervirens, assembly GCA_028749045.1. Taxonomy (NCBI): domain Eukaryota; kingdom Viridiplantae; phylum Streptophyta; class Pinopsida; order Cupressales; family Cupressaceae; genus Cupressus; species Cupressus sempervirens. The sequence continues at coordinate 549,952,256 of CM053793.1, forward strand.
AAAATAGACACAGTATGATCAGAATGATGATATTAATTCAATAACTAGTTGAGAGTACATTAGGAGTGCCTGAATATAAAGGCCTCAGGAGAGCTTCTAGAATGCATAGAAGTTAGCATCATGATATGTCATACAACCAGGCACATGTCCACCAGATATCAATTATCCTCCATTAAGCATGAGATTAAGTATAATGATGTGAGAATAAACCTAAAATGGTGTAGCATGCAAATCAGTGGTGTAGACAACATGTGCTAAATGAGAAGTGCGGATAATTGTGTTGTCATCATGACAACTCAGTGAATGATGCATACTCCTATGTTGTAGACACCATGTGCATAATTAGAGTTGCATAACTCAATGAGAGTTCACAAACTCCTAAGTGTCTCACCTAAAATAATAATAAAATAATGCATTAACCTAAGTAAAACTTAAGTAAGTGTAATAAGTAAATACTTATTTACACCAACAGTTGGGTATAGTAGAAGGTACATCATCATAGACATATACAAATATGTTATAATCCTCATGTTCCTCCTTTCTCTCCTAATCATTCTTATATGAAAACTCATCAATTCTAACATTTGAACTTTCAATCACTATGTTAGTCACTTTTTTCAAACATTTGTAAGTCGTACTCCTAGTAGAGTAACCTAGGGAGCTACCTTCATCACCTTTTGAAATTTTTTTCCATTCCTTTCATCTTTATGAATAAAACACCTACTTCAAAATATTTTGAAATAACTTACATTCAACATATGATAATACCATAGTTCATAGGGTTTCTTTTTTGTTCCTTTCTTCAACTAAACTTGGTTGAGGGTGTAAACATTAGTACTTAAAACCTCTCTTCAAAATATATGTGCAAATTGTTTTTCAATTAGCAATGTTATAGCAGAACCAACAATGGATTTGTTCATTCTCTTTGCAATCCCATTCTTATGTAGAGTCCTTGGTGGAGATAGTTATGTCTCAATTCCATGCTCAACATGAAATCTAGTGAAATCATTAGGCATAAACTCACCACCTCTATTAGATCTTAAACATTTTAGCTATTTACCAATTTTCTTTTCAACTGTAACCTTAAACTATTTGAACATTAAAAATGCATCAAATTTTACCCTTAGAAACACAATTGTCATCATTCTAGAATAATAATCAACAAAAAATATTAAATATCTATCTCCGCAGTAACTCTCAACTTTCATAGGACCACACAAATCAATATGTAACAACTCCAAAATATCACTTGAGAAAGTGGACTTAGTCATCTTACCAAGCTGACATTGTTTATACATAACATTATTACATTTATGTAGGCTTGATAAGCCTCTCACTTTCTTCCTTATACTCACTTTGAGCATATTCTCAAAATTTATGTTACACCGTCTCTTATTCCATAACCACGCATCTTTAATTCTACAATATAGACATGCACTGATAGGAGGGTCTAGGGTTACCTCTTGTTTACTCTCTAGTGCTAATCAAGTTTCCATAATCATCATAGATATTTTCCATTTTTTTTTTCTAAAATTCTAATTTATGACTTGTATTATTTAGCTGTGTAACACTCAAAAAGCTTTACTTTTATCCATGAACCCAATAAACATGACCACATTTGATTTTACCATTCAATATTAATGAACCTGCACTTTCATAGGACATGGAGTATCATTTCCAAATTTAATAGTTCCTCCATCATATTCTTTAAGTGATGTGGGCATCCACTTGTAAGAATATCTAGAATAACTCAAGGGTGGGGGGGATCAGTTATACTTAGGTCCATATGTACAATTTCTACTTTCACAAACTTCAAACAACTTAAACAATCTCATTAAACAAGTCAGTCCATATAAAACTTATCAACAACTTAATATTGTATTCATTACTTAACTCCCTGTTCAATATATGCCAACCAACATTAAAGTAAATAATTGTAAATAACATGCATCACACATATAACATTCACACATATATGACACCATGATTTGACGTAGAAACCTAATTTGAGAAAAACCATCAAGTAACATGCTACCACTTTTCACTCTTTTGAAGTGAGATCGGTTAAGATCTAACCCTATTAAAGGTTACAAAATATACTATTAGGTGTGACCCTGTTAAGAGTGGCCTAGTTAGAGGAATTTGGATCATTCCATTAGAATTTCACCTTGATTAAAGGATTTACAAAATGATTTTTAGGTCAACCACAATTAAAGGATTTTCACTGCTATAATGGTTAAAAAGTAACAAAAGGTTTGATCTATAAGATACAACTCACCTTGAAAATTCAGATCTCCATTCAACTCATTAGCTGGTTCATTGACTAGACATCATTAATATAACCATCATTGATCTTCTTTGAAACCCTTCAAGCAATAACACTTCATGAATCTCTTCACTTCTCCTCTACTACTTTGTTCTTCACAAGTTCTCCTTAAGATTGAAAATCAACAATGATCCAACTTTATCTTTTATACCTCCTTAAATAGGTATATCTTATCTTTTTCCTTTTAAAAATCATCATAGATCTTAGGGTTAGGTTAGATTCATTGAACCTATCCATTTTTTTCCATTTACTCCTTTCTTGATACTTCTAGAAACTTATCTTCAAATCATTTCCTTTGATTGCATAAAAAACTTAATTTGTGCATTAAATATGCCAAATCATTAATCCTTATCATTCACACATTTTGACTAATCCAAAAAATCAACTATGTTAGCCTCAAACTTGATTCTTTCACAAGCTGTAACTTTTGCTTAGGCTCAACCATCACTGTGTAGCTCATTCTCTATTGTTCTGTCTCTCTTGACTTACACTAACTCACTTAGTCTTCACTACACTTGGTTGCTACTATATTTTTCTTCTTCAACTTGCTTAGACATAACTATCACTCAGCTAATATTTTTTTCTCTACTAGCCTTTAGGTTCTTTAATCTTTTGTTTTAGCTCCTTCATTGAATGACCACCCTTAAATAGGATTTACTTCTTTTTTAACTCAACACTTCTATACTTCATAGGATGATTGAACAATACATCATCTTGTCAAATACTAACTAATCAAGTACCCATTATAATTCCATCATACTTGCTCCTCTTCACTCAATAACATCACTAGCTCATCTAGTTATCTCTCTTTTCAAATCCTCTTTATCAATCAAAAATATGACACTCTATAGTATTAGTAAATGTTTCTCTAGTAGGTTTAAAATCAATAACAACATAACAATTATTCTAATCACAGTTTCCAATGATCTCCCTCTTTGACATTGATAAAAACACCTCTAGTTACCATAAAAATGCAAAAGATACTCGAATGATTTATCAGTAACAACACCCTCTCTAATTTGTTATAGATCTTAATTAATATCCTTAGTTTCATCTTGATTCTCATCTTGCACTCACTTATACTTGTCCTTCTATGATACCAACTAAAAATTCTACAATACTAACACGAATTGTATCACCAACTGTATTAGTAACAACACTATCACATGTCTTCTTATAATTTAGCAACATCTCTAGTTCTCTATTTACCCTCTCTTGTCAATAATAATATCATATAGATTATCCCTCTCTCATCTCAACACATACTCTCCATATGGATATGAATGGTAAGTACATAAATTCTCCCTCATGATAATGATAGGAATTGTGACTATACATATCTCCCTCTTTGACAAAAATGCCAAAGACATCAAAACATTCACATATATCTCCCTCTTTTATCTAGCATACATATCATCTTCAATTTTTCACTGTCTAACTGATATAGAAATGTCACTCTATCTTTATCTTGACTCCTTGTAGTCTCATCTGCTCATGCTTTAGTTCATCTTTTCATAATTTTTAGGCGGTTCCTAAAGTGTGACCTTCTATATCAATGTGTAAGATATTATGATCATAATATTTGATGCAATGAAACATATGCTCTTAACTTTATTTAGATAGGGGAATAACCCCTAACTTTCCTCTTAGATATTCAAAAGCATCCTTAGTTAATTCCATACTGAATATATTAGCTATCTTCTCCTTTGTGTTCACATAATTAAGTCTCACTTCTTTGTCTTGTACCAACTCTCTAAAGTAATGATACTTGGTAGTAAGGTGTTTGGTTTTTTTTGTTTATCATAGGATTCTTTGATATGTTTATAGCACTTGTGTTATTTCAATATATCACAATAGGTTCAGAAATATATTCCTTCATACCTTTCAACAATTGCTTGATCCATATAATATTAGAAAAATTAACTTCTATAGTAACATACTCAACTTCTAGTGTGGATTGAGGAATATAATTTTTCTTCTTGCTTGTCCATGAAATTAGTCTTCTTCTTAAAAAGAAAGCACACCCACTTGTACTTTTTTTGTCATCAATATTTAAAGCCTAATCAACATCTGTATACACTTTCAAATCTAAAAATTTCACTCTTATTGTACCATAATCCATAGTCTTTTGTTCCTTTCATATATCTCAATATCCTTTTCAAAACCATCATGTGAATTTTTATAATATTAGCCAAAAATATAGCAACAATACCAACTCCCAATGTAATGTTAGGTTTGCTATGTATAACATATTGCAATTTTCCAATCATTGTCCTATATAATGTTTGATTCACCTCAGTTGAATCATCATTATTTGATAGTTTATGACCGGTAACCATGGGTTATGGTCTTGAGTCCTCCATTCCAAAAGTTTTCAATATCTCCTTGATATACTTTGATTGAGTAATGTAAATAACCTTCTTCATCTGATAAACTTGTAAACTAACAAAGAACTTGATCTTTGCAAACATTGAAATTTCAAATTACTTTTTCATCTCATTAAAAAATTCCTTACGCAACAAGTCATATCCTCAAAATATAATATCATCAACAAAAATTTCATCTAGTAATATCTTGTTCTCATATTCACTTTTTAGGTATAAATTATTATTGTCACTAGTTCTTGCAAAACCAATTTTCACTAAATAGGTGTGTAACCTTTCATACCATGCTCTTGGGGATTTCTTCAAACCATATATAGATTTATGTAGTTAACATACCATATTTATCTTTCTAGGATCAACAAATCCTTCAAGTTGTATCAATTTAGACTTCTTCTTCTAAGATTCCATTAAAAAATGTAGATTTGACATCCATTTGATATACCTTGAATCCTTTGTAAGTAGAATATGAAATAAAATTTTTCACTCCTTCAAATCTTGCAATTGGGGAAAATTTCCCACCATAATCATTTCCTTCCTCTTGTGCATATCCCTTACATACTAATCTTGCCTTTTTCTTTGTGACTTCACCTTTCTCATTCAATTTTTTTTTGAATACCCACTTAGTTCCAATCATATTCTTGTCCTTTTGGCTAGGTACCAATGTCCATGTCTTGTTCTTCTCTATTAGATCAATTTCCTCTTTCATTTCATTAATTCAATATTCATTCTCTAAAGCATCTTTAGCTAAAAAGGATCAATTTCACATAATAAGCATGTATCATTTTAAAACTTGCTTCTTCTCATGATTCTTGAATATTTTCTTCCAATGATTTGGTCCGATGTATAATTTCTCCTTAAATACTTTGCTAATATAGGTTTAGATCTTCTTTCTTGTTCATGTATCTCACTTGATTCTTCTTGTTCTACTACTTTGAGTATATATGGCTACAACTCAGCTTGGTCTATCTATTAGTAGATTTCTCCTCTTTGATGTTGAGCTTCTGCTGTCTATAACTAAGTTCTTATAGCCTAATACTTGACATTTTTGATGCTTGATATAGCTCTTTTACTAAACCTTAATAGTGCCAGCTGTTGCTTCTTGGAAACCACTTTCTAAGTAAGGTGCTAGGTTCACCTTCATTAATGTAGACAAAATTTCTATAATATTGATGTTCTTTCTTGCATTCTTCCTCATTCTTTTATGCAAATTAATCAACTCCAACATTTGCACTTTCCACAATTTTGTTAGTGTTGAAATTCAAACACTTATAAGCCTTGCTTTTAGTGGAATATCCTAGAAATATGATTTCATCACTTTTTGCACCAAGTTTACCTCTCCTTGCATGCTTCAATATGTAACATTTGCTTCCAAAAAAATTGAAATAATTAACATTAGGTGCATAGCCATACCATAGTTCAAAAGGTGTTTTGTTTGTACCTTTCTTCACTTGAACTCAATTTAGAGTATAAACTATAGTACATACAACTTCTCTCCATTACTTCTATGAAAGATTCTTCTAAATCATCAATGTCCTTATGCAATCCATGATTGATCTATTCCTTCTTTCAACTATTCCATTCTGTGGTGGAGTCCTTGGTGCACTCATTTGTCTCTTGATTCCTTTGTCATTGAAGAATATGTTGAACTCACCTGATTTGAATTCACCTCCCTTATCTAATCTCAAGCACTTCAAACTCCTTCCTATTTATTTTTCAACTCTATCCAAATACCACTTAAAAATTTGAAATGCATCAGATATTTCTTATAGAGACATTATAATCATCATTCTAGAAAATTCATCAACAAATAAAATAAAATACCATAATAGCTTTGCACTCCAATAGGAACACATAAATCAGTATGAACCAATTCCAAAATTTCATTAGAATAAGAAGTCTTTCTCTTGAAACTAGACTATTATTTTTTCCCATTTGACATTTTTGCACATCACTTTATCAAGTTTTCTCAATCTTGGCAATCCTCTTACTCTTTTCATCTTACTAATGCTTACCAAATTATCAAATTTCACTTGACACAGCCTCTTATTCCATAGCCAAATATCTTCAAATTGTGAAAATAGACAAGTATCTTTAGATAGGTATATATATAATAAGTCACCTCTTGTTTGATCACCACTTCCAATTAGTTCACTAGTAGTGTCATAAATATTTTCCTTCCTATTTTAAAATTCAACTTGGTATCTTGAACTGATCAGATATACCATACTCAACAAGTTATATTTCAAATCATCAACCCAATATGCATTATCACATCTTATCTTATCATTCAATATAGTTTATCCTTTACCTTTTACATAACATGGTACATCATTTCCAAACATTACACTACTTCCATTATAATATTCTAACTTTTCAAACTTACTTATATAACCAGTCATATGATATGAACAACCACTATCAATTATCCATTTTTCATTCTTGTTCACATATGAAACCAATGTATTTTTCTCATCTTCATTAGATTCATCTTTCATTGCAACATAAAAAAATTCTTCATTATTTTCATCAATATCATTATTAGAACCATCTTCTTCAATAATATAATAGGATTTCTTACCTTTTCCTTTATAGCTTTTATTACCTCGGCTATCTTTGATTTCCCTTCTACCTCTATATTTTCCATCCTTCCTTTCTCCCTTCTCATCTCTGTCTGAACATCTTGCAACAATATGACCAACTCAGTTACATCTAAAATATATAATAGGGAGTTTACCTTTATATTTTCCTTTTCCTCTTGGTAGCCTTCTTGCCAATAATGCTTCAAGATCATCATCTAATTCACAATCACTTCCACATCTATTCTCTTCTTCTTTCTCTTAGATCCATCAAGGATAGTTGAGACTTGAAAGAAAATTCAATAGTAGCAGGGGAATAATTATCAAAATTTGATAACTCAAATGTAGTGAGTATACCAATTAGACTATCCAAGGTCAAATTATTACTAGATGTACATCTCATTTCTTGAATTGCAGATACTCTAATTGCATAGATATGAAGTAATTTACTCAATACCTTAATTATCGTAGTCTCATCAGATATGATTTCTCCTCTAATAGCATTTACAACCTCCTTGATTTATCCACAATACTATGCCATATTTTCACCTTCTTTCATTCTCATGTCATCAAATTTGCCTCTCAAGGTTTCAACTTTAGCTCTCAACACATTTTTGTCTCTGCCATGAATTTGTGCCAACTTGTCCCATATTTTCTTTGTAGTAGTACATTCCTTCACATCATCAAATTCAACATAAATTAGAGAAGATGCTAGATCTATTATCATTTGATTATGCTCTCACTTCTCCATCATTTGTTCAACTATCATGGGCCGAGGAACTTCAATATATTCATTTTCCAAGTAGTGTATTTTAGGTCTCCAAATCTAGATAGCTATAATTTCATCAGTCATTTCCATGCTAGTAAGTTCTCCTTGTTCAATTTTGGTACCTCTCTCTTGTACATCTTGATCTTTGACTTAATTTCTTCAAACTTTCCTTATAAGAACCAAATTCTTTGATACCAATTGTTAGAATATTTAAAATAACTGGGGGGGGGGAGTGAATCAATTATCCTTAGGTCCAGATGTACCAATTCCACTTTCATTGAATTCAAACAACATAAAAATTCTCATTAAACAACTTAGTCCATATAACAACTTATTAAAAACTTAATATTCTATTCATTACTTAACTCTCTCTTTAGTATATGTAGACCAACAATAAAGTAAATAACTATAAATAACATGCATCACACATATAACATTCACACATATATGACACCCAAATTTATTGCTGAAACCCAATTTGGGAAAAATCACCAAGTAACATGCTACCACTTTTCACTCTTCTGAAGTGAGCTTGGTTAAGAGCTAATCCTATTAAAGATTACAAAACAAACTATTAGGTGTGACCCTGTTAAAGGATTTAATCACCCTATTAGGAGTGATTTGGTTAGAGGAATTTGGGTCATTCCATAAGAATATCACCTTGATTAAAGGATTTACAAAATGGTTATTAGGTCAACCTTGATTCAAGAATTTTCACTGCCACCGTGGTTAGAAAGTAAATACAAGTTTGATTTGTATGATACAACTCATTTTGCAAATTTAAATCTCCATTCAGACTATTAGCTAGTTCACTACTTGGACTTCATTAACATCTCCATCAATTATCTACTTGGCAACACTTCAAGCAATCAAACTTCACCAATTTCTTCACTTCTCCTCTGCTACTTTGTTCTTCATAGGTTCTCCTTAAGATCACCAATCAACAATGAACCAACCTTAGAAAACATCTCTTATACCTCCTTAAATAGGTAGCTTTGATCATTTTCCACTTAAACATCACTACAAATCTTAGGGTCCAGTTAGATTCATTGAATCTATCCATACTTTTTTCCATCTACTCCTTTCTTGATACTTTTAGAAACTTATCAATAAATCCTTGCATTTTATTGCATAACAAACTCAATTCATGCATTAAATATTCTTACTCAACAATTCTTATCATTTACACATTTTGACTAATCCAAAAATTCAACTATGTTGGCCTCAAACTTGATCTTTCATAAACTATAACTTTTTTTGACACTTGTCCATAAATATGTAGCTCAGTCTCTACTATTATGTCTTTCTTGGCTTCCACTAGTTCACTTAGTCTTCACTACACTTGGTTGCCACTACATTTTTTCTTCTTCAACTTTCTTAGACATAACTATCACTTTACTAATACTATTTTCTTGGCTAACATTTAAGTTCCTTAATCTTCTATTCTAGCTCCTTCATTGATCAACTATGTTTAACTAGGATTTTCTTTTGTTTAACTCAACGCTTATATACTTTATAGGATGATTGAAAAATATATAATCTTGTCAAAGACTCACTAATAAAGTGCTCATTTTAATTCCATAATACTTGCTCCTCTTCATTAACAACATCACTAGTTCATCTAGTTATCTCTCTTTTCAAATCCTCTTCATCAATCAATAGATATAACACTCTACACTGTTCGTAAATGTCTCTCTAGTAGGTTTGAGGTCAATGAAAACATGACAACTGTTCCAATTTTAGTTTCCAACACCACTATCAATAATACACTTATCAATTTTACTAACATGAGAAATAAGAGATTTTAGTTCCTCACATCTTTCTTCTTTTGGATCTTCTTTAACAACAACATATACCACTTCTTCACCTTTATTCTCATCATCAAAATTTGACTCAATGTTCTCCTCCTTAGCAATATAGCATGACTTCTCCATTTGTCCTGATAGTCCTTGTAATCATTTCTGAAATTTTTCTCCTTGTATTTGTTGTCTCTCTTGTTATTTTTAGGACATCTAGCATCAAAATGACCAACTCCATTATATTTAAAAAAAATTAGGGGTAGTTTACCTTTGAATCTTCCTTTGCCTCTCGATAGCCTTCTTTCTAGTAGTACTTCAATTTCATCCATCTCTTTTCCATCTAAATCTGAATCTAAATTATCCTTTCTACTTTTCTCTTTCTTTGAAATTCCAATGGTTAGTAAAGGCTTAATTTTTTTTCAATCTTAGGCACACTATTGTCAAAGTTACTTAACTCAAATACATTCAATATACCAACCAAACCATCAAGAGTAAGATCATTGACATGCATAGCTCTCAATACCTAATTAGTAGGTACTCTTATAACATAAACATGTAATAATGTTCTCATACTATTACTTACAAATTCTCCATGGTTGATGACACCTCCAATAGCTTTTATGACACTCAACTTCCTTGATTTAGCTGACATATTGATAAATGTTTTCTCCTTCTTTAATATACATCTCATCATACTTTCCTCTTAGAATTTATTCTTTAGCTCTCAACATATTCTGATCTCCACCATATGCAAATATCAACCTGTCTCACATCTATATAGTAGTAGCACAATCTTTGACATCATCAACTTTAACATCATTCTATGCAGAAGCAATCTCAATCATCAGACTATTGTGTTTTTTCTTTTGATTTATATCACCAACTATCATAAGAAAATTAGGAGGGGTGCATTGGATTTCCAGATAATGTAGTGCATGATCCCCAATCCCAGATAGATAAATCCTCATCCTTATTTTACATGACAAGAAGTTCTCCTTGTTCAACTTTAGTACCTCTCTCTTATACATCTTTGGATCTTTAGCTTAAGTCCCTTTAAAATTTTCCTTTAACCACTTTTCTCTAATACCTATTGTTAGATAATTGGGGGGGGGGGGGGGGGGGGGTGTGATGAATCAATTATAAGAAGTTATCCACATACCTTAAAAGAGTTTTCACCAACTTAAACACTTAAATATTTTAGATCATTAACTCGGTAACCAAATATAACATCAAATTATAAATTATAATTTTTTTTTATGAAATTGTTCACCTCATATATTGACTATCAGAGAAAACTTTAAGTTTATATCAAGTTGCAACAATAAAATCTAAACATGAATTAAACTTGCAACAAAATAAGAATTCACACAATATGACACATACATTTAATGTGGAAACATTGTAAAATTTGTAAAGGGAAAAACCACCTAGGAACTGACAACCCAAAATTTTTACTCTTCTAGAATGAGCTATGTTAGGAACCAACCCTTTTAAAGGTTACCTACACATTGATTTTGATCAAGTAAAATAAGTTTTTTACAGTGGTTCTTGAAATCCACTAATTAACAACATAAAATAAACTAACAGTTTAGGTCTAGCTACAAAGCAACAGAAAAAAAATAAGGCTAGGCCTGACCAACAAACAAAAGCAAAAACCAAAAGGCCAAAAGCTAGGAGAACAACAAAAATTAGGAAGAGTGATCAGGGAACAAGATCTTTAGCTAGCTCCTATTTCTTTAACTCCATCTCTTCCTTGGTTTCCCTCTTGTTGATCTTTGAGTGACTGTCATCCTGAGAAGCCAACTTTTCATGCTTTCTCTTTTCCACTCTACTCTTTCTTCTTAGGCTCTCCTCCTGCAAGGATTCCTCCTCACCAGTCACCCTGGTCCTATCAATGTCCTTTTCCTCCTTACCCTTTTTATTCTTCTCCATCATCCTGTGCAATTGAATGATGTTATCATTTAGACCTTTTATAATGTTAAGGCTCTGATTAGCTAAGCTATGAAGCGTAGTATCTATCCTTTCCACCCTTTTTTCAATCTCTGAAACCCTATCTTTCAGTTTTCCAAATTTGACATTCTCTCCCACCCCTTCTAGCCTATCATAACCCTATAATCTATACTTTATTTCCTAAATTTCATGAAATATCCATTTTAAGGACCAAAAATTGTCCACATGGCTATTTCTTGCATTGTTCACAAAATTCATACCCATCTCCTATGCATTGTCACTTAGAATAACTAGTCTAGGATCAATAAGCTCTTCCAGTTGAATTGTACCATCCCTACCCTTGAGCACCTTTGGGTTTGTGGTATTTGACAAGCCCCATCTTGGTTGTACCTGCATGAAAATACCTCCAAGTAGTTTTTCTACCCTTTTCATCCAGAGAAACCATTATTTTAACCATGCCCTCTTTCTCCTTCCTTTCACCTTAACCTTCAAAAAAACTCTCCTTACCCTTTCCCTGAGCCCTCTTAACCTCCTTTTCCCCCCTTCTTTTCCTTTTGATTTGTCTTGCCTCTTTCATACCCGCCTAAGCCTTGCTACGTCCAACCTCTCTCACATTTCCTTCCTTTTTTGAGTCCATACCCTCTTCCTCATCATTATACTCTTCCTCTAACTCCTCTTCCTATTTTTTCCTTTTCTCCAAGCCTCTCCTTGGCTTCTTGTTATTCTTCTTACCCATATCCTACATGATTTTTTCCACCTCCTCTTCTTCTTCTACGTGCATACCTGCACTGTCCTCTATGTCTGACCAGAGGTAAGAGCTCTTTGTTTGCTCAGAAGAAACTACCTTTTGGGCAACAAACCTTCCATGAGTTTGAGCTTTAAAATGCTCATATGAGAGTAGCAACAAACCCTCATGGAAGGAAGGGTTAGAGTAAAATTTCTTCTTATAGTCCATTATACTTTTATTAGTAGAGAAAAATAAATATTAGGGGATGGAAATCTTGGTCCCATACTTGAAATGATTAAGGATTACAAAGTGGTGGGTTCAAATCCTATCAAACCTAGTGTCAAGCATGATATAGGATATAATTTCCCTAAGGAAAAATCACCATATCTTCTTAATAGATGCAGGCTCATAATAGGCACCCATCTTCACAAGCTTCTTCATTTCCTTCGAGTCCCTAGCAAAATCCTTAACCTCATTCACAAAAAAATTCTTGTCCCTATAGAATTTAATGCCCTAGTTTGGGGAGTTAATCACCCCAGCAATAACCTCTTCATTGATCTAAAAATCCACCCAATCAATCTTTACCTTCCCCTCTCTCCATGTCTTCACCATTAGATCAGTCATCTTTGGGTCCCAACCATGAAGTTTTTCTATGAATGATGAGATACCTCCTTCCTTCAATTTCTCTCACACCTTCAATCACCTCTTCCACTTCTCTGCTTCCCCCTCTGGCTCCCTTCTATGTCTCTCTCCAACCATGTTTTCACAAATAGAATAGCAACACCTTTGAGTTTTCCAATTGCCTTGAGCCAAAAGCTGGTTTAGCTCCCCAAACCTACACTTGACTTTGCCCTTAGAAAAATGATATAGTAATTATCAAAAACCCTTAAGATCACCCATAAAATGTGCTAGTAAATTCTCCATTAATGAAGCCTCAAGATCGGCTCGTGCCAATCTCTTAGTACAAAATATGACATATATACAACATTAACTACCATTATTACTCTTAGTGATGCCCGTTTTCCCCTGAATCCTTTCTAGATTCATAATACTTTTTGCATTTGCTAATAATACCTCTCCACTTGCCCATCTTTGTGACATGTCCCTCCTTACAACCTCATTAGCCATCTAGTCAACAACCACATTACCTTCATGGTACATGTGAGACACAAAGACCTTATTGAAGGATAGAAAAAAGTTTTTTTGTTTCCTCAATAATATTCTTTATACTCAAGGATAGAAGGTGATCACCCCTTAGGCATTTGATAATGTTGTTAGAGTCCCCCTCCAACCAGAGACATTTGACCCTAATATCTTTAGCCAATTTTATAGTTTGGAGGGTAGTATTGGCCTTAGCATTATGGTTTGTTTGAAAACCTATGGGGAAAGTAACCACCACTATCCCATATCCCTGACTATTTCTTATCACACCTCTGCATCCTACCTCTCCAAGGTTGCTTTTAGTTGTGCCATTACAATTTTTTTTGTGCAAATCTTTTGAAGTTAAGGACCATGAACACTCCTTTCTTTTAGTCTAAGAATAAACAGTTCTCTCAATTTTACCTACAAAAAAGTTAATTCCTTTTATAAACATATAGTTTTCCAATAGGGCATTTTGAATTTTTTTAGATACTATTCCAAAAGTTAGGTTAGCATCCATGAAAATCCTATTATTGCGTTCCTTCCATATACTCCAACCAAAATGAGGCAAGGCCCATTTTGCTATAGTATGGAGACTAGAACCCTTCCAAGAAAAATCCCACTACCTTAAGAATTCAATAGTTGAGCTAGGAGCACACCAACTCATCCCAAAAGCTTGACTGAATAAAGACCAAGCCTCTCTAGAAAATGAGAAGTGGATAAACAGATGATCCACCGTCTTTGCCTAGTTTTTGCAAAGGACACACCTATTAGGAATAGGATGTCACCTCTTACACAAGTTTTCAATAGTTAGAATCCTATTCTAGAGTAGAAGTCAGAAAAAAAATATTGATTTTTGGGGTAAGACTAGGGTACTAGGCTTTAGCCCATTTTGGCTTCAAATATTTCTTCATAATAGCTTGGTACCCTGAGGCCATTGAATAGGTTCCATCTGACGTATCCTCCCAAACAATCTTATCTTGATCCTCATTAACAACCACCAAGATTAGGATATTCATAAGGGGTTCAAGGTCCATAGAAATGATAGTCAGATCCCTCCATCTTGATTCATTTCTATACTTAGAAACAAGACTCCCTACCTTCTTGATGCAAATGCAGACACATCTCTTAAATTTAGGGATGGCAATAAGAGGCCCTTGAACCAACCAATTATCCTACCAAAAAAGAGTTACCTCCCCACTCCCAACACACTATTTCACCCTACTAATAGAAACATCTCTTGCACTAAGAAGTCCATTCCAAATATTAGAACCTCTAGGAATAGAATCACAAAAAATAAAATATCTGAAAGGTCTACAAAGATATTTATCTTCTATGATGTCCCTTCACTCCCCTTTACTAGAGGGATCTATTGAAAAGATGCAATTTCCTAATCCCCAAGCCTCCATTTTGTTTTGGGAGACACACGTTATCCCAAGCCACTAGATGTAAATGCTTTTTTCCTCCTAACCTAGACCAAAGAAAGTCCCTCTGGACCTTCTCCATGTGATCTGCAAACTTTCTAGGAATCCCATAAAGACTCAAAGCATAGGTTGGAAGGTTCTAAAGAGTAGCTTTGACAAGCTAAATCTTTCCAATTTGGCTTAGAGTGACCCCCTTCCAACCAACCAATTTTTTGTTAAACCTATCTAAAATATTATTCTAGAAAGAATCTAGGGCCTCAATCCCAAGGGGAGACCGAAATAGCTAGAAGGAAGATAACTAATATCACAACCTAGAATAGTAGCAATCTTCTTCTGATGCACAACTAGATTATTAATGAAGAAAACAAAACTCTTATTCTAGTTGATAAGCTACCCCAATCTTGAAGACTAAGAGATCAAAATATTTTTCACTATCCTAGCTTCACCAACTGTAGCTTTCCCACCCATAATAGCGTCATCAAAAAATTATTGATGGGAAAAAACTAGAGGTCCTGAAGAAGGTTTAATACCAGCCAAAGCTCCCAAAATTCTATTAGAAGAAATCATCTTTCCAAGAAAATCAACCAAGATAGCAAAAAGAATAGGGGATATTGGATCTCCTTGTCTGAGACCTCTAGAAGGCTTAAAAAAAGATGAAGGGGAGCCATTAACTAGAAAAACCAAGGAAGTAGTGGTAACCAACTGACTAATAAGTTTGATAACCCTAGAGTTAAACCCAAAGGCCCTGAGAACATTGAAGAGAAAGGTCCAATCCACGCGATCATAACCCTTAGACAAGTTAAGCTTTAGAAGAAACCGTTCTCTCTTATCCTCCTCCAAAGAGTGGATCACCTCATGTACAGTCATAATTGAGTCAAAATTTTTTGTACTAGGTACAAAACCAAATTGTTAGGGAGCTATTATAGAGGGGAGCACTTTGATGATCCTTTAAGCCAACACTTTGGAAATAATCTTATAAAAAGAGTTACACAGGCTGATAGGTCTAAATTGATCCATAGAGTCCACCCCTACCACCTTCAGGATGAGCACTAAGAAAGTGGCATTTATGTCCTTGAGAAGGCTTCTAGCTCCAAATAATTCTTACACAAGGGAGAAAACAACCTATTCCACTTAAAAAGGACAAGGAATAGTCCCAATCATCTTATTCTCCTCAGCTTGAATCAAAGAAGGGATGTTAGATAAGATTTCCCTCTGATCTCATTTTGCCAAGTTATTTTCTTTCTCAAGAAGTTCTAAAAAGAAGGAAATAGCCTCTCCTAATATTTAATCTTCTTATTTGAAAACCTCTTCCCCCTTCTTGATGTTGCTAATTCTATTATGTGCTCTATGTTTAAAAGAAGGGGTGTGGAAGAACCTAGTGTTACTATCCCCCTCTTTCAAATAGATAGCTCTTGACCTTTGTTTCCAATAGGTATCTTCTTGACTAATAACATTGTGAAGCTTAGATAGGATAGATTTTTCTATCTCCATCCTTTCATCATTATATCCCTCCTTTTGAATTTATTCCTTGATGATTCCAAGGACCTTTGAGATCTAAGCTTTGGAGTGAAAGATATTTCCAAAATTAGACTTGTCCCACTTTCTAATGTTCAACTTCACATTTCTTAGTTTCTTAGCCACATTAAACATAAAAAATCCCTCAACATGGATATTCCAACACTCTAAGATATGCATCAAGATATCAAGGTGAGAAGTCCACATTTTCTCAAATCAGAAAGGGAAGTTACACTTTAAATCAATAGGATCTAAAGTGAGAGAGATGAGAGAGTGATCTAAACTAGACCTAGCCAATAATAAGAGATTGCAATTATAATACATCAGCCAATCTAAGGTAATAAGAGCCCTATCTAAGTGGACCTAAATACAATCTCTTCCCACTCTCTTATTACACCAAGTGAAGAGACCTCGCAAGAGATCAATATCAAGATATGCCAAGTCATTGATAAAATCTGAGAGGTCCATCTAACTATCCAAGTCTAGGGGCAAACCACCCTTCTTTTCATCCTCCCTTAAAGGGGTATTGAAGTACTCCATTATAATACACCTTCCCACTTTGAATCTAGTTAAAACATTCTTAATTTTACCACAAGAATTCTTCCTGCCATTCTTAGTATTAGGAGCATAAAAATTCAACAAAAACTAGGATTCATTGTTTTTATTATTTTCAACAAGAATGAGTAGAATATTACCTTCGCTGTACACAACTTGAGGCTTAAAGAGATAAGAGCTACAAAGGGTGAACAACCCTCCCAAGGCTCCTTTTGAATTCATTGCAAAGCCTTCCATACTACTAATAAAAGAGATTCTTTCCACTACCTCCTTTCTCATTCTTATTTCTTGAATTAGGAAAAAGTCAAGCATGTGATCCCTAATCATATTTCTTATTACCTCTTTTTTGTGGAATCCATTGAGCCCCCTTATGTTCTAGGATAGGACCTTCATTTCTTCTTAGCAAAGTAGATCTCTGGGATGGTCCTTTGGCTCCCATCCGCTAGGTTCCTTCTAGTCTCCTCTTTCTTGTTCTGATTATTACTATTCCTTCCAGGAGTCTTAGGTCTTGCTCCTACATCAACCTTAGCTCTACATCTTGTTGTGGCTAGGGATACAAGAGAAGGGTCCTGACTTTTATTTTTCTTAGTTACCTCTATTCATTTCCCTTGGATTTCATCAATACATATCACAAACAGGGCCTCCATTTGAGTGAGTTGCCCTGGAGATGAGGATCTAACCATCTCCACCATTCTAGAAATCTTTCTTGGAGAGACAATCCCCTTACTAGGATTATCACCTTCATTGAGTAAAGACTCACTTGAGATAGCTTCCTCCTCCTTTTCCATCATTTCCTTTGGAGTATGAGATATTTCCTTTCCTCTTGATAGTTCTAGATTCACCTTTCTAGGCTGAACCTTTTGTAATACTTCTCCCTTACAGGATGATTCTTTCAAATTTTATAGGTCCTCTAGCCAAACCTCCCTCCTATACTACTCAAATACTAGCCTTTGTGATTCCTTACTACCATATTCAGTACATGTTGGTTCAATTCCCAAGACTTCCTCTTCCTCCACATTAGGAGCAGCCATCGATTCCTCCTGCTACTACTCCAGACTTGTTACTTTGTTAGAAGTTCCCTTTTAGTTCCACACTTTCTCTCCCTCTTTTGAAATTTTTATTCTATCCTTTGAGAATCCCTTTGTCCTAATCTTACTTTGGTTCTATTTTTTGGTTTTCTCCTCCAAAACCCTTGGGCAATTCCTAGCCACATGGCCCACCTTTTTATAGTAAAAATAGGCAAAGGGGACACTTTCAAAAACCAAAATTTGAATATGGGTGCCCAACTTTGAATGTATGTATAACTCTTTTGGAATATCTCTATTCCACTTACTCCAATACATATTCTTGCATAAGTTAACCTACTCCTTGCCACCGTGACAGGGTCAATGGATAGGAGCTCCACAAAGGACTTTTCTATGCCATCAAAAACATCCTTGTACCAAAATTCTATTGGAAGTTTTGATAGCCAAACTTAGAAAGGAGCTTGAAAAAGGAAAGAATCATTAAGATCTAGCTGTGAAGTTCTTTTTTGTAGGGCTAGTGTCAAACGTCCAAAAAACCAGGAACCAACACACAGAATCCTTGAGAGATCCTCCATATAGGAAAATTCAAAAGAGAGGAAACCCTTGGTCATAGCTGCAATCTCCACATGCCCTTTCAAATCCCATTTATTTCTCACATAGGTTCTCACAACATCAATAGTCGGCCTTGGGCCAATGAACTTCCCAACTAGTGAGGATGCTATTGTCACTATCTTATGGTCTACCAATTCATTAGGGATTTTAATAGTGAACTTTCCCTTTTCTTTTTCTAAGATGTCTTTGATCTCTAAGAAAGAGGAATTACTTGGTTTTATCACAAAGATAGACCATTTCCCAGTTGGGCCCGTGTCAAGGACCCTCGTCACTTTCTGTGGGCCCAACTAAGTCCTTCCTAAATCTAAGACCATCTTTCTTGGGACCTACCATGATTCCCATGGGCCCTCATTTCTTGAGGAAATAATATCCCCCTGGCCTTCCTTCTCTTGGTCATCCCTTGAAACCTTCTCTGCTCCATCCTAGATAGATCCCCCTGACACTAAATTAGAATTTCCAATTTATTCTTTTCCCACTCCAACACCTACTCCCTCTCCACACTTCATAACTCTCAAGTTACATACACATTGTTAATGTGACCTTGTTAAAGGACTTTTACCAAAGATCATCTAGACCTTGTTCATTCTTTGACATTTCTAAATAATGGACTACTCTAAAGAACTTACAAAACATTAATATTGAATGTTACCATATAGGATTTGAAAATGCTATTAGGTCCACTTGGTTAAGAGATTTTGTACTATAATGATTACAGAGTAAAAATGAAATGATCTGTTAGGTTTAACACTACCTTTCTTGTTCATATCTCTATTTTTCTCAATCTTTTTCCTTTGATCTCTTACTTCCCAATTCACACACTTCAAACAATAACTTAGCACTTTCCTTTCATGATCTTCACAATGCAGTTGTAATGCCTCGCTCAAGAACCCAATAAAAATAAACCTAACATGTTACAATGTTTACTAAACTATTTTTTTTGAAATTTAAACAACACAAGCTAGCAATAATGTGGAAGCAATATATACATACACATCAAGGACACATAAATAATTATAAATACAAATACAAATGTATCAATGAGCATCCAACATCTGTCAATATGTAGGGAACCCAAATGGTAAGAATACACTAGCTCCTAACCGCATGGTCAACTAATCAAGCTTCCATTCCCACCATGTAGGAGAGGCAATGTAAAATCCACACATAAATAATCAAATCATAAAACAATCCTAGGTAAGGAATCTTGATAGCCAAATCTACCTCAAGTGTAACACAAATAAAGAAAAGATAACCAAAGTCTAAATGACACTCATCCAAACCAACACCACATATCGAAATCAACAAGTGATACCAAGTATAAATCAAATACCAAAACCAAAAGATACAACCACCTCCAAAATAATGTCAAGTACTGTACACAAAATAACCAAAGATAACAACTCTCATGAATAAAAGTAAACCACCAATCACTAACTCCAACAATAAAAAAAAACCACCAATAAATAACTGACACTCATTAATAAAAGTTAGCTATCAACGAGAACTGCCATCCAATCAATAAATAATAGCTAACAATATATACACCATCAAAATAAAAAACCCACAAGTATACTACCAATAAATATGCTACCATTAAATACACCACCAGAGACAAACACAAAGAAAACATTAAGGAGACTTAGGCTAGATACTATGGAGTGTCATCACATGAGCTAACTCTAAGGTTACCTTAACAGTCTCATAGGACCCTAACCCCCTAGTGACTCTATGCAGAACCAGAATACTCTCTCGTGAAGATGAGAAAACTAGTCATACCTCTCAAAGTATCATCTCATTCTCATCCTTAGCCTATACAAGCACTCAAGGCATGGATGAGGAAAAATCTCTAACTTATCTTTTTAATTTATCTCAAGGCATGAGGAAGGAAAGTATTTTAATTACTATGTTATCACTTGTTACACAACTTACAATGAGTTACCTTGGTAGCCATTTTGGTCCACAGACCCCATTGCAAATTACTCCCATAGAAATGCACCTAAAATACCTCCCAAAATTCACAAACCACAATTGTGTCCCATACCATGAAGTAATATTGATCGAATTCAGTTCCTTAACAGGCAACCCAAAAATAACATTGATTCTCAAAACCCAAGTTCTCATAAATGCTCATCAAAAGAAATCTGAATTTAAATCATAAAATACATCATGACATCTAGCCAAATAATCATAAAAGAAATCTTAAAAATGCCTCTGGCGTACGTTCTAACTTGGCCAACTAAACAACCCACAAAGAAAAACTATCACGAAAATAAAAATCACAAGACTATAAATAGAATATAAGAAAACATATAGTTTTTAACCATATGATTTAATTCCATCATTTTCTCTTGTTTAGTTTGGGTCACAAGGATGTGTTTAAAAATAAACTAAGAATATACATGTTAATATAAAATGTTATGCTAATATACTTATTTCAATCAATAAGTATTTGAATGTCAAATCTCTTTGTGCATATAAAATATCATGCAATATTATCATGTTATTAATTTAAATAATCTTAAATCATGAAAGATTTAATTAATAACACAAGTGCATATTATTAGATTAAATATTAATATCAATTTTATTTTTAAAATATTAATTTGACTTATGTTTAAGTTCAATATTAATAATTACTTTTCCTTTGATTCATGATGCAACTAGAGATAACTCAAACTTGAAATTATAATTATAATTAAGTTATTTACAATTTCTTTCATAATATTAAATATTCATAACTAGAAGATTATAAATGAACTCCACTATAACTTCTTTTAAAATATAACTAAATCACAATTATATATATTTATTAATTTCCCACTTACATTAATAAATATAAAATACTTTATATGCAACTAATAGTTTAACTAGACTTAAAGATTCTTTACTACCAAAATCCACTTTATAACTAAATGAGTAGTATTAATTTAATTTTTGAAATTAATATATAATAATATTTTTTATTTTTGATTATTTTTTTAAAATTTTTATAATTAATAAATAATTTTAATTTTATTTAAAAAATATTAAATTCAAAAATTGAATTTTCATGAAAGGATAGAATTATGCAAATTTCTGTTTTCACATGGCTAAGATATTCTAAACATGCAATCATTATTTTTTATTAATTATCTATCTTGAATGCAATAGTTTTCTTAAAAAATATTCTCAACCAACAATTTTGTTTAAATCAGAGACAATTACACGTTTTGCTTGATGAATCTTTACGAGGGTTGAAGTTTTTAGACAATTCTCTTTCAAACGCTAACTGATAGTAATCATTGTTCTTTAAAATTTAATGTTAATTTTTCTTTGGTTGCTTAGATCTTGAGTTTTTTAAATTAATTTTCAACAACATGATTCTATAGTTTACATCTGACTGTGATTTTCAAAGAACACATTAATCAATTCTATTTCTTAATTGCAAATCAAAATTTTCTTTCATATTTTATCCTATAAGTTTCAAAAAATAAATTTCAGCAGTATGGTAGACATGAGGTAGACAGATCTTCCACAATAATATTAATAAATGAGTTCTTAGATCCTACCTCAATCAGACAGTTGAAATTTTGGACAATCTGGTAAATGCTTCCAAACCCAAAACCTCTAAAACTTTCAACAATTCTTTTGCTTCAATTCCAAAATTTCCTCCTCAAAACTCGTGCTTGTAGAAATGAGCTCGAATCTCCTAATAAAGAGTTTAACTCTACCTAGGGTTGCCGGTTTTCGACCATGCAAAGGCCTCTGCTTAAAATAAACTTTTATTATTTAATCTTTTCATGCACATTTAAAAAACTTTTTAATTAAAATATTCTTTTATATTTTCTTCTCCTCGACTTTATTAATTAGTACAAGCACTATTTAAAGTGTAGTCTATTATTTAAATTAATAATAATTAAAGCTCATTATTTAAATGCAACTCTAATTTAATTTTTATTAATTAAATAATATAATAAAAAATATTAAATATTAAATATTTTAATATTCTAATTCTCATTTTATCAAACTTCTTAAATTAAATATTTTAAACTAAAGTACATATTTAATTAATTAAATATTATCATATTCTAATTTCTCTTTAACCAATTTTCCAAATTAGACTTCCAAATTAAATCTTTTAAATTAAATAATATATTTAATTAATTAAATATTCTTATATTTTAATATTTTCTTTTTTAATAAAATGATATTTAATAATTCTCAATATTATATGATTAACCCAAATATTATAATTAAATCATTTACCAAATAAATCACATGGCCAAATCCACATAAAAGGCAACATTACCAAAAATGATCAAAACTCAAAAGTAAAC
This sequence comes from Cupressus sempervirens, assembly GCA_028749045.1. Lineage (NCBI taxonomy): Eukaryota > Viridiplantae > Streptophyta > Pinopsida > Cupressales > Cupressaceae > Cupressus > Cupressus sempervirens. Next base: position 549,975,374 of record CM053793.1, read on the forward strand.
AACAGGACTAAAGTGAAACTCATGGGTTTAAAAATGGTGGAAAGTTAAATGCATGTTCTCCTTCTTAGAACAAGTAATTAGGCTATGGCTGGGATTGGACTCGAACATTATCTCCTCATTTTTACCATTGAGTTATTGTGATAGGGCACACTCATCCTGGAAATTTAGGGAAGTCGATGTCTGGTACCTACAATTTGCATAAAAGATGAGCATGTATGTATAAATATATGTCTAAGCTAAACAAGCAATGATAGGGAGTGGTACATCATTTAGATCCTGACTAACAGGTAACTATGACTCCCTCCCTTAACTGCATCAGACACGTCAGACATAAAAGTAAAACAAACATGCACACAATAACATGCAAGTATGGGGTACGTACCATAATAAGTCTTGAGTACAAATCATCACATATTAAAATATGGAAACTCATCATTGTGAATATAAAATACTCATCATTTAATATCATCATGAAAAAACCACATTTACTAACTAAGAACCATTAAAGTATCATTAATGCACTAGTAATCATAATCATCAATCAACATGTGCAATATAATCAACTAAGTAATTCTTTATTGATATACATGTAATTCAAGTCATGAAATAATGTCATAATTATAAATCCAATATCCTTGAAACTAACACATGCATGAAATAGGCATAAAAGAGTTTGGTAAATGTAACGGAAAAGAAAACTATGGGTGGGCATTACAACAACTCTTTTCAATTCCTTTATCCTTAACTGGATCAACTCAATAAAAAAAAATCTTGATTGTCCTTAAAATAGAAAACTTTTTCTATTTCGCTAGAATCTTTCAGGTTTTTTTTGCTTAATCACAATTGTTGGATCTTCATTTGGTTCATGTTCATTGAATCTAGATGATCAGGAAATATACTTCCACTTTGAACTTCATGCTTCATTTCCAATTGTTACATCTCCCTCATTAGATATTATTTGAATTAATCCACCCGTTGATCTCATAACTAACTTCATCCTTATTTTTGAAACCTCTCAGATACTCTTTATTTTCATCAAATATTGGCCTCAGATTAAATATTTTCTTAAAGTGTTTTTCCTTTTGTTGATCAGTTAACATTGCATCTTGCTCAATCAACACTAGACTCATTTAATATTGAAATTTATTAGTTGACACTACACTTCCTTTATTTCTTCTTTAGGTGCTCAATAACAACTCTAGTAGCTTAGTTGATATTGTGATTCTTGATTCACCAACCAAACTGTCTTACTTATACAAGATTCTAACACTTAATTAAAATATGTAAAATTATTAAACCAATATTATACTATTAGAGTCTATATCATTCAAGTTCCCATTAAATACCACACACTTATAAACACTTACTTCATCATGATTTCTCTGAATTCTCTTCTTTAATCAAATGATATGACACTCTACTAAATTAGTATAATGCCTAATCAACTAAGGATTGACATCAATGACAACATAACAAATGATATGACTCTTTCACATATATTAACAATATTATTAGTTGGGGATAACAAAAACTCACGAATATCTAGACATGATTGAGGTTTGGAATAAAAGGATTTGAAGCCCATAATTTTATTTGAAAAGTCAAGAATGAAGGAAAAAAGAATAAGTTGATAGGTAAATCAAAGTGTTCTTGATTTCCAAACTAGGTAAGAAAAAGGTATACTTGTCCAAAGCAATGATGGTAATGTAAAATAAAAGATGACTTGTCATAAGATGCCCAAGATGAGGGTAGATGCCCAAGATATGAAAATAATAAAAAATAAAATAAAAGATAAGTTAACTAGTTATAAGATGTCCAAGCTAAGGGTAGATATTCAAGGTATGACACTTGCAAAAAATAATGAGGACAAGTGATACAATCTACTAACCAAGGTCATAGTCAAGTAGCTCAAGTTTACTTTTTAGAAAAATGAAATTCTAGCATGTTGTGGTAGATTATGAAGAAAAATACCAAGAGCGGGAAAAATTAGAGCCATTTTTAGCAAGTGCAAGCACTAGAGGCATACTAAAGCAAAGCCATATGATGAAACTCTCCCTATTAAGAAACATACTTTTTTGTTGTTGATGTTTGGAATTGGTTGAAATGTTTGAAAATAGTTTTGATAATATTGATAGCATTTAGGTTCAACCATAGTAGCAAGTTGTTGTTAAAAAACACTTTTTTTTTCAAGAAAAAAGTGATACATGGAGTAGTCTTCATACAATAAAGAAAGGGACAAAGAAAATTTGCATGATACAAATATATGTGAGGTCTCAAAATGTAAGCCCTAAAACAACCATCATGTGTATGTTCAAATAATTTCCACGGATCTAGCACAAAATGAAGAAATACCCTTAAGGACATGGCTTTTACTTAATACCTTTTCCCACAACTTGATTCACTTCACCTCACACAAAGTGGATTTCCATAATATGGAGCCTAATTAAACTTGGAGGTTTATTCAATGTAGTTTCCCCCCAGATTATTTCTATAAGAATTTGGGGGTAGAGCCCCTTGCAGTGTCCTAGGGTAGCACCCTAGATGCACTTCTTATTGTGATATAGGGTGGGATCAAGGGGCAACACCCCTATAAGGGTTTCGGGGGGCAACACCCCTGAAGCCAAAAATGACTCATTATTGTAAAAGGAATCAATTGCTATTTTTTTTGTTGGATGAATTATTCTAGCCCTAATTTTGTAAGAAACAAAAGCTTTTATAAAATGGCTTAAGGTTAGCGATTTCATCATTTATGATGATATATAGCTTCTTGTGGTAGTATTGAGCTACAAGGGATTACAGATTGTAATCACTAGATAATAATATTATTGGACTTGCTGTTGGTGGACATAACCTAGAGACTAGGTGAACCATTTTAAATCCTTATGTCTTGTATTCTCTTCTATGCAATTTATTATTTTATGATATTGGTTATATTTGCATGTAACTATTATTAACCCTAAAAAGTGTTATCAAAGCCAAATTTTCATCATTTTTTTTTTAGCCTAGACAATTGTCATTTTTTTTAGCTATCTTCTATAGGAAGGCTCATTGTTGAATGAGAGTCTCATGGTTGAGTGGGAGTGATGGAAGACAAGGGTAAGTTGAAGGTTGATAACTTTAATGGAAAGAAATTTCAATTGTGGAAAATGAAAATGGGGACTATCTTTATCAAAAGTATTTATGGAAGCCACTGGAAGGAAAATGCAAGAAATACAAAACTATGAAAGATGAGGACTAGGAGATTTTAGACACAAAGGAACTTTGAAGTATTCAAATATTCTTGGCACTATCAGTCATTTAACATTAACAAAGTATTTAGACAACACAAGAGTTGATGCAAACCCTAGAAAAGTTGTATGGAAATCCCTCTATTTCAAACAAGGTATTTCTCATGAAGCATTTATTTAATATGAAGATGGAAGAAGGTGGATCCATTGTAGATCATTTAAATGAGTTTAATATAATTAATATTTAGTTATCTTATATGAATATTAGTTTTGATGAAGAAAATAGGGCTATCTTGATTTTGTGTTCTTTTCCTAAAAGATGGAATGACTTGGTAATGACTATGAGTAATTCTATTTTTGGATCTAATACCTTAAAATTTGATGATGTGATTGGTATTATTTTGAGTAAGAAAACTCATAGGAAAACCTTAGGTGGATCTACACCAAGAAGTGCTTTAAATGTACAAAGAAGAGGCATGACAACTAAGAGAGGAAGTAATTCTAGAAATTGTGGAAAATCAAGAGGAAAATCAAAGGAGAAGAGGTCTCAATCTAGAGGACCAAGAGATTGCTGGCACTATGGGAAACTGGGGCAAAGAAGAAAAATTGCTGGACTCAAAAGAACAATGAAGGAGATAAACTAGAAAGGAACAAGGAGGAAAATATGGTAAGAAAAAAATTCAAAAAGGATTCTTTTCTTCTTTCTTTAGAAAGTGTTGATGATTCTTGGATTTTAGATTCTAGGGCTTTATTTCATGCTATACCCCATAGAGCTTATTTTATTGAATATGTCCAAGGGGATTTTGGGCTTATTTATTTGGGGCATAATGAAACCTATAATATTGTTGGAAAGGGAAAAGTTAAGATTAAGTTGCATAATGTGAATCATTGGCTACTACATGAGGTAGGACATGTTCCAAGACTGAGTAGAAATTTAATTTCAGTAGGTCAATTCGGTTATGAGGGTTGCATAGACAAAATTTGGAAGGTTTCAAAAAGTTTCCTTGTAGTAGAAAAATGTGTGGAAGTAGGAACCTTATATCTTTGTATAGGTCATACTATTCCTTTTACTTTAATTGTTTAAGAGAAAAATGAATGTTTAGGAACAATTGCTGTAGTTAAGTAGGGAGGATAAAAAATTGCTATAGATTTTGATACAACACTATGACACAATAGACTTGGACACATGAGTGAGAAATGTATGAAACTAATTCATTCAAAGAAAGTTTTACCAGGTCTAAAATGTGTCAATATGGATTTTTGTGAAAGTTGTGTGTATGAAAAACAAAAGAGAGTGAGTTTTGTGAAGAGTGGGAAGGAAAGTAAAAATGAGAAATTGGAGCTAGTACATAAAAATGTATGGGGACCAGCTCAAGTATCTTCCCTTGGTGGCTCTCATTATTATGTTACATTTATTTTGATGCAACTAGAAAATTATGGATTTATTTCCTTAGACATAAATATGATGTATTTCAAACTTTTAAGAAATAAAAATGCTTGGTTAAAAATGAGAATGGTAAGAGATTAAAATGTCCTAAATTTGATAATGGTGGTGAGTATTGAAGCAAATAATTTGAAGATTATTGTTCCTATAATGGTATTTTTAGATTGAAAAATGTTTCAAGGATTCCACAAGAAAATGGAGTGGCTAAATGCATGAACAGGACAATAATGGAGCGTGCAAAGAGCGTGAGGTTGCATATTGGACTACTCTTAAATATGTGGGTGGAGGCTATCAATACTTCTATATATTTGATTAATAGAGGCTCCTCTACTCCTTTGGGCTATGGTATTCTAGAGGAAACATGGATTGGTAAGAAGGTGAGTTATTATTTTCTCAAAACCTTTGGTTGTGAAATATTTGCACATATTGATTTTGAAAATAGAACCAAGATGGAAGCTAAGTTAAAGAAATGTGTATTTATTGGATATGGCATTGATGAATTTGGTTATATACTTTGGGATTTTGAACATCATAAAATTGTAAGAAGCAGTGATCACATATTCAATGAGAAAACATTGTACTGATACTTAGAAGGAAGATGTTCTAGCAGTCCCTCATGCTCTGCAATAAATGCAACATTAAATGCCACACACTCTAGTGAATGTTAGATGGTCAAAAAGGCTAAGTAGACCTTCAAAAATATTTTCTCCCTCTTTGTATTTTATTTTACTATCTGATGTTGTTAAAAATGAATGTTATGATGAAGTTGTGCAGATGGATACAAAGATTTAGTGGGAGTCTACAATGAAAGATGAAATGGACTCCTTGCTAAAAAAGTTAGACTTGGGACTTATGCAAGTTGCTTGCAAGTAAATGGGCTTTATAAAACAAGTTTACAAATTGAAAGAAGAGGATGGGGGCAAGTAAAGATTTAAAGCTAGGTTAGTGGTAAAATGATTTGCATTAGAAAAGGGCATTGATTTTGATGAGATATTTTCTCCTATTGTTAAAATGACTTCTATTTGTATTGTTTAAGTATTGTGGCTACTGAAGATTTGAATTTGGAGTATCTTGATGTTAAAACAACCTTTCTTCATGGTTATTTGGATGAAGAGATATATATGGAACAACCAAAGGGGTTTGAGGTCAAAGGTAAGGATAACTTAGTGTGCAGACTAAAGAAAAGTTTATATGACTTGAAAAAAGAACCTCAGAAATGGTATCTTATATTTGATAGTTTCATGCGTGAGCATGGTTACACTCAGTGTTATTCTGACAATTGTGTTTATTTTAAGAGGTTAGATGATGGAAAATTTATTATTTTATGTTTATATGTTGATGATATGCTCATAGCTAGGTCTAACATGGATCATATTCAGGGAGTAAAATAATAGTTAGGACATTCATTTGCTATGAAGGATTTGGAGGCAACAAAGAAAATCCTTGGTACAAAAATTTCCAGAGCTAGAAAGAATAGAAAATTGACGTTATCTTACATTGATTATATCAAGAATGTGGTGCAAAGTTTCTCTATAGAGAATGCTAAAGCTCTCAACACAACTTTACTTGGACATTTAAAATTGATTGAGGAGATGTGTCCCAAGACATAGGAAGAGGAGGAAAAAATGTCCAAGGTACCATATGCTTCAGCTGTAGGAAGTTTGGTGTATTCCATGATATGTAATAGGGTAGATATTGCACATGTAGTGGGAGTTTTTAGCAGGTATATGAGTCATCTTGGAATTGAGCATTGGAATGTAGTCAAATGGATTCTCAGATATTTGAGAGGAACATCCAGTAAGTATTTACATTTTTGAGGCTCTACTACTAATTTAAAAGGCTATGTTGAGTCAAATTTGGTAGGGGATATTGATACTAGTCGAAGTTCTATAGGCTATGTATTTACTATTGGTGGGGCAATAGTGGGCTAGGTTTCTAGTTATAGAAGGTGAATGCTTTATCCACTACAAAGGTAGAGTATGTTCCTACTATAGAGGAGACCATAGAGATGATATGGCTTTAGTTCTTCATGGAAGAATTAAGACATCTACAGAGGGATAATTATTTGTTCATAGATAGCCAAAGCGCCATTCATCTTGTGAAGAATTCTTCTCTACATTCAAAGAAAAAAAACATACAATTGTGACACCATTTCATTTAGCCAATTTTGGATGATGGACAATTAAAACTATGGAAGATACTTACTGATGATGATCCAATAGATATTTTTACCAAGGTAGTAACAAGGGAGAAGCTAACTTCCTCTTCAGCTTTGCTTGGCCTTCTAGAATAAACATAATAAAAGAACAATAGTGTCCAGAGTGGTTTGATATTCCAGTGGAAGATACATGTTTAGTGGTGCTATGATTAGTCTCCAAGTGGGAGGTTATTATTGTGGAGTCTGATCAGTCTCCAAGTGGGATATTGTTGTGATGTAGACCCTAATTAGACTTAGAGGTTTATTCAGCAAAATTTCCCCTAGATTATTTCTATGCGAGTTTGGGGGTAGTGCCCCAAGTGTGCTCCCTATCATAGTATAGGGTGGGGTTGAGGGGAAACCCCCTTGTGGGGGTTTTTAGGGGTAGTACCCTCAAAGCCAAAAATGACTCACTATTATAAAAGGTGGCAGCTACTATTTTTCTATTGGATGACTTATTCTAGCTCTAATTTTGTAAATGGAAAAAGCTTGTATAAAATGGCTTAGGGTTAGGGATTTAATAATATATGATGACATTGTATCTTCTTGTGGTGGTATTGAGCTATAAGGGATTTCAAATTGTAATCACTGGATAATAATAATATTGGACTTTCTATTGGTGGATGTAGCTTAGGGATTGGGTGAACCACATTAAATTCTTGTGTCTTGTTTTCCCTTATGTGTGATTTATTAATTTTTGATATTGGTTATATTTGCATGTAACTATTATTTTTGTCTATGGTTAACCCTAACACAATAGATATTGGATTTTTCATAGACTACTTTTAACACATATAAAAGGACACATATGGTGATCCAAATCTTTGGGTGACTTAGGTAATCCTCTTGGGTCAATACTTCTTAAAGATATTGAACAACTAAATAGTGTGGCCTCTAACCTAAGGTTATTAGTAAGGGTCTTTATTCATAGAACACCTCTTGTATCTAATATAGAACTAGGGCCTCACAACCACAAGAGTATTCAAACTAGTGATTTCCCCATGATCATAATCCCATGAGTATCCTCACTAGAGTGAATGAAGATACTATGTCACTCCAAGGCTTTAGTCTTTTGTAAGGGAATTGTGATTATAGTGGGTTGAAGTAGCTAGATTTTCTTGTCCCCACTTGGGTCATTCCCATTGAGATTCCTCCCCCCCCCACCCCCCCCAAAACAAAATGCCCTCTACAGGTAAAAATCTCTCTAAAGGATTAAACATAAAAAAGATCCACACAAGGAAGTCAATATTTAAGATCTATCCCAAATAGGCAAACCAAAAACTCTCCTATTCCAAATATTTCTCTCAAGCATGCCAAGAAAAGTTAATTAAAGCCACTAAAGAATGAGCTCTCCGCTCACTTTCTTGATTCACTCTAATGGGTCAGTGTCTTTGATTTCCTTAGAAAGAAGAAAACATACTCTCCTACCATCAATATGAATCCTTACTAATGAGTTATTAAGTGCCTAGGAAAATGAAATAACATTGAACACAAGCACATTGTTTATTTATGCCTAGAATAAAGATGTATTCAGCTACATAAATAGGTTAGTACCAAAATCATATATCAAAAGATCTTTCAAAGTGAGTTAGAAAATTTGATGTCAAGAAATGTACAATAGAGTGAAACCTCGATAGAAAGCCTTCAGAGAAATACATAAATTCTCAAATGAACTATAGAAGTGCTCAAATATATTACAAAAATGATCAAATACATTGCAGAAGCTTGTAAATGCATTGAAACCTAGTTGCCGATAAAAAATAGCATAGGAATAATGCATAAAACTAGAAATTATGCAAAAGCTCTATAGAACTAGTTAAACATCCTAAAAGACTATTCAAAAGTGCTATTTTAGTATTCAAATGCACTATAGGAACTTGTAAAAGGACTGAAACATGGTGCAAAAGTGCCAAAACAATGTACAAAAGAGCTATTTCATATGTAAATGTGAAAATTAGAAAAATGTGATAAATCCAAAAATGTGGAGTTAGAAACTCATTCTAGCCCCACAATGAGCACATAAAATATATTCTCTAAAGTAGACACACTTCTATAAACCTTTCTATTCAAGGTACCCATTTATTAGGAGCCTTGAATGATGACTTATAGCTTCCTACTTGTAATGTGAAAGGGAAATGAGTGAAATATAAAGGTTGCACCTCTTAAATGAACCAATAAAGGTGATCCTTGCAAGGTGAAATATAAGATGGAAGGTTCAATGGAATAAGAGCAACAATATACTAATATTCAAAGAGCTTGAAGAGGTAATGCAAATGCAAATGTGAGTAAACTAGATGACAATTTGCAAAACTAAACTATGATGCAATGCAAGTACAAAGAAAGTAAAGCTAATCTATCAAGATGAGAGTTACGATCCTCCTAATTAGACTAGGTTATCTAAGCTAAAGTGCAATAAAGGAATAATTAACCCAATATGAAAGTATGAAACCAAGCTAAATGATAATATAAGTAAGAGGGCTCATGTTCTCAAGAAGTCAAGTAAAAGTGCAATAACATAATAATTGCATGAATTCCAAAAATTATGAGAGAGTAAGGAGAGAACCTCCTTTTAAAGAGAAATGGATGGTTATAAATTAAGATAAAAAATCTATGGTGGATAATTATTTCCATTTTGACTTTGGTGCACAAGATTTTCAAGAGAAAAAATCAATGGATATGCTTAAGAGGAAAAAGATGAGAGGAAGGGATTAAGAGGAAAAAGAGATTTCAATCACCTTGGAAAGTGTGCATTAAATGTGTAGACAAAAGTACTTTTCTAGTATTTTTAAATTAAAAATTCCTTTTCATGTGCACACATAGAATAAAGGGGATTTTATTTAATTAAAAGGGAGAATGTTCTTTCAATTAAGTAAAGAATTAGGATAAGGTGTGCAAATCATAGGTAAAAATTGAATAAATATTTGTTTAATGATTTGATCAAAGATAAATAATTAACTAATCATGTAGAAATGATTAAGCACAAAGCATAGTCTAGCATCAAGATTATAATGCTGAAAAGGGGACTTATAGTTTACTAGACCATGTTTGTGTGATTACAACCACCATCACCTAAGAATCAAACTTCCAAATGATTTTTCTTAAACTTAGAACCCAACTATGGTAAAAAACATAAAAGATCATTAGAGCCTCCATAATATTACTCATTTGAAGACTTTTGTAAACAAAAAAAGATGGATGTTCCTAGGACTATCATGAGGAACCACATAGATACCTATATAACCAAGATTCTCATGAGAAGAATTATCAATGTTTATTCTAAAACCTCCTTGTGGGGGAGGGGTCCAATGACCCTTCCTATTGATTTTCAAGATGAAGTCTATGTATATTACTCATATCTTGACCAAAAATTGGTGGATCACCTCCTTGAAGAGGGAAATTAGGGTGAGTATTGATAGAGATATCCCCAAGATTCACCCCTATAGAAAAAGTCACACTTCACTAAGACAATATCTCAAAGAGAATGAGAAAATTTTCACCATGATTGTTGGAAGACATTCCCATTATCCTAAAAAAATGGATGATTCTTTAATAACCAAATATATCAAATTATAAATAAGTGACCAACAACCAAGGAAACCTAAAGGAAAGAGATCATCACAAGAATCCCTAAGAACTAATACTTTTTTTTTTGATCAAGTCATTATTTAATGCAAGAGAAGAACATATTCAAATTTTTGATCTCCCAATATCTAGACTAAATATATCCAAAAAAGTTAACCAAAATCATCCAACATATTTTGATACTATGTAGTTTTAGCTTTGCATATAACCATCTAACATTAAGAGGCCCAATGAAAAACAAAATGAAATGATAAGACTAATATGTTAAACTCTCTTGTCATTGACTTCATATCAGATTATAACTTTGTGTCAATAATGTTTTAAGCACAACATACATGGTAATAATACTCTTTTGGAGGTGCTTAGGCTAAAGTTATTTTGGTCTTTTCTCTATTTTTTCCTACTTGCTGGTAATTTTCTTGCATATTTCTGTAAGATCTAGATAGTAATTCCCTTGTTTCTTTTGGGGTCTCTATTTCCTATGGTTTTCTAGTGATTTCAAATTACCATAATTTGATAATGCCCTAGTTGTGGGTTCTAGATCCATTCAAAATTTGATTGTAAAGGGTTTTAGGCCCCTTCAAAAATATATTTTGAGTTAATAAAAAATAATACTTTGTTAAGAAGGTTGGTTTTTAGATTTTGACACAAAATGATTGATCTTTTGTAGTCTACATTTGAAGACATCACAATTTTTATCTTTGTCCTTTTCGTAATCCATTACAGAATCAATAGTTATGCATTAGCAAGAAATGAGTTGAAAATAATTATCCTCTTCATGGACTATACATAGGCTATATTTAGGCCATGTTTAGCATCATGAATTTAAATAGAATCTATCTATCTGTTGGTGAATAGATTTGTCTTCTCAATAATATCTTATTAGTAAAATTCTATTACCCTATATCTGAAGACAATGCAGGCTCACAATAATTGGATAGGTTCAATGATTCACTTCCCTCTAAATTTTATGAGGTATAACTCCATCTATTGATCTTCAATGACAACAAAATTAGCACATGTACTTTTTAAAACTAGAAATAATGAAGGTTACACACCCTATTCTTAGATAAGGGGTATAAATAAATGAAATTCAATATATATCACTAAAATAAGAAAAGATCAAAGCTTCTCACATTTCCATGAATAAAGATTATTGAAGATCACATAGTAGAAAATGAATTCAACACAATATAATGCGTCAAGACAACAAGATAGCATAGGAAAAGAAAGTAAGAATTCACAAAGAAATCTTCCTTTCCATAATCCAAATAACAAAGATTCAGATTTTCCCCATAAACTAACTTTTAATATCTCAACTTAAAGTTCAAGACAAAAACTATCTTTACTATTGGAACTACAATTGGAATATTTGTTATGTTATCATTGATGCCAAACCTTATTGGTGTGATAGTTTCTACCTGAGTAGAGTGCCATATCAAGATGATTGATGAAGAAGATTTGAGAAGAGATAATAGGAGGACCTAGTGGAAAGGTTGAGTTATGTGTAATTACAATGGGCATTTGATTAGTTAGACTTTGGAGATATTATGTGTTGATAAATCATAAAACTAAGTGGAGGAGATAGTTGTGTTAAAGCCTAGAAGAGATGATCAATGAAGAAAAAATACTTAGGCTCAACCAAGATTAAAAGAAGAAGATTATGAAGCTTATAGTTGAAGTTGAGTTATACTAGTGTTGACCAAGTGAATAGTAGAAGCCAAGAAAATTTAGTGTCAATCAAGTGCTAGCAAAATAAAAAGTAACATAAAAGCTAGACCAAACTAATATAGTGTAATCCAAATGAGGAAATATAGTGATGAATAAGTTATCTAGAGATGATCAAGATGGAGGAACACAATGTTGGCTGAGTGAGAACATTTTACAGCTTGTGAAGGAATTGAGATTTCTAGCCCACGTAGTTGAATTCTTGGAATATGTAAAGCATGTTGAAGATAAGGATTTATGAGATAGAACAACTAATGAAAGGGAAATTATGTTTGAGTGTTTCTATGCATAGATTCAAAGAGAAGTTTTTAGAAATTTATAGAAGAGGAAGGAGGAAACAAAAACATGGAAGGATTTGATGAATATAACCTAAAAGTAAGATCAATGATGGTGTTTAAGTGACAAAAGATCAAGCTACATATTTAAGGAGGTATAAGGGCTAATCTAAAAAGGTTGGCATAAGTTAGCAGACCTAGAAAGGTTGGAGAAGTTCTTGATTTTGTTGATTGGTGAACCTGAGCAGATGGATGAGTAGTGAAGTAGTGTTGAGGTGAAGAGTGATTGCTTGAAGGGTTTCCAAAAAAACCAGTGATGGAGATGATAATGGAAGCCATTCAATGAGTAAACCATTGAACCAAAATTATGATCTATATTTGTAAAGTGAGTTGTATTTATTTAGATCAACTTGCTCTTACTTTCTAACCATTGTATATGTTGAAACCCTTTAATCAAGGTTGACCTAATAGTAATTTGTAAATCCTTTAGTCAAGGTGACATTCTAATGGGATTTTCAAGTCCTCTAACAAGGCCACTCCTAACAAGATGATTTAATCCTTTAACAAGGTCACACCTAAAAATATGTATTGTAACCTTTAATAGAGTTGGCTCCTAACAGAACTCACTTTAGAAGATTGAGAAATTGGTGACATGTTGCTGGTAGTTTTTCCCAAATTGGGTTTCCATGTTAACTCCTAATGTCATACTTGTGTGGATTTTATTTGATATTTTTAACTGTTAGTGTTTTACATTCTGCAAGTTTTTTACTATTGGGATAGTGGACTACAAGTTTATGTTATTGATATATTGCTATAGAGACCTAGCTACTTAATGAATAGATCTAAGTTGTTTGATGAGTTGAAAATTTTGATTGGTAAATTTGGACTTGAGAATAATTGACTCACCCCACTCTCAGTTATTCTAAATCATTCTAACAATTGGTATTAGATAATTGGTGCTTGTAGAGAAAATTATGAAGGGACTTAAAGCTAAAGATCAAGATGTACATAAAGGAGATACCAAAGTTGAACAAGGAGAACTTCCCTACATGACAAAGTATAGTTTTAAGAGAAACATCTATACTTATGATGTTATTTTAGAGCTATTTCATATTGACCTATGTGGACCTATTGGTGTGCAAAGCTATTGTGGTGAAAAATACTTTATTATATTTGTTGATGACTACTCTAGAATGATGACTGATATGTTTCTTAAAGAAAAATCTAATGCATTTCAAATGTTTAAGTGGTGTTTGGCTAGAGTTAAAAAGGAAACATATAAAAGATTGAAATGTACAAGATCTAATAGAGGTGGTGAATTCATATATGGGGAATTCAACACATTTTACAATGATAGAGGAATCAAAAGGTAGATGTATACACCTAGGACCCCTCCATAGAATGGTATCGCTAAAAGGAGGAATAGATCAATCATGAATAGTGCTAGGAAATTGATGATGAAGAAGAATGTGTTGGTCATGTTTCCACTTCATGTTTTTCTGAATATGTGTCTCATAGTAAATGTTCCTGGTTCTTTTTGTGAAAGTTAGGGTTTGGTCTCTTTTAAATTTGTTAACCCTAAGAAAACCCTAATTAGTTTTTTGCAAAATGTTTCCCTAAGAAAACTTTTTAGGTTGTATGCCTTTTCCTTATAATCAATTCAAAAAATCATTTTAAAATACCCTTTTCTAGGAACCTTTTAAAAGATTATTCATTTTTTTCCCTAAATTTCCCAAAATAATCTTTACTATTAGATCTTTTCAAAATCAATAATGGTCACTATGTCATTATAAGAACTTGCTCAATCTTTACTATTCACGACATGGCAACCAAGAAACTATTGCATGTGGGACTAGTTAGTAAATAAGCATGGTTTAAAAGTGAATTTCCTAGACCATCAAATATCCTTATGATCAACAGTGGTCACATTATTTCTATTGGAAATCACAAGGTTTTTACCCTTAGCGACATAATGACAACCACAAAAAGTTACAATAGGAGCAAACCTAAAGATAGGCGCTATAAATATTACATATTATTAATGGCCATGTCAACATGTCAGAATGGTATGATGTCATAAACCACTATGGATCTGCACTTAGGGAAACATACTTGCTAATCTGTGCTGTCAGATCTCTTCAAGATCGATGGTAGTCACTATGTTGTTATGAAAACTTGCTCGATCTTTACTGTTCACAACATGGTGACCAAAGGGAGGTTAGGCAGACCCACCACATTTTCAATGGAATGATCATGGAGTGTTCATCATCCAATCAAGGCAGTATCATCGATGAGCACTATGTTGCTATGAGAAGTTGCTCGATGTTTATGCTTAGCAACATAGTGAGAGTATAACACGTGTCCAAAAGTGCAAGTGGGTCCAGTGTAACTGACCAATAGTGAAAGGAAAGGCCTATGTGGAAAGCTTTGATTGGGTTGACTGCCAACCTAGAGGACTAAATTTGAGTCATTAACAATTTTATTCCTCAACTACCATATTTTTAAAAATTGATGACTTGTTTTTAAAATTAGAAGGCGGTGCCACCCTATTTTTATTACAATCCATTTATGAAAATTAAGGCTCCCCGTGTAAAGTAAAATCAGAGATATAGTGTAGAATTTTAGAAATCTTCTTCAAACAAATGAGTTTTAAATTTTCCTAAGAGCCAAGAACCTATTAGAGAACTTTTTCTTCCTGATTGAATTGTGAAAGAGCTTTTTGAATTCATTATCTATTATAGAATTCAAAGAAGACATAATAGAGAGCCAAGTAAGTATCTTAGCCCATATATCAATTAGAATTTTTTTGTTTTTCCTGTATTATTATTATCAAATATGCCTCCAAAGAAGGGTTTCTCTAGAAAAGTAGAATACGTTAGTAGGAACATATATGATGATTTTTTGGAACAACTAACTGAGTCCACAAATGAGTCATCTCAAATTCAAAAGATAATCCATGTGAACCCTAGGCTTAAAATTGCAGATGGTTTATATGATAAAGGGAATTGGGTTAGGGATGCCATTAACTCAAAAATAAGACTTCAGCTTTTTAAGAAATGGTTCTCAGAGAGGAAGTTGTTTTCCCCCCATGGGAATGTTTGGAATTTTGATTTGGGTAAACTAGTAGTCCTTGGGGTTTTCATGGACTTAGACCTTCTTACAACCATAGCCCAAAATTATGACCCCATAGCTAGGATAGTAGGTGGGGAACCTCTGATAAGGATTAATACTGAAGAAATCTAAGAGGTTTTTGGTTTGTAGCCAGTCACAAATTACCATGAACCCATTGATTTCCAAGGTTTGGAGAAATAATATTGTTAAAAAAGGATCAGGTCAGGCAAGGTGCATTGAGAGAGCACCTAGCCACAATTGGGAATTTGACCTTTGTTACAATGTTAATTAAAGAGCCCTTTAAGAAATAAATTTTCACTAGCAAGGCCATAGATATTTACTATTGGAAATATAAGAGGAGTAACTGAGAGGGGAGGGGTGGATTAGTTACCAAAATAAATCCTAGATCCTTTAGATGTCAGTACAAAATGCAAACTAAAAACTAAATATTGTTGAAGCTCGGTGAACACATACATAATGCTATAACTCAGTAAATGCTTGACATACAAAACTTTAGATGTTATTTGTGATTACCATTACTTTAGCTTAGTTGCAAACACATAAAAGAAAATAGCTTGAATACATTTGACACCAAGATTTAATGTGGAAACCCAATTTGGGAAAAACCACCAATTGCAACTAGTTACTATTTTCACTCTTTTGAAGTGAGCCCTTTTAGGAGCCAACCCTGGTAAAGGTTACAAAACACATTGTTAGGTGTGATCTTGTTAAAGGATTTAATCACCCTATTAGAAGTGGCCTTGTTGAGGGTCTCTAGACAATTCAATAGAACTGCCACCTTGTTGGAGGATTTGCAAATAGCTATTAAGCCAACTCTATTAAAAGATTTAGATCACTGCTACAATGGTTAGAGAGTAACAATGAGATGACTTGATTTGAATACAACTAAATTGTTGATTATAGATCTCTTTTTTGGCTTGTACTTTATCCTTCCTGATCGAATATAACTTTTTTTTGCTCCATAAGGATATTCTACTTATCCTTCAAATTCACTTCCTCTTCTCATCATTATATCTTCAATAACATCATTATGCATTATATCCACATCATCACACTTTGGAATCACAAACTGACCTTATACTTATATCTTTAACTTTGTCAAGTTAGCTTAAATTCAATTTAGAATAATTAATATTCATCATCTTAGACGGCTGGAATCAATAGATAAATCAATTAAGCTTACTATGACAAAATAAGAAAATCCTTTGTTAGCTGACCCAACTTGGTAGAAAATAACTTAGAAATGATTTCCTTTGTTAACCAACAAAGGCTTAGTTAACACTACAAACTTTATGAAAATCCTTTGGCAACCAAGTGAGCTTGATTAGCACTGGTTCCATCCAACTTTCCTTCATTAACTGAGTGAGCTCGATTAACATTTACTTTTTGCATACTTTCCTTCGACACCCAAGTGAAATTAGTAGACACTGACTTCTGAACTAGGTAACCATAGGAATACTTAGTAGACATAGAAAAATATCTTCACTACCTGAGTGATCTCGACATATATTGACTGATAATGATATGAAATTTGTGTAACATCAAAGACAACCCACAATTAGTTAATTGTATCCAACAATTTACATGACTTCATGTAGGGTTTTTGGTGAGGATGAACAAAAAGTTATGCCAATAAAGTTCATGTATATGATGACACATATCTCTTCTTTTGGTGTGGACATCATCTTTGATTTTGCATCTTATATAGCAGAGGAGACTCATATAGAATTAAATGGGATTGAAAAGAGTAAGGTGGAGAAAACATTTTTCCATTATTCATTATTGATGCACATGTTCTTATTTAAAGGGGTTACTTATTTTGAAAAAGAGATGGGTTTAAATAGAGACTATGAGGGAGAAACTCTGCTAGTCTAGTTGTGGAGTATAGATATGACTTAGGATGTAGAGGATGCTAGCTTTATTAGATTTGATAGATACTTTGCATCTAGGTTGAGAAGCCTCATATTGAGGGACAATCCTAGAACTCCCAAGGCACCATTGGATTTTATCAGACTTATGGACAACCCTTCTAGTTTGAAGGTATTCCACAATTGGGCAGATATTATACCATACCCTATTTTTACATTCTTTAGAGTATATGGTTTCCAAGGGACTCCCCATGTACTTCCTTACAAGTGCCTCTAAAGGTAGGGATAGATGAAATGCTATGGTAGATAGGTGGATTGAAGGAAGCACAATTGACCGGTAGGTCTAGGGGCTCAATCTCCCCTCTTATACTATTGCTCACTAGTTCATAATTACTAAGGGTGGTTGGTTGTTCTTGTATAATTTTTTGGACTAGTATAAAATGGCTATCTTCGATGTCCATTTTTTTTATGTTTTCAAATGAAGGGCTAGGATTGGTGTAAAGGATCATCAACCCTATTTCCTTGAAGAAATAATAAGGAAAGAGTTCTCTTTGCAAGAGCAAGAGATCAAAAAGGAAAAGTGGAGAGTTTATTCTAAGGTTTTGGAATTTATTAATTGTTTTAATACAGATTATAGGTCTCTAGATGATGCTAAAACTGAGGCAGAAAAAATAAATAAATTGATGAATAGTTTTCCTAAGATTATGGAAGTTATGAATACAAAAAAAATATTTTTTATTAATTCTTATCCTGATAGGGCCTGAGAGGTCATGAGAAGGTTGTCTTTCACCCCTACAGTAGGATTAGGGAAATTAGTTGTTCAAAGAAGACTTGGCTACAATATAATTTAGAATAAAAGGGCCATAGTGGATAAAGGAAAACAAATAATAGGGTCAATCAGTGCTATTCTAGAGGAGAGACTTGATGAGCCTATGGCTAAGGGGCAGAAGGTGGAAAAGGAACAAGTGCCTCAAATAGAGAAGTATTCACCCACTCAATCCCCATTACACATAGGAGATGAAAAAATCACTAAGGAGAAGGTGGAACAGTTGGGATACCAAGGGGGAATTTTCATTACTATATTAGAATTGGAGGAGGGAAATCCTCAGGAACCTCTTATGCCAAGCCTTGATTTGACTATTATTTATCATAGACGAAGGGAGTTGGACCTTGTTCTAGAACATGCTAGCCATGAGTTCATTTCTAATGATAATTTTGTTAAATCTAGAGCCTTTTATCAGTTTGCTTGGAGGACAAATATTGGACTTTTTGAAGAAAGATGTAATAAAATGAAAACAAAGCATCCTAAAATGGAGGAGGCAGATCTGTAGAACCAAATAAAGGAGGAAATGATGAAAGAATTTAAGAGCTTGACCCCAAAAGAAGGAAGGAGAATGATAAAATCATCCAGGGTGTTGCTACTACCCAATTGGGATATTGCAGATGCAATGGTCTTTAATTTTGTTACTAAGAAATTAAGTACAAATGAGAAGGTAAAGAAATAAATGAAAGGTGCCAAGTTCAGTGAGGATCATGTGCACTAGTAATTTGGTCAATGAGAAAAGGATCTAGAACTAGCTCTTCCTAGCCTAATGACACTGGCTTGATAGGAAACTTAATTGTGAAGAGAATTGAAGAAACTAGATGTGAAGAGGCTATAGAATTAGGTGTTGGATCAGCTAGATTCATCTTAGCCACAACCCTGATGGATAAAAGAGAATTTTAGAGTTGCAGGATAAGTATGAGAAATCTTTGGCTGCCTATAATAAAAAAGTTCAAAAGAGAATTGAACTTGAAAATAAGTTGATGGGACATCAAGGGAAATCTAGTAGACCCAGGATTACCCACCCATAGCCACTAGTGGAACCTTTTAAATCCATGCCTCTTATTGAAATTCTAGACACAACATAGAGACCTCAGTATTACACTATAGAGGATTTTGAAGAAGAAATGAGTAAACTGTGGGCATTACATGTAGAGCTAGAGACTTAGTATAAGGATAGGTTTAGGAAAGCTATTATGTATTTAGTTAATAAAATTGATTGGACAAAATTTTATGAGCAATCAACAAAAGCAATAAATATATGGGATGATCTGAAAGTAAATGATGATGCCCTAAATCCAATTATCAACAAATGGAGCAAAAGTGTTGGTGTAAATATGTATTTACTATTTACACTTTACTTAAGTTTACTTAGGTTCATGCATTATTTTATTATTTATTTAGTGAGACACTTCGGAGTTTGCGTACTTTTATGGGTTGTCATGTTAACCACACATAAGTAAGCAACTCTAATTCAACACATGGTGTCTACGACACTAGAGTTTGCATAATTAATTGAGTTTTCATGTAGACAACATAGTTATTCGCACTCCTAATTTAGCACACGATGTCTACAAAATTATTTTGCATGCTACACCTTTGTAGGCTTATCCTCCCATCATCATACTTACTCTTGTGCTTAATGGAGGATAACCCACACCTAGTGGATATGTGCTTGGTTGTATGATTTATCATGTTGATGATTCCTATGCATTCTAGAAGAATTCTAGAGGCCTTTATATACAAGCACTCCTAGTGTGCTTCAAACATTGAATTGAATATATATCGATATTTTGATCATACTCTTTTTGGTCTATTGTTGTGCTTGTGCTTGAGTTCTTTGATCTTGGGTGAACCTTTCCCTAAGGAAAATTCTTACATGGTATCAGAGCTTGGAGAATTTCTCTTCACATAGCTATTTGAGACTATCGTTGCTTCAACACGTTGTCCCAAATTTGGAGTATCACAACCATTGGGAGCATCTAGAGCTAGAATGGACCTTGCCATTGCATCTAGAACATTGATTCAATGAAAATTGAATATAAATTTGCTTACCCTAGGCCAAAGTCAATTTTGAGGCAAATTTTTTTTGCAAACTGACACCCGAAGGCCCAATTTGCAAGTTTGGGTATGGTCATTTTTCAAATCTGCTTAATTATTTTTTGGATCTGATAATTTATTTTTTCTCTACTTTCTTGAATTTTTTATTTTTCAAAATTTATTTTTTGCCCTTTAGGTAGCAGAGATTTTTTTTTGTACAGGCATCGGGCAATCACATCCCAACCCTGTACACACAACAACCACAATTTCTGGCAACATATTTACAAATACTGGCACTACCCACAAGTCTCGATGAGTGGACCAACCAACCAACTGAGTACATAACTTTGGTGGTTAGCATACATCCAGTGAATGCTTTTATAATCTGCAGCTGCTCAATTCGTTTGAGTTTATAATCCCATGACATTTCTTTTAAACACTCTACACAGAGTTTACCCACTAAATGTGGGATTAAAGTCCCCACGTCTAGTGGCATATTCCTTTATAGTTTGGCATATTATCTAGCAGTCTACAATTACACAGTGGCTAAATTTGGCCATGACCACAATATTTTGGCAACAGTCCCAACATTCGGTCGGGCCATTTGCTTTGCATTTTATTTCCCAGCTTAACTTTTTTAAACAATCCACACATTCTCAACACCGACGATGTGGGAAAAAACCCACTCATAGGCTTTTTGATAGCCTTGCTACTAGTGTCTCTAGATCTCATTGATAGTTTGAAGTCTGGCACCATGTGGATCCTCTAGTACCTGTCATGACTCCCACATCAATGACAATCTAGCATCCATTTCCTATAGACATGCAATGTAGTCTAACACATCCACATGGTACTACAAACATAACCTTGTCAGTGATTCTATACAGTGCTGACTCAACAAGTCGATACCCTACCAAGTGGACTATATATTTTCCATGTGGACTAACCGTACCTTACCATGTAAGGTCTATACTATACAGCTGTGCCATGTCACCTAGGGTGGCTATTTTTTGCTGACATCAGGCCGACACAAGATTAAAATTGACATCCATCTGGTCATCATTTCTAGGCATTTTTAAACTGCTATGATGGTCATTTGACCATCAAATTTAAGCTCATAATTTTCTATCTAGATCCCTCTCCAGATTTAGTTTTGATTTGATAGTCCGACTTTGGGAGACCATAACTCAGTCATTCAAACTCCAAATCAGGTGTATCTTTTTGATTTTGCGTAGAATTTCTTGAAATTTTCAATAGTGGTGTTCTTTTCTAGTTTAGTGCAAAGATTAGTCAGAAATTGTATTTTTTGGTGACTATACCTATTTAATCCTGCATTTTACAACTTGAAATGCTCCGTACGGGCTCATCTGGACACATTTTTAGGTTCCATTTTTTTTTGAAAGTGTGTTATTTTTGTCTACTTTCCAATTCTTCAATCATATTATAGGGTTGTGTGGATAAAAATATCACTTTCAAACTTAGGGCCTTTTCTGCATTATATTGCTTTGATTACTTTTCAAAATTTTTGTACATCTGAGCTACAATGCTTAGTGATAGATTTGAGCCTCAAAGGGTAGTTGTATATAGAAAAATCAAAAGTCCACTTTGTACATTTTAAAAAGTGGCCTATTGTACATGCACTACCTATAAAGTGCTTGAATCATACATTAGGGGGGGTTTCTTTGATTTTTTTTTTTTTTTGCATTTTGGGGGGTACATTGATTAGTACATCATGGAAGAGGAAGATTTAATTACCTTGACACCAGAAAGCTATCAACAATGGAGTCAATTGGTTCTCACATATCTTAGTAAGCACAATGCACTGCCATATATGAGATGATTTACCTACAATGCAAACACTATTTCCATCATTTGACATACTCTCTATCTATTTATGGATATGGAGGTTATGGATTCACTTGATGACCTGAAGTCCATTAATTCATATGATGTTTGGATCTATCTTTGGGAGTTGTATGGAGATCTACACATTCCTCCATTCCCAAAAGATCTTTTACCTCCAGTTGCAACTACATCCTCTCTAGATGAGATTACACCTCCTGATGCTCGTATTATGACTATTGATCTAGTTTTAGCCATAGATGCTTTAGATTCAATGCAATAGGAAAAACCATGTCTTCCTACTATAGCTCAATGGGATGACTTCCTTCCAAACATTGCAGGTCTATTTGTGGAGTCTCAAATTGAAGATGTGGGAGACATCCTCGATGATATTCATCTTCTCTTTGTTGAGGTGAATACTTCATCCATTGCCACAGTGATTAATTCACCACAGCAGAGTACTCCTAGTCTTCTAGTTCTAGCTATAGTTGATGAATTCTTGGCAAAAATTTTAGGTTTTTTCATGGAGTCACACATAGCAGATTTGGGAGACTTCTTTGATGATCTACAACTTCTCTTTGATGAGGTAGATCCTTCTCTAGCTATTGCGAGGGCTCACTCTGACCCTTTTGTCCATTCTCTGCATAATCAGTCTTCATAGGTTGATATGATTGTGTATTCTTATGTACAAAAATTGTAGGTCTTTTTATCATTTGAGGAGACAAATGGTTCTTTGGGATAGGTTCTACATTCATCCTTGCTAGATTTGCACTTCTTCTTTTTAGCAGTATTCGAGGAAGCAACCATCAGCATCAACACAAGGATAGTTGAGTAGGTTTTAGAGACACTGTTCATCATCGAGATTCTTTCTACACATAGGGGAAGCATCTCACCAGTACCTTTGCCATTGTTTCTTCCAAAGGGGAGGAACATTATTCAATGCTCATGTGTCAGCTTCTACGTTGGATCAGCTCTCATTGATTGGAACACTACATTTGGGGGGGGGGGGGGGGGGGGACTACTTTGTCTCCTTCTCTTTTATGGGGGTGACTTTTTCCTCTTAAAGGGTTTTGTCCTTCCACTTCTCTTTTGCATATACTTGATGTATCTCATAATGGGGGGGTCTTGATTACTCCATCCATCTATACATCTTTTTTTTTCATCTCTCTTTTTGGGGGAGGGTTTTTCCCATGAGGTTTCTCCTCTTTCTCCACATTATGAGAGATTGCATTTCATTATTTACATGGGTACCTAACATGGCCTAGTAGTCGAGACTCATTATGCATTTCATCCTAGCTTTTGTAAGCTTAAGGGAATTCCCCTAAGTTGCACTTAAGGGGGGTGTTGGTGTAAATATGTATTTACTATTTACACTTCACTTAAGTTTACTTAGGTTAGTGCATTATTTTATTATTTATTTAGTAAGACACTTAGGAGTTTGTACTTTTATGGGTTGTCATGTTGATAACATAGAAGCAAGCAACTCTAATTCAACACAAGGTGTCTACAACGCTAGAGTTTGCATAATTAATTGAGTTTTCAAGTAGACAACATAGTTATTTGCACTCCTAATTTAGAACATGATGTCTACAACATTATTTTGAGTGCTACACCTATGTAGGCTTATCCTCTCATCATCACACTTGCTCCTATGCCTAATGTAGGATAACCCACACTTGGTGGACATATACCTAGTTGTATGACTTATCATGTTGTTGATTCCTATGCATTCTAGAGGCCTTTATATACAGGCACTCCTAGTGTACTTCAAACATTGAATCAAATACATATTGATAGTCTGATCATACTCTTTCTAGTCTACTATTGTGCTTGTGCTTGAGTTCTTTGATCTTGGGTGAATTTTTCTCGATCTTGGGTGAATTTTTCCCTAAGGCAAATTCTTACAAGAAGGACTAAAAATATTAACCTTCTATGTATATAGAAAAGACTTATGATTTAACCAATGATCTATCAGAGTTTGATGATATGAGAGTAGTATAGAAAAAATGAACATAAGTTATCTTGAGAAGTATAAGAGTATTGATTTTGAACTCTTACCACATGCCATAGATAAAAATGATAAGTTGAAGAATAAGGAAGAATGGGTCCAAGAATTGAATGACCCATTATGCCTTCAAATGAATGTCATAAATGAAAAGGGAAATGCATGGTGGGTAGTTACAATTGAAGAAATTGTAAAAGTTCAATTATTTTATGATTCTTTGATGGAAGATTTCATTGAGATTGACAAAATTGGAGAGTATGTGATGATGAAGTAGCATGGTATTCTACATTTTAATTGGCCAGATGATACACTTTTTGACAAGTGGATGGCAGATTTTGTTCATGCAAAATAGTTGGAGCTTGATGAAGCTGATGATGATCAAGATGAAGTTCAAATAATTGATACTTCAATACAAGAAGAAAAAAGAAGGGTAAACAACCAATTGCAATTAATAGAGTAGGGACCCAAATAGATTACTTGACAATATATCAACTGATGGTAACTATCAATTTGTCAGTACAAGATGACATGGATGGAGTACCTTAGGTTTAGCTAAGCCTTCAAGTACCAAAACAAGGCCCATCACATGTAGAACCAATGATCACACACTTCAAGGAAGAACAACAAAAATAAGGCCAATCATAAAATCCTCAATAGTGAAAAGTGTAGTAGAAAGTGATCCCCACTAAAGAATATTCATTATTAAAGACATTCTGTTGCACCAATTTTTATTTTTTGTGACAGTAAAAATTGTAAATATATTTTTTGTGTAAAGGACAACTGTTAGTTTCTTTATGCCTGAAGCTTGTTGCATCTCACACTATATAAGTGAGATTCCAAGGCTAGAGAAAGGGGTCCGAGTCATTGTATAACTTTAGTTTGCTAAGCTCTATTTGGTCCAATCCTTGATGCAAATTTAATGATGTAATTATCTACAAATTTTGAGAATACATTATTTTCAAGGATCATGGTGTTTTGTCTTGAATTATTTTAAGTTTTATCCAATTGTTACATAATTTTCAAAGAGAATTAATACAAAGATGAACTGTCTCCATATCTTTTCTTTCTAAATCTTGTCTCCATTTGCATTGTCTGGTTATTTTGAAATTACATGAGAAAATATTGTTTCAATTGAATGCAACTAGGATAGGTTGTATAACATTTCACTATTGCTTTTAATTAAATAGAATAAGTAAATTCTTTAGTGAATATGATAGAGCAGTAGGAAGGATATGTGTAAGAATGAGATTTAGTAAGAATTGCTGATAATATTGATTGTAATGCAATAAATTAGGTCAAGAAATTGGATAGATTCTGAATCCCAGTGGATGAGGCACTGATCAATTAGTTAAGTTTGCATATGAAGAAATCATGGATAAAAATCAAACATGATTTTAAAAATCAAATCAATTGTACCTTAAATATATGAAGTGTCATAGATGATCAATACTTGTTTACATTTAACCTCTGAGTCTTAGTTAGCTACAATGGCCAAGAATTATTTGTAGATCTAAGAAGAATTGCTACCAATCTTCTATGAGGGATGAATATTGTAATGAAATGTCAAGGAATAAATGAAGTGTGAAAGTAGTATCAAGTTTTGAATCTTTTTGTCCCTCAGGTGCATCCGCTTTGGTTTTGTAGAGCTAAAAGAGTAGGAAATCTCTTATGATTTCATTGAAGTTGGGTCTAGATTTGAAGATTATCTAGCTGATCATGGGAAATAGCTAATCCATAGGTTATTTTGATCTTTACCATCTTGGTATTAAGTATTTTGTTGCTTAGTAGTGTAAAAACACCAATAGAATGTTGTACCTATATATTGGAGAGAGGCTGTAAGTACAACTATTTATACCTTGAATAGAGTACAAGTCAAGAAAGGTACACACCTTACACCTTTTGTGTTGTGGTATGGATATGCACCTAATGTGAAATATTTCAAAGTTTTTGGAAGAAAATGCTACCTAATGTGAAATATTTCAAACTTGATACAAAATGTGATGAAAGCATATTCTTAGGTTATTCCACTAAGATCAACCCATATAAGTGTTTGAACCCTAACACTAACAAAGTTGTGGCAAGTAAAAATGTGAAAGTTGATGAATATGCAAAAAAGAATGAGGTTGAATGTAAAAAGGAACCTAAATATCACATAAGCTTTATATACATTAAATAAGATGAATCTAGAACCTTACTTGAACCTAAGAAGAAGTTTGCAAACCAAAAACAACCAGTACATGCTGAGTTATAGCAATAATGTATCGAGCATTAGGCAGTTGGTGCCGAGCATTAGAAAATGAATGTCAAGGATTAGGTCAAGCATGTCAAGCATTAGCAAATGAATGCCAAACTACTAGAATAACAAGAATAAATACATGAAGTGATACCTAAAGCAAATCTACAAGGTGAACTAAAGAAGAAGAAATAAGAAAAGAGCCTAAATTAGCAAAATATGTAAGAAGACATCATGCACCTAATCAAATCATTGGAGATAAAGACTCTAGAGTTATGACAAGAAAATGACCGAGAAGTGACACATTTTTACTATGTGAATATGAGCTTAAATCAATGAAGGATTATTTGAATATTGAACATTGGATCCAAGAAATGATTGAAGAGATTGAGTAGATAGAGAAGAACAAAATTTGGTCATTGGTTTCTAGACCAAAAGACAAGAATGCTATTGGAACAAAGAGGGTATTTAGAAACAAGCTAAATGAGAAAGTTGAAGTAACAAGAAAAAAATCAAGGCTAATTTGTAAGGGATATGCATAAGAAGAAGGTATTGACTAGAAGGAGTAAGAATTTTATTTTCATATTATTCTTACAAAGGATTCAAATTATATGAGATGGATGCCAAGTCTAGATTTTTGAATGGACTTTTTGAGGAAGAAGTCTACATTTAACAACTTGAAGGATTTTTTGACCCAAATAAAAGTGATATGGTATGTAAGTTTCAAAAAGCTTTGTATAGATTGAAAAAAATTCCCCTAAAGCATGTATGAAATATTGCATACATACTTGGTGAAGATTGGTTTTTAAA
The DNA here is from genome assembly GCA_028749045.1 of Cupressus sempervirens. Taxonomy (NCBI): domain Eukaryota; kingdom Viridiplantae; phylum Streptophyta; class Pinopsida; order Cupressales; family Cupressaceae; genus Cupressus; species Cupressus sempervirens. Next base: position 550,002,580 of record CM053793.1, read on the forward strand.
GGAAAAATGATAATGGAACTTGAAAATTGAAGTCTAAATATGAAAAATGGATACTTTTGGTTGAGATATTTGCAGATGATATCATATTTGGAGAAAAGGATGCATTGTCTAAGTCATTTGCAGATCAAATGTGGCAAGAGTTTAAGATGTCTGTGTTTGGAGAGATCAATTTTTTTTGGCTTCCAAGTGTGTCAAATGAAGAAAGGTATCTACATTACTCAATCAAAATACATCAACGAGATACTGAATTTTTTTGGGTATGGAAGACTCAAGACTAGTTGGAATGCCCATGGATACTACACATAAAATTTCAAAGAATGATGATTCTACTAGTTTGGACAAAGCCTTGTATAGATCAATGATTGGAAAGTTGCAATATGTTGTTCATAGCATACTAGATATTGCACTAGCAATTGGGATTATTGCTAGATTTTCTACAAATCCTAAAGAGAATCACATGATGGTTGTGAAAAGAATATTAAGATATCTAAAAGGAATATAGGATTATGGATTGTATTACAAGAAGAATGACAAGTTTGAACTAAAAGTGTATACTGATTCAAATTCGGATGAAAATGTTGACAATAGAAAGAGTACAAGTGGGGGAGCTTTCTTTCTAGGAAAGAGATAGTTTCATGGACAAGTAAGAAGCAAAATTGTATCTTCCAATCTATAGTAGAAGATGAATATATAGTTACAACAGTTAATTATTTTAACATAGTGTGGATCAAGAAATTGTTGAAAGGAATGAAGGAAGAGGTCACTAAATGTGTTTTTATATTCTGTGACAACACAAGTGCTATAAACATATCAAAAAATCCTATGATGCATACTAATACCAAAATTTTTTCTATCAAGTATCATTGCTTGAGCAATTTAGTACAAGACAAAGAAGTGAGATTGGAGTATGTGAATAAAAAGGAACAAATAGCCAATATATTCACAAAAGCTTTACCTAAGGTTGCACAAAAATATCTAAGAGATCAACTAGGGGTGATTCCCCTAATTGAGGCTACTTAAGCTAAGATGGCACTCTGCATTATTGAGCTATCTTTTTGCATGATGCTTAATGAAAATAATCCTTTCAAACTCCTCTCTTGAAAAGTTGATCTAGGATCAACTCCAAGGTTACGAGAAATCTTGTGACCTATTGAAATCTACTCAAGTTGAAGATAAATATATTTGTTCATAGGTAGGCCTTTGTTGGTTCGAACCAATTTCATATAAGATGTTCAATTTTCTTGTTGTTTCAAAATAACCACAAAAGAGATATGTTTTTGGTATTTTCTATTTTTTTAATGAAAGCAATATAACAATGCAACTATATGAATTCCTAATTTAACCAAGTATTAGTAAAGAAATTAATGAAGATAAGGTAACAAGAGATGAAAGCAAATAGCATGAAAGGGAAATTCCTAATAGACATAAACTATGGTAACAACATGTTTGCAAGTTAAATCGTTGAAAAGATTGGGTAGGAAACCAATGAAAATAGGAGTAGCACTTCCTCAAATTCATTGATGCAATAGTCGATGAGAATTTAGTAAAAACTGAAAGATATTTCACTTCTCATTGAATTGCAAGGCCATAGATAGTGTGCTCATGCGAGATGAGAAGCTATGTAGGAAAAATAGGGTGATCTCTTCTCCAACTCGATAAGTCAGTAGAATTCGTTAACACACGACAAACACCAAAACTAAAATATCATACAGTCAAATGAATACAACAAAATAATTGGCTCCATTATTATCATAAAAAAGATTCCGCAAAAATAACACACTCTTGCAAGAATAACTATACTCAGAATGGGAGCACCAATAGCATATATTATTGTATCAAACTAATGGCTTGGAATAAAAATTACATTCTTGAATTTATAATAAATTCTCTTATCAATTTATGTTGAGAGTGAGATATCTCTTCATGCAAATATATGCTTAAAATTAATAAAACAAATCTAATTATATACAAACTGACTCTCTCAATGATGCTAAGTAGGTCTCCACCTTGTTTATATCAATTAATGGGTGCATGATCCTTTACATGACTTAAAAATAAAAGAAGGAGATAAGAAGAAGGAAGTTGGAAGAGGATCTGAGAGTCACTAGAAACTTTAAAAATGGAAGCTTGACATTCTCTAGGTGTTTCTAGGAGTTGAATTGCTGTCATAATGCATTTTTGGTGCATGTAAAGCTCTAAATTTGCAACTAGTAGTTAACTACTGGCACACCTCTAGAATAGTGCACCTTATGCACCTTGCACACTTGCACACCTACACAACTTCAGAGAATTTGTGCAAGGTGTTCAATTCACCAAAAAATCAAAGTTATCTGTTTTGAAAATAGTTTCTGAGTTTTTCTCAAATGAGGTTTGGGAACACTCTTGTGTACTTTTTTTTCCCCTTTTTGATGATTTATACCATCTTTATAGCCAAATAATTTCATAGACTTGAACTCCTACTTCTTCTATCTAAAACCCCAAGGCACATGTGAATCCTTTGAAGGTTAGGGTTACCAGCTTAGGTGAGATCTCCATTGCTACTAATAATGAAGATGTTATAATGATTTGTGAAATTTCATGTTATGTACCACACCTTCATGATATGCACACTTGCATACCTTCATGTTATGCACATCTTAATGCATTATGAAGTATATTCCATCATTTTTGCTTCTCTTAGATTGCTCAATCCTTCCTGGTTAGAGACCAGGTGATCCAGATTATTCAACAATCAATTGTTTGAAACATTTTCATATCTTTTTTAGCAAGCTTTTCTAGGCATTTTTAACTGGCTTTTTTAGAGGTCTTCTATTCAAAATTTCAAGTTGAAACCTTCATCAATCCCTAAAACTGGGTTAGGGACTGAAATTATACTTTTAGTTTTTCTTTCCAATGGTGTAAACGGTAATGAATTCTGAGCTCTACATCAAAAGTTGACCCTAACAAGTTAAGGATACCTTTTTATCTACATAAAGAAGAAAACATTAGTAGGTGTGCATGTGTTCATGTACAAAGGGAATGGGTGCACACTTTTGCATCTTGGATAGGTGCACATGTGCGCTAAGTGCACTAGTATGCATCCATGCACTTGAAACACCTAAAAATATCAAATTTCTCCTATTTTAATTCCACTGGGTTTTCTTAGTTAGAGAAAAGGCTAGATCCAGACTCTAGGGGGAGCTCCAAACTAATCCAAGCCCTAGCCTAGGGGTCTAGGAGATAATAATTTACTAGGGGTTCCCCATTTCTAGGAGAAATGGGGTGTGTGTTGTGAAACCACAACATGCATCAAAAGATTTGATTAGAATATCTTACAAGTTGATGCTAAAGGTCACACTTTAGGACTTGCTTGAAGTTGTGAAGTGAGAAAAGCACAAGATGTTGAATCAATAAGAAATATGATAGAAGAAGAACCAAGCTCAAATAAATGACCAAGATATATCTACATGTTCAAGATGTATGAGAAAAAGTGAACTAAAGATGTTGGAGTATCTTGCTGATACCTGAGTATGGAAGTGTCTTTAGCATTGTTGTCAAAGAGGGAAATATTATACAATTACCATCAATAGTGAAAAAGAGGGAAAATTAATTATATAGTTTCCATATGAAGAAGTAAAGAGGGAGAGATTATATACATAACACATGTAAGATATAAGAGGGAGTAGCTAAGAAGTTACCTACATAGTAATCAGAGAGCGAGATGTTGAATATTAGAGCTGCATGGATGAAAATTAGAGTGAAACTAAAAGATGAGATTAAAAATATTGTTGAATGTTGAGATAAGAATCATAATGAAATTAAGGATATTAATGAAGATCTAATACTGAACGTAGAGGGAGCTTCTTAAAGAAAATCAAGTGAACACTTGACTAGTATTTTTGGCTTGTATGATAACTAGAGGTGTTGCCATCAATGCCAAAGAGGGATATTTTTGAAACTATAATTGGAACAATTTTTATATTGTCATTGATGTCAAACCTTATTTGTGAGACAATTTCTACATGAGTAGAGTGTCATATCAAGATGATCGATGAAGAAGATTTTAGAACTAGAGATAAGAAGAGGACCTAGTAGAAAGGTTGAGTTATGCAAAATTACAATGGGCACTTGATCAATTGGAGTTTGGTAAGATAATGTGTTGTTTAATTATAACACTAAGTGGAGAAGATAGTTGTTAAAATCCTAGAAGAGATGATCAATGAAGAAAAAAATACAGAGGCTTAACCAAATTTCAAAGAAGAAGATTAAGGAACTTATAGTTGAAGCTGAGCTATGCTAGTATCAACTAAGTGGATACTAGAAGTTGAGAAAATTTAGTGTCAACCAAGTGCTAGTAAAAGATAGAGTATTGAATTAAGCACTAGTAAAAGGAATAAGAGAAGATAGTGTAAGCCAAACAAGGAAAGATAGTAGTGACCGAGTTATTTTGTGATGATTGAGACCAAGGAACATAGTGTTGGATGAGTGATAACATTTTGTAGTTTGTGAAGTAATCAAGATTCTTGACTGATATAGTTGAATTCTTGGAATATGTAAAGCATGTTGAAGATAAGAATTGATGAGCTGGAACATTTAATGTGAGGGAAACCATGTTTGAGAATTTATATGCATAGATTCAAAGAGAAGTTTTGAGAAGTTTCTAGAAGATGAAGGAGGAAACAAAAAGATGGAAAGATTTGATGAATCTGACCTAAACCTAAGATCAATGGTGGTGTTTAAGAAATAAAAGATCAAGATACCTATTTAAAGAGGTGTAAGGGCTAATCTAAAAAGGATGCTAGGAATTAATAGACTTGGAAAGGTTGGATCAATTTTTGATTGGTGAACTTGAGAAAAAGGCTAAACAATAAAGTTTTGAAGTGAATAGTGATTACTTGAAGGGTTGCCAAGTGAACCAGTGATGGAGATGATAATGGGGGCCAGCCAATGAGTCAACTATTAAATCAAAATTGTGATCTCTTTATGCAAAGTGAGTTGAATTTATTTAGATTACCCGCTGCTACTTTGTAACCATTGTATTAATTGAAATCCTTTAATCAAGATGACAATTTAATGGAATTTTCTTAAGTCCTCTAACAAGGCCACTCCTAATAGGGTGATTGAATCCTTTGATAGGGTCACACCTAATAGTGTGTATTGTAACCTTTAATAGGGTTGGCTCCTAATAGAGATGACTTTAGAAGAGTGGAAAATTTGTGACATGTTGTTGGTGGTTTTTTCCAAATTGGATTTCCACATTAAATCTTGGTGTCATACTTGTGTCAATGTTATTTGAGATGTTTTACTATTTTGATTAAGTAAAAATAGGTTTTGAAGGACCCAAAACCTTTTACATAGTATCAGAAAAAATAAGCTAAGAAAGCCCATGAGGAACTATAAATAAACACTAAAAACAAAAAAAACTAAGACAAGAAGACTTAATACAACAAAAAAGAAAACAAAACAAAAATCTAACAAAAAGACAACACTAGGAAAATTTAAGGTCTTCAGTAAATCAATAGCTTGATCTACAAGGATAATCATGTTCACAGCAGAGGCCTTTATCTCATCAATTTATTTGTCTTCCATAACCTCTATCTTCTTTGAATTATCCTTGGTGTGTTTTCTAGGGCCTTGATCCTCTTTAAAGCCTTGAATTCTCCCCTATTCTAGTTTGTCCAATAGAGTTTTAATGTTACCCACTATAGTCTTCAAGATGAAGAAACTCTGGTTTACAAGTTTTTAAATCACATTCTCAATTTTGTCAACTCAGAGATTGGATTTTTACTATTATTTTTTTACACTCTTGGGAGATTATATTGTTTTACCTATTCAATGTATCTTTGGAGATTATATGCACATAAAGCCAACATGGCTTTAATGTAAGCAACCTTGGTGAAATTTTGTTGTTGTGGGGTTTACATTTTCTTTGACTACCTTGATATCTTCTTTGAATGTCTTTATTAGTGTCTCTAGGTCCAAACTCCCTTCTTCATACTACTAAGAATTGACAAGGTTTATGATTTTTAGGTCCTTGGAAAAGTCACTATACATACTCTTAATCTCTGCCTTGATGTTCTGTGCTTTCCTTATGAAGGAATTACTTATAGAGTGTCTCTAGGCCATGTTCTCTTTAAGGACACACAACATGTTAGGATCCACATTTTTAATGGGGTTTTCAGCCAAAAAATTCTCAACACCATGTTTTTCCACCTCACTAATCTAAGTAACCATGATAATCCATTTGGCTTCTTCAAATTACCATGTCGACAATTGAGTTTGTGCTTCTCTAAGCAGGGTTTCAACATGATCAAAGACCACACTGGATTCTTGAATGAACCTTTTTTTCATTTCCAATTACATTCTCAGTCTAATTATCCATTTTTAGGGCTATCAATTTACCCCTCTATAACTAGTTCAGCAATTTCTTACTTTCAAGAGAATTTGGGTCAAAGCTCTACAATACTTGAACCAGTGGAAGTACTGATCCTAACCCATTAAGGGAATCAATGTATTTTGGCATCGAGTTGATTATTTTCTTCAAATCCCTTTTCTCCTTAGTGTATTTTGGAATTTAACTAGTATTTTTTGAGTTAAATACGATACCATGTATTCTTTAGTTCCATAGTTCAGGACCTCAAGAACAACTTAGGTTACTTCAAAGTCCCCAAAATTCAAAGTAGTGAAACCTTCTTTTGGCTTTCAGGGAGAGGCTTCCACTATGAATCCTTCTATATTAGAGTCTATGAGCATGTGTAATTAATTCTTCATTTTCTTTAGCTTGGGAGTCTTGGAACTATACTTATTAACTATTTACTAAATGGGTATCACTACAGGAACCAAACTCCATTTCTTGTTCACTGAACTAATAAGCCAATTAGGCTACTGGTGGTAGTTCAACTTTACCCAAATCCTTCACTAGGGATTTCAATTCACTCACATCCTGAGTGACACTATCCATAGCTACATAAACCTACTGATCACTAACTATAGAGTGTGTACTCCATTATTTGTCTAATTTTACCTCAACAATCTCTTGAGTGGCTATCTTTCCCTATTTCTTGGACTTGGTATGTGATCTATGTGAGGCCTCCCCCTAGCCTATCATAGTATAGGATAGCAGTTTAGTTGCATTTTAGATACTTTATATTTTTTTGAGACTTAGATACTTTCAAACTATTGAATACCATGTGATGATTACTATATGGTGATTAATTATGATGTTGGAACTTATTGATGATGCTTGATGATTATTTATATTCATCTACTTGGTTGGTTATTTAATTGAGTATGAAATTATATTTGAATGAAAAGGTTAGATGTATCATGTATTTGAAAATCATGAAATGTTGCAAATGGTCATATCGTGCTTAGTTTGATTTTTCTAGTATTATATATTCACAATGGTTTACAAATCAAAAAATGTTATTTAAATTTTGATTGAGATATATTTTATGTTTTGATTCAATTATGAATAAAAAATTTAATTATGATTTATATATACATATGATTTATTTGTCTTGGACTATTGATATGTGGTTTGAGTGGGCAGGAAATAACCATTGTAAAATGGAGAACCAAGACTATACCTTTGTATTAACTTATAATGCCAAGGTTAGATCTAATGAAAAGATCTTAACCTTGTTGTTAAGTATTTTTCTTTGTGAACATAATGTGAATGAGTGTGTTAGATTAGATTCATTTTGTGATAATTGATTTGTCACTCATAATGTTAAGTGTGTATTGTATAGTGTCACTTGACACTAGTATTGCTATGTGTATAAGTGGCAAGTTATATGTAGATATTGGCAAAAGACATCCAAACTTATTTTAAACCTATTATAAATGTTTTAAGTTATATCCCCTTCCATAAAATTATTATATGAAGACTTTAATTAGATTAAATTCGGATTTCAAGTCTAGGGTGACTTTAGAGGGCTTTATTAGAGTCCTAGGGTATTATTTTAGTGAAATAAAGTTACCTACATGTTAGTACTATTTTTTAGGACTTTAATTTAATTTAAACCACTTTTATAACCCTTTTAAAATCCCATTTTTCAAGTATTGCGAAAATGGAAGAAATCTTAGCCAATTTCTCACCTTATCTTCAGTGAGTTGGAGTTCTAATCAAATAGGGAAACATAGGTGGAGTTAAAAGTGATTTTTTCTATTTTATGATGGAGAAAAAGAAGTTGAGTTTTTTTATTTTATTTAAAGGGATTTTAAAAATAGAGTTTTCATTCACCCACTCTCTAGTTTTTAGAGATTTTCTATTTTTTGGACATTTGATCAAGGAAGGATATAGGGATCTTCTCAAATCGGTTCATTTGCACACCTTAGGGCTTCTCCTCAAGGCTTTTAGGCACACCTTCACCCATTCTATTGGTTACTATGGTAACTTGTTGTGTAAGCTAAAAAAGGGTGTTAAATGTTTTATCCTATAATTATTGTTTTATGTGTTTGTGCTTGATTGTTACCCAGTTGGTCTTGGTTCTCCAAGCTCAATGGGTGGTCTCATAGATACTTGGGTTGGGAGGTGAGCTCTTTATGGTTTTTAGTGTTGTTTTCTATAGGTTTCAAATGGGTTTTTGTTGAATAAAAGCTTGGAAGATTTTATTTTCTATTGGAGGTTTCAAGATGATTTATTAAATATTTGTATAAAGTTCTGTATTGTAAAAGATCACATGTAGATATTCATTTATGTAATCTTGATTTGTTGTAAGATCTAGAAGTGATTGTAATAGTGGAAGAGACATGTCAAAGTTGTCAATACATTTCACTTAAAATATTCCTTGAATATGATTAGATGTATTTGAAATTTGTAGCAATAATCTATAAATAATTTGATATGGTTTCTTAAAGTGTTTCAAATTTTAATTTTAATTTTAGTAAGTAGTATGTGTGTGTGTCTTGGCTAAAAAATTATTTGGGCATGACAATCTAGTTCTTTGCACAATGGGCTATTTTCTCACTAGTTCAGAGATCAGTTGATTCAAACCCCTTTTATTACCGGAATGGTCAATGGAAATAAAGGTGTTAGCAATTGGGGAAGATTTTACACTTTGATTTAGCTCTCTTGATTGAACTTGGACCATCCACTATTTCCTCTTTGATTTCAACCATGCTTTGATATGCTCAATAACTGCATTTTTCCTTTAAAATATGTCATCTTCCTTGGCTTGAGACCAATTGAGGCTAGGATGGACAATTATTGTTTGGGCCATGGACTTAGTTTCAATCAATTTTGAACCATCCTCTTGGAATCCTTTTATATTCAACTTAAATTGGCAAGATGTAATTTGGAATACCAACAACCTAGAGTGATCTCTTTTAAGGACTTCCCTTTCAAATGTATAATCTTCCCAGAAATGTTCAATATTTGGTAACAAAATGATTGGGTCCTATGATTCTAGGGTCATTCTTGAAAACTATTTAATATCAAAATAATTTCTCTCCTTATATAACTTGAAGTCAAAATCATAGAGATCACAACCAATATTAACCACATTTTCCATGTTTTCACAAGAGATTTTCCCAAGTTTAATAGGAAAGACATTATCCCACTTATCTTCAGGAAGAAATTTATTCATCACAATACTGAAATACTTACATACCTTAACTAATATGAAACAATATAGAGTAAACACAATACCATATATATGTACTAGTTGCTAGGATTCAATTAATATTCATTGTTCAAACATCCTTGCTAGTTCAAAACATAATCAACTCATGAAAACATCATGAACCTTTCTATAGTCTGCTAAATCATAGTTCTTTTGAAAAAATAAAAAATAATCATAGATAGTAATATGACCATCAAAAGGTTCATGAGGAAGGGGTGAGAGTCTTATGTACACTCCAAGAAATACATAAGGTATGAGGACATGAAGAAATCATTCTTAATGGTTTGGGTCTATTTTAATTGTGATCTCATTAATCTAGCAATCATCTTGGCCCAATCTAGGTACTGCTTACCTTCAAGATGATTTATATAATTGAACATCCAATATTCCTATAGGTAAACATATGGTGAACCTTTGACCCTATTTAATAGAACCAATAGGTCATGTATGTGGGGCTTAAATGGTCTTTGTTTAAGATGATAGGAAATGTGAATTACACTTGTAATTATTTTTAGTCCAATACATAACAATTTTGCTATTATGTTTATTAGGTTCCTCTTTAAATTTAACAAGAGACTAAGTTGGGTAAAATATAAAAAGGATCCATTAGGTATCTTAAGAGAAAAAATCATATTTTCTTGGGTGATTGCAAAATAAACCTCCTCACCATTCTTCCTAATGCACTTAGCCTTGACATTATAATGATTCACAAACTTCGACACAAATTCAAGGCTTATTATGCAAGAAGGAAAGTGACCACTTCTAATAAACTAGTAATAAGAATTTTAATATTGTAGGTTTATCTAATTCAATAGATATCCTATTGGGAATGGATAACACATCTACCCCCTCAAATATGTATATGTAAGAATAGGTCCCTTATAATTCATGCTGGTATTATTACCAAAGTGATAGAGAGATAACACCATACTTAATCAAAACAAGTGTGATCATAGAAAACTCAATTATATATAATGGAAAGCACATAGAGAAAAATAAACTTAGTAAAATGACATAAATGATCTTGAATCAATAGTAAAAAAACCAAAAAACACTCATTGAAGTTCTAAATTATACCTCCATCACTCAATATTTTATTTATCTTATTGTTGCTTGGTCTCTACTATAAAAATACTATCTTAAACATAACATACTTTGCTTAATGAAAAAATCATCAAATGTAAAACATATAAAGCATTCAACATATATTTGACAATAGGATTTTATGTGGAAACCCAATTTGGGAAAAACCACCACCACTTTTTCACTCTTTCAAAGTGAGCTCTGTTAGGAGCTGACCCTATTAAAGGTTTAGAATAAAAACTATTAAATATAACCTGGTCAGAGGATTTAATCATCCTATTAGGAGTAGTGTTGTCAAAGGAATTTGATCATTCCTTTTAGAATGTCACATTGTTAAAGGATTTGCATAGGCTATTAAGTCTTTCAAATGACTATTAGGTCAACCTCTATTAAAAATGATTTCAATACAAACTATTTACAATGATAAGAAATGAAAAAATAGGTTTGATCTATATGATTACAACTCACTTTTTTAGGTTTAGACCTCTCTTTGGTTCATGTGTTGATTCATTGATTAGCCTCCCATTGTCATCTCTAATCTTGATTCACTTGGAAAATCTTCAAGCAACTAGTCTCCCCCCTTCAATAAAACTTAAGCCTTTAGCTCAAATTCACTTATCAACATCAACAATGTCTATGCAAACTATCTCCTTGAGCTTCACTTTCTCTAATACACTCTTGTATTCACCCTTGTCCACCTCTGATCCACCTTTTGCACCACCATGCTTGCTATTGTGTTAGTCTCTATACCTCTTTAAATAGGCAATTGTTGCTTTACCATTTTCTATGATCATCATAGATTTTAGGGTTTACAACCAAGTTCAATATGATTCATTGTATCTATCCATCTTCTTGATCATCCTCTACAAAATTCTCTAGAATTTGTGTATTAGGTCTTTACCTAATCTTCACATTGAATTCAATGATCCAACTCATCAATTTTATATCAACACAATTTACACCTCTCAAGAAATCAACTGAGTCAAGTAGATCTCATGATTTCCTTGAATCCATTCTCAACACTGTTACTCAATGATCACTAAAGTTTTGACACTCAGTCATCATTGAATTACTTGGTCTTTGTAATTTTTTGGGTTCAATGTCAACTATCTTGCTCGATCAATATTGACACTTGATCAACACTAGATTTATTCAGCACTAATTGTGGTAATTGGGTGTCTTGGACACTTTGTTCTTACTGCTACTCCTCAGCTATTGCCTCATCACCTTTATGTGTCTCTTTCTCCACTATTACCTCTTCTTTCTCTTTCTCTCCTTCTTTTCTTTTCATTTTCCTCTTTCTCTTCATCATTTCTTCCCTCAAAGGGATCTTCTTGGCCTTCTTTGACTATTTTCAACCTATAAATCAATTTCCACATTTGTGTGGATTTCTTTACAACATCTTCTATTTTATTTTGCAAAATACTTAAGGCTTTGTATTTGGGTGCAAATTTTCTCCCATGTTTCTTACTAGCCTTACTTATCTGACCTTTTGTAAGATCTAGCATCACACAAGCCAATGTTGACTCCCTTATTTCCTTCTCCATATTTAGGTAGCAATGCCATTTATTTTCTACAATGGAGCTTAGCTCCTTAGGCATAGAATTATCTAGTTCAAGTGGAGTAGTCTTGAATTTGGCCATCATAGTTTAGATAGACTCTTCCACTATGTTTTGTTATTTTCTTAAAAATTTATTAAAATCAATGGTTTTCAATCCAGTTAAATCTACATTATCTCTAATATTATCACAAACAATTTCCAAATTAGATATGGTGTAATGTCTTACCACTTTGAATTGATCATTGTCAAATTCTATTTTCTCTTTATCTGACTCTTGGGGTAGAACATATTTTCTTCTTTTCTTTTTTGCAGGCCCTCCTTGCTCTATGGCTTTTTTCTTTGCTTGTTCCTTAGCCACTTTTGTTATTGCCCTAGTATCTGTCCTTGTAGTTGGCTTGGCTGGGCTCAACTTAGTTGCTTTCTTTTTCCCTTTGGGCTATGCAAAAGGCTATTTTTGTGCCTTTCTTTTCTTAGGTTCAGCCTTGGGTGCTTCCTGCTTGGCACCTTCTTTTGCATCCTCACCCATGTCTTGTGTTAGTGCTAATGGGTCTTGACTTTTTTCATCTTCCTCATCTTCAACTTCTTCATCATCTTCTTCTTCAACAATGTCTTCACCAAATTTTGCCTTTAACTTCTTAACTAGTTTTTCCTTTTTCTTTAGTGTGGAGGCAATCTTTAACTCCATGTCCACTTTTGATCTCACCACATCAAAAGTACCAAAACGTGGTGCACTCTTGTCACTTTCTTCTACTAATAATGCAGTTATAGTTGTAGATGCCTCATCTATACTTATTTTATAGCCAAGAGGTCCTAACCATCTAACTCTTGGTGTAGCTACTCGAATATAAGTATAATCAATATCTACAAGAAAGCATACATCATTTACATGTTGTTCTACCAATGAAACTAGTATCCTTAATCTCTATTTCATGGTCTTCTTGAAATATTCAAAGTAACTTGTCATAAGGGTTTCAAACTTAGCTCCCATTTGTTCTATATATTTATTAACTCGAGCTAGAATGGACTTGTTGGTTTTCCAGCTTACTTTTCCAAAGGATGGAAATTCATTTTGTACATAGAAAAATATGCAAATCAAAATTACACTAAATTTGCACTGTGCTCCCTTGGTTCTCCTTATTGTTTCTAAGTTCTCATTTATTTGTTGTAATTGCAATTCTACAAGATCATAAGTACGATCCTTTTTTGCTAGTTTGTAACCAACATCCACTGCAATGCATGGTACACTGTTAAGTCTACTAGATTGATAGAACTTGTGTGAAATAACCCTAACAAAAAAGTAAACAAGAGGGTCTTGGATAGTGGCTATTTTCATTCCTCTCTTGTTCCATTTGGCACCTGTGTTCTTCTCAATTGCTTCCTTTGAGTCACTTCTAAGGGTCTTTGGCCGATCTAGGGTTGGATACCCTATTACTCTGTGTACAATCTTCCTTGTTATTTTTATTGGACCATCTTCTAGCCACAAAATTCTAGCATGAATCTTGCTAAGTACAATTCTAATCCATTCTATTTTGAAAATAGTGGGGAATTCTAGGGCACAAGTCAAACCCTTCTTCTCAATGATTTGGTATTCCTCTTTCAAGACTCCATTTTCACACAAGCTTTCATATGCTTCTCTCATCTCCATATCTCCTATGGCTCCAATTTTGCAGTTGTAACATCTCCTAACATCCTGGACCATAATTACCTTAGGAGGTATAATAGTTAGGGCACAGGCTGGGTCATTTTTGTATGCCACTTTAGGAATTGGCTAGAAATTAGTTTGTTTTACTTTGCTAGACACAAGTTGGACCTAAAGTAGCTCTTTCTCCTATGGTTTCCTAGAACTGGAGGCCATTTGTGTGACCTAGGGTTTAAACATGATGAAATTTATAATTGTGTGGCTCGAAACTAGTGCAAATACCTTGAGATCAATTAAACTATGTTGAATCACTATTGAAATCTGCTCAAATATTGGATTCTCTGGTTTGAAATTGTTCTGAACTCTTCTTCCTCTTTTCTCTTTGTTTATGATGAAGAAAAATGATTCAAAAAGTGATAATATACCCTATTTTCATAGCATTTAATTCTTAGTGCATTCACAGCTATCCACTCAACTTCTTAAGCATTTCTGCATTGCTCAGCTTCCATTGTCTTTCCACCACTCGACATCCACTGAAGTATCCCTCACTTAGCTTCAGTTGAAATTTCCTTTCGCTTGGTTTCCACTACCAACTCAGCTACAACTAATCATTCAGTTTCTACTAAATTTTCCAATCAACTTGGCATGTATTGGGATTTTACTTAGCATCTAAAAGTAATTTTTCTAATTGGCAACACTGGTGAAAACTTGAATTTTTAACTTTGTATCTCTATTCATGCTGATCTTTCTTTTAGAATAATTACTTGTTTTGGAACTAATGTATGATAAAGATTTGTATATTAGTTCCACATGTCTTCTTTTTCTTAGTTGGATGGAATGTGACCACTTGACCCTTCAGGTGAAGTGATCCCTCCATTGGATGTGCTATTTCCATTTTTCTTTGTTAAACTCCAAGTTGGGTGCCTTTGACCTTGTTGGACAATTCCTATTGACATGACCAGTCTTCAAGCAATTGAAGCATGTAGTTTGGCTCAACTACCTACTATAGTTCCCTTTGAAATGTGTTCTAATGTAGTTTTGTGGGATGTGTCCATATTCCTGACAGTAGTGACAACTATACCTGATGTTGTAGTCCCAATTTTAGTGATGTCCATGATTATTTCTCTTTTCTAGTTGATTAGGTGTCCACATAGGCTTTGATCTACACTCAAAAGCTCCATGTCCATACTTCTTGCAATTGTAGCAGTGAACTTCAAATCTTGGTGTTCTAATAGTCCTAGTCCTATAGTCATGTGCTTGATGTCCTTGCTTGTTTCGCTTATGATAGTAACCCTTGCTTTTAGGTTTGTCATGCTAATGGCCATTCTTAATCCTGCATACATCAAAGGTATGTCCCTTTTTACCACAAAAATGACAAGTAGGTTTAATGTTCTTACCTTTGTCACTCCTTTCTTCTACAGTCTTGGATGAATCTTCTTGTTCAGTGTTGGTGTATCCTAGTCCTAAAGTATCATTGTTGGCTCTTGATGATTTTAGTAGCTGTTCAAAGTACTTGATGGCCTCATTAATTTTTTTGAAGCTCTTTTCAATCTCCTCTCTTTTCAAGTCATTTTGTAAATTTTCATTTTGCATCTTTAGTTTGGAGATCTCAATATCCTTGACATTTAGTTCATGATGTGCTTTCATAATCTGAGTTAGGGTATCTAGTTGCATGTTTGAAATTCTTGTAAGTTCAATTGACTTTTCTTCCAGTCTATTGGAAAGATTCCTCTTGTCATCTTCTAGCATAGCTTTACCTTCAATGGCTCTTTTCTTTTGTACAATCACTTCACAAAGCATCATGGCTTGTGATTCTTATTCAATCTTGAGTATTCTGATCTTTTCTGCTTGGGCTCTATTATTCTCCATCAGATCTACTATTGCTGCATCAAACTCTTTGGAATCTCCATTTGCAAATAATTTTGAGGTGTCAATCTCCTTGTATTTTGTATCATTCTTAGCTATGGCAATGTTGTTTCTTCTCTTTCAGGATTTTCTCAGTTCTTCTCTAGCTTCTTCCAAAGTGTGTAGAGAAAGTTGTATATCAATCACCTAATTCTCTATGATCTTCCTAGTTTGTAGACTTCCATCTTCAGATCTTTTCTCCAAGCTATAAGGCTCCTCCTTGTGAGAACTCAACTCTGATACCAACTATTAGAATTACAAGTGGAAAGATTTACTTCTGAGGGGGGGGGGGGTGTGGTGAATTAGAAGTAACTAACTTTAACTTTAACCTTTTAAAACTTTTAGCTAAGATCATTTACATGCATCTAACATATCTACTTAACATGAAAAATAAATACATGCATGAAAATAAACAACACAAGATTTTGGTAACCCAGAAACCCTCCAAAATGAAAAGGTAAAACTGGGGTGGGGATGACACCCACAAAGTACACTGCAACAATATGTAACTGTTTAAGGTTACAAAGTTTGAACACTTCCAATGGTCTACCCTATGAAAGGCCTATCTTGTTAAAGACTTTACACCCTGTTAAAAGTGACCTAGTTAAAGGATTTACAAACACTCAATTGGAATGTTACCCTATTAAAGGATTTAGCAGCTTGTTTAAAGGCTTACAACATGGCTATTAAACCAACCTATCATCATAGAATTTTCATTCCTAATATAATGACTAGAGAGTATTAGAAAGTCTTGACCTGATGACTTGCAATCTTCAATTACTAATTCCAAATCCTTTTTTTGCTCTATCTGTTCTGATCCTTCTTTGATCTGATATGTCTCTCCTCAAAGTTTTGATATTTTGTTATGATCAACTAAATTTTGCAATGTTGTTCTACTTTTTCTAAGTCTTTACACCTCTTTGCACTTCACTAGCATTCTCCCATATGCTCTTACTCATCCACATGAATAATGGAGTTTCGTCCTCCTTTCGAAGACTTGGGGTTAGGTATGAATCTACGATTAATATTCATTCTTCTTTTCTCACTTAATTCTTTCATTTTTCCTATTGGTTGCATGCCTTTTCCATTTTTCTTATTGTTTGAGTGCTAATTACACAGGGAACATAAAATATTCGATCTTATCTTGAAGATCCTTCGAGATTCATTCTGAGTCAGCTCAAAAATGGTTTACATCTGAGTTTATGAAGGCACAAACTCATATGCTGATTCTGTGTTACTCGACACTTACTAGTTGTAGATGCTTGACACATATAGGATTTCTGTCTCACTCAACTCCTATAGTAATTCTGTTTAGCTTGGCATCTATACTTTGCTTGGCACCTATAGTGACTCGACATATATACTTTTCTCAGCACCTATAGTGACTCAGCATCTATAGTGACTCGACACTTGATTCTTGCTCAACACTTGAAGTTTACTCAACACTTGAAGAATCTCTGGCTTGACACATATTATAGCTTGACATCTATATTATACTCGGCATCATCTTGAGTTTATTGGTTAAGTGCGTTGACACTCAATTGTCAAAACTAATTTGAGATCAACATTTTTTAGATTGCATTTAGTTTTCACATATATTTAATTTGATAAATGAGAGTGTAAATGTTTGATCACACTATTTTTGATTAGCTATACTCAATTATTCCATCAGACTTAATATTCCAATCATTGAATTGTACTTTTAATTGGCTTGGTGCTCAAAAAGATATTTGGGATTCCTTGGGTTGGTGCTTTAGAATCTTGTAATACTTCAACCATGAAGTTAGATTAGGACAATAGATCATAGTATCATTTTTTGGCAATAAATTAAAAAAAAAAAAAAAAAGATTGCCAAGGGGGACAATTTTCTTTTTAAAAATCTTTTATGTAAATATTTACATTTCAGTTGGCTATTTAGCTGGTACCAAAAATTTTGGATTTCCATTTTAGATAACTTAGAGGTGGGGGGGTGAATTAGTTACGTCTAGTTATCCTACATACCTTAAGAATATTTTTCACCAAATTAAAAGATTTTAATCATTCATATTATCAGCCTGGAAACCAAATCTAACATCATAATATAAATTAATATAAAATTCTCATCAAATTTTCAACTTAATATACAACGTATTAAAGTAAACTTCTAAGTTATATTGAGTTTTATTAATAAATAGTAAACATAAAATAAATATGCAACTCAATATGAATTTACACAAATTTGACACAAGTGTTTAACATGGAAATCCTATAAAAGGAAAAATGACCTAGGAACTGATGACCAAAAAAATCCACTCTTCTAAAGTGAGCTTTGTTAGGAGCATACCTTGTTAAAGGTTACATACACATTATTGATGTGACCTTATTAGAGGATTTTCACCAAATATCATCTAGACCTTATCACTCCATAAAATATCTATAGAGTGGTCTACTATAAAGGACAACATTCAAGTAGAATACTACCATATAGGATTTTAATAGGACTTTTAGGTCTAGTTGGTTAAGATGTTTTCTACTAAAATGATTATAATGAAACAACTAAATGATTTGATAGGCCTAACACTAATTTTTTTTGTTTAGAGCTTAATTTTTCTCAATCTCTTTCTTCTTTCTCATTTATGATCCTTTTTGTCAACTTAGCACTTCTCTTCCTTGATCTTCGTAATGCAACTTTTCTCAATTATCTTATGGCTATCAATTTCCTTCTTTAACTTGATCAACAATAATGAACATCATGCTCATCCCTTAAATATAAAACTTTTTGATTTTTTATTCCATTAGATCCCTTGATTTTTTCACTTATTCACAATCATTGATCTTCATCCTACTCAAATTCAATGAATCTAAACACTTGGTTAACATGATTTCACTTTGAAATTTGTGCTTCAATTCAAATCATCAATTCAATTTCATCAAATAATGTTTAAATTTCTCTAGCTATTGATCTCATAACTAACTTCTTGAATTTTCTCAAAATAATCTCTATTTTCATCAAATGTTAGCCTTAGATTTAATCATTTATTTTGTTCCTTTCTTGGTTATCATTATATCTTCCTCAATCAACACTAGACTTCCTTTATTTTTTCATCTGGTGCTTAGTGACACTTGTAGTAGCTCAATTAATACTATGATTTTTCTTTCATCACCCAAATTGACTTCCTTATACATGACCTCAACACTTAATCAAATCATGTAAAACAATCAAACCAACATTATAATGTTAGATTCTAACTCATTCAAGTTTCCATTGAATACCATATACTTATCATAACTTTCATCATCATACTTTCTTTAAATCCTCTTGATCAATTAAATGACATGACACTCTATTGAATTAGCATAATGTCTCATGAATTAAGGCTTGACATTGAAGAAAACATAACAAATGCTATGAGTCTTTTACATATGTTAATAACATTGTTATCAGTTAGGGCTAACATCTCACTTAATATCTTGTGTATTATTTCTTGTTTCAATTATTATTACTTTTAGATTTTAGTTAAAAAGCTATTTTTTTATTGCACTAAAATTAAAAAAGTTTGTATCTACTACTTTGTCACCCTATTTTTAGTAGTATAATTGTGTTATTTATGTTAAAAATTCTTTAGAATAACTGAGAGGGGGGGGGGGGGGTGAATCAGTTATCCAAGGTCCAAATGTCTAGATAAAACTTTTTCACTAAATATAGTGAGCCCATTAAACTGTTCATGCATCCAAGCTTAAACTTTCCTACTTAGCAAGTTACTAAAAATCAACATGCAATAATAAAACATGAAAGATCAACACATAACACAGTGATTTATGTGGAAACCCAATTTGGGAAAAACCACTAGTAACATGATACTCAATTCTCACTCTTTTGAAGTGATGCCCTGTGAAAGGCCTAACCTGTTAAAGGTTACAACACACTGTTAAATGTGACCTAGTTAAAGGATTTAACCACCCTGTTAGAAGTGGGCCTGGTTAGAGGACTTTAGAACATTCACTTGGAATGTCACCCTATTAAAGGATTTACAAATGGTTGTTAAACCAACCTAAGTCCATAGGATTTTACCCTAACTAGTATAATTGTTAGAGAGTAACAATAAGGGCTTTGACCTTATACAATTCACAACTTATCTTGCAGATTTTAGATCTTTGTTTAGCTCACAACATTTGCCTAGCTTTCAGTCTCTTTAGCTCTGATAGCTTGTCCTCCTTTAGAGCTTTGTCTTGCTGATTCTCCATGCTCAATGTACCAGTGCAATATCCTATATGGCCACTTATCGTAGAAGAGTCCCTATGCTCTATTCTTTCTTCTCCTCTCGATGTCTTCTCCTTGACACCCTTCAACCACTTCACAAATTGACACCTCAACAACTCTTGCTTCTTGACCTATGACTCCTTAAATAGAAGTTTATAAACCTTTTACCGCTTCATTCTTCCCTTCTTTAATTTTAGATTGAATGGATTATGTAGGATTCAATGAATCTATCCCATATCTTGTTCCATCTAGAAACATTTTGAAGAATCCATTTGAATTCACCCAAAAATGGTTTATCTAAATTTTTGTGCCACTAGATCATCATCTTTATCCTCCAACTAGTTCACAAAATTAAAGGTAACAAATTTGTCAGCTTAGATCTAGTGAATCTTTGACTTTTTAAATAATGCAACAACTTGGCACTATTAAAATTTTTGGTGCTAACACATACTGTGTTACTCAACACCAACTACATTTTACTGAGGTTTGACACCTTCTATGAATTCACTTGGCATCCACTAAATTTTTTGATGCTTGGCACCTATTACTCACTTGACACCTGACTGGCTTGGCTCCTTCTGTATCACTTGACACACATGTTTTTTTCCTTTTGCTTGGCACTAATTGAAAATTTGCTCAACATGAACTAGCTTGCTTGGCATCCACTAATGAACTTAGTCAAGCTTTGCAGACAACCTTGTTACAACTTATACTTCTAAAGTTTCTACGTGTGGCCAACCTCTGTATCTTCAAGTGTATTGACAATACATCATTTTACCATTTTATTAATTGATCCTTGTGATTCATTACAAATTCATAACTCAACCTTTCCCTTAGGTGCTTTTGTTACATCTTATTGATTAAATCCTCTTCATCAATCAACTAAGTGATAGTACTTGGATCTTATAAGCAATTGTCATTCCAACAAATAGTAGGTTTGACATCAATGAAAAAAAAATGATTGAGAATATTCTGTATCATCAATCTTCCTTCTTCTCAACAATCTCCCTCTTTGATAGTGATCTTTTCAATCAGATTCTAACAATCTCCCTCTTTGGCATTGATGGCAAACCAAACTGATCAACCATCAAACCAAACTGATCAACCAAGTTATCAAAATGCTAACTAGGTTAGAACAGTAAGTCAAATGCTAAAAAGAAATTTATTTGTTTCCATTACTATTTTCATCAACTTTCACATCTCCTTTATTGATACATTGTCCTTTGTTTTTATTCTACTCCCTCTCTAATCTATTATCCTAATTCCTTTACTTCTTCTTCTTCCTCTTGGCTATTGTTTCCTTTCTCCTTGCTTTCTATTATTTCTCTGCTATTTCTCCCTCTATGTATCTAATCCTTTGGATTTTCTACTTCTCCCTCTACATGTCTAATCAATTTTTGCAATTTTGGTATCATCTCCTTTTCTTGATCCTTCTTCCTCTTTTGATCAACTTAGCTACTTTATCTCTTTGTTTTCTTCCTTTGTAGATTTGATTAGTTTCTTCAATTTCTCCCTCTTTGACAACAATGCCAAGACATATTATTTTAGCATCTTAACATGAAAATGTAGCATTTATAGGAACTCCAATTTTCTCCCTCTGTCACCTTGCTTGTGACTGGTTTAGAATTTTAGTACTTTGATTACTTTAGGCAAAATCCTAAAGTAAGCGTCCCCTGCATCAATTTGTAACATTTCAAAAATTAACTTATTTGATGTAGGGTAGTCTTACTATTGCTCAAACAACCTTGGCTAAGGGTATCATCCCTAACTTACCTCTAAGATATTCAAATACATCTTTGGGGTAATGCTTTTGTGAAGATTTCAACAATTTTTTCCTTTGGGTTGACGTTTTCCATCCTCACTTGCTTGTCTTCCACCAATTCTCTTACATAGTGATACTTAATTGCAATATGCTTTGTTTTACCATGCATCACAGGATTCTTAGATATGTTGATGGCACTTGTGTTATCATAATAGAGTATCATAGGTTCAATTACCTCTTCCTTCATACCTTGCAACATATGCTTGATCCATACAATAGTGGTGCAGTTGATAGCAATAACAACATATTCAACTTTAGCTGTGGATTGTGAGGTAGAACTTTAATTTTTGCTGGTCCAAGTGACTAATCTTTTACCTAGGAAAAGTGCTCCTCCACTGGTGCTTTTTCTATTACCAATATTACCTGCCCAATCTGCATCGGTGAAAGCTTTCAACTCAAACTTTTCACTCCTCTTGTAATATAAGCCAAAGTTATCTATTCTTTTGAGATATCTCATTATTATCTTTAGTGCCATGGTGATTTTCTCTTGGGTTTGTAGAAAATCTTACCACTATTCCAATAGATAATGCAATGTCTGGTCTACTATGCACATCATACTGCAACTTTCTAATCATGGATCTATATAGTGTCTAATTCACTTTAGCTGATTGATGATCTTTGGATAACTTATGTCCTATTAGCATTGGTGTACTTACTAGTTTTGAATCTTCTAAGCCAAATGTTTTAAGTATCTCCTTGATGTATTTTGATTCAGTTACAAATATGCCATGCTTCAGTTGATGTACTTGCAATCCAACAAAGAATTTGATTTCTCCAAACATTGACATCTCAAACTCATGTTTCATTTGATCAACAAAATCTTTGCATAGGACATCTTTTCATCCAAATATTATATCATCAACAAAGATTTTAGATATTAGAACATCTTTACCTTTTTCTACCTTGATATATAGGTTGTTGTTTTTATTTGTTCTCTCAAATCCTATCTTCACAAGATATTTGTGCAGTCTCTCATACCATGCCCTAAGTGCTTGTTTCAAACCATAGAGTGCTTTATGCAGTTTGCAAACCTTATCCTTGTTGTTGTCATCAAAAAATTCCTCTAGTTGTTTTATGTAGAATTTCTCTTCTAGTATACCATTCAGAAAAGTAGACTTTAGATCCATCTGGGAGACTTTGAACCCTTTTTAGGTAGCATATGCAAGTAATGTTCTAACTCCTTCCATTCTTGCACCAGGGGAAAATATTTCCCTATAGTCTTATCCTTCTTCTTGTGCATAACATTTGCAGACTAATCTAGCCTTATTTCTTGTGATCTCACCTTTCTCATCAAGCTTGTTCCTAAATAACCACTTGGTACCAATCACATTCTTATAAGCTGGTCTTGGAACTAAAGTCTAAGTTTTGTTCTTCTCAATCTATTCGATTTCTTCTTCCATAGCTTTACACCAATTATCATCTTGTAGTGCATCCTTCACTATTTTGGGTTCAATCTTGCTTAAAGACATGACTAATTTCTTAATATGTTCCTTGTCATTGGTCTAGCATCCTTACCTCCAATGATTTATTCTGCAGGGTGATTTCTTCTCACATACTTGGATAGTTTTAGTTATTTCTTTGTTTCCATGTTTGGTCTTTCAGCTTTAGAGTCACTATGCACATGTCTTTTAGGTATTTCACCATCTCTTTCATGTGCACTAATTTTAGAATCAAAATGTGCATCTTCTTCACTCTATAACTAGGCCTCTAGATGCACCTCGACATTCACTAGTTGTGACTTGGCTGATACTAAAACTTGTTGCTAATTCCCAACTTGATTAGCAATGTCTTCTTCAACATTCATTCCTTCATAGAAATATACAAAGGATCTGTACTCTTTTGGTTTCTTGGTTTCATCAATTTGAACTTTTGCATGCTCATCAAAATTTACATTTCCATTCTCCATAATTTTGTGAGTGTCAATATTCAAACACTTATATGCTTTACTTCTAGTGGAGTATCCAAGGAATATGCCTTCATCACTCTTTGCATCAAACTTTCCATTTTTAGAGTCTTTAAGAATATAACATTTACAACCAAACACTTTGAAATATTTTACGTTAGGTGAGTGACCATACCATAGTTCAAAAGGTGTTGCATTTTGTACCTTTCTTGACTTGCACTCAATTTAGGGTGTAGGAAATAGTACTTACAACTTCTCTCTAGTACTTTAGAGCAACATTCTTCTCCATCATTAATGTTCTTGCATAGTCTATTAATGATCTATTCCTTCTTTCTACAATGCCATTCTCTGGGGGAGTTCTTGGTGCCGATGTTTGTCTCTTGATTCCTTTATCATTGCAAAATGTCTTAAATTCCTTTGATGTAAACTCTCCTCTATTTGATCTTAGACACTTTAGACTCTTTCTTGTTTCCTTCTCAACTCTGGCCAAATACCACTTAAACATTTGAAATGCATCAAATTTTTGTTTCAAGAACATGATAGTCATTATCCTAGAGTAGTCATCCACAAACAACATTATGTATCTATCTCCTTTGTAGCTTTGCACTTCTATTGGGCCACATAAGTCTATATGGACTAACTCTAATACTTCTTTGCAAGTGTAGATTTTCTTTTGAAACTTAACTTGGTCATCTTTCCTAGTTGACACTATTTGTACATTGTATTTTTAGGCTTTTTCAGTTTAGGCAAACCTTTGACTTTCTTCATTTTGCTGATGCTAACCAAATTATCAAAGTTGACATGATATAGCCTTTTATGCCACAACTACACATCATCAAGTTTTACAATAAGACAAGTTGCATCTTCCATATCTAGGTAAAATAGATTAATCCTAGTTTGGTCTCCTTTTCCTATTAGTTTTCCATCAATGTCATAGATTTTGGCAGTTTTGTTCTCAAATTCTACTTTGTAACCTACATTGCTTAACTATGACACACTCAACAGATTGTATTTTAAACCTTCAACATAGTATGCATTATCACATGAAATTTTCTCTATAAGCTTAATAGAATCTTTTCCTTTGATTAGACATGAAGCATCATTTACAAATCTAACACTATTTCCATCATATTGAGTAAAGGTAATAAACTTACTTTTGTCTCTTGTCATGTGATGTGAGCATCCACTGTCTATGATCCACCTGCCATTCTTGTTCACATAGGTTATCGATGCTATTGCCTGATCTTCATGTGATTCATCCTTCATGGCTACATAGACTACCTCATCATCATTCTCATCAGAATCCTCTTCAACAATGTAGCATCTTTTGCCTTTGTCCTTGTAATCTCTACCATCATCTTTACTTTTGTTCTTGTACTTGTTTCCTTTGTAATTCTTGTTCTGTGTACACCTTGCAGCAATATGACCTACTTCATTACAATTAAAATAAATGATAGGAAGCTTACCTTTGAATTTACTTTTTCCTCTGTGAAATCTTCTGGCCAACAATGCTTCCAGTTGTTCCACATCTTCCTCATTTGTGCTACTGTCATTGGATGCATATTTTCCTTTTCTACTCTTCTTCTTTTATTTCACCTCCTCATTATCTTTCAATGTCATCTTGGCCTTGAAAGTAGATCGAAGATTCTCAAGTCTGTAGTTATCAGAGTTGGATAACTCAAATGTAGTATGTCTTCCCACTATACCTTCAAAAGTTAGTGTGTTCCCTAGTACACATCTTAATTCTTGTATGGCTGAAACTCTAATAGCATAGATGGGGAGCAAGGTTCTTAAGAATTTTCTATTAACAATCTCATCTTCCAAATGACCACCCAAACTTCTTATTGCACCTACTTCTTTCATTCTAGAGGCATATTGAGCAACATTCTCACCGTACTCCATTTTCATGTCATCAAACTTTCCTCTGAGGCTTTATCTTTTTTCTCTTTGAACATTGTAATCTCCTCCATAGATATTTGTTTGGGCTTTCCACATTTTGAATGTAGAATCACATCCCTTGATGTCATCAAATTCAACATAGTTGAGTGCCGAGGCAATCTCCAACATTTCCTGATTATGCTCCTTCCTTTTGTTCAAATCATTTGCAGTAAGGGCTCTAGCACAATCAACATGTTCTACTTCAATTGATTTTTTTGCATAATCACCTATTGATCCAAGTTGCAACTTCATTAGACTTTTTCATGTAGCGAAGTTATCTCTGTTGAGCTTGGGAACTTCTCTCTTGGACATCTTGATCTTCCTACTTCTAGTACCTTTAAACTAAATAAGCAGATAGCTCTAATACCAATTGTTAGAAATGCTTTAGAATAACTGAGAGGGTGGGTGAATCCCAAGGTCCAAATGTCCAGATAAATTTTTTTCACTAAATATACTAAGGCCATTAAACTATTAATGCCTCCAATCTTAAACTTTCCTACTTAGCAAGTTATTGAAAATCAACATGCAAGGATAAAACATGAAAGATCAACACATAACATAGTAATTTATGTGGAAACCCAATATGGGAAAAACTGTCAGTAACATGCTTCTCAATTCTCACTCTTCTAAAGTGATGCCTTGTGAAAGGCCTACCCTGTTAAAGGCTACAACACACTATTAAATGTGACCTGGTTAAAATATTTAACCACCTTGTTAGAAGTGGGCCTAGTTGGAGGACTTTAGAACATTCACTTGGAATGCCACCATGTTAAAGGATTTATGAATGGATGTTAAACCAACCTAAGTCCATAGGATTTTATCCTAACTAGTACAATTGTTAGAGAGTAACAATAAGGGCATTGACCTAATACAATTCACAACTTATCTAGCAAAATTTAGATTTATGTTTAGCTCACAACATTTTCTTAGCTTTCAGTCTCTTCAACTCTGATAGTTTTTCCTCCTTTCAAGCATTGTCTCCTTGAGTCTCCATGATTGATGTACCAATGCAATTTCCTATATGGCCACTTATCGAAGTAGAGTCTCTGTGCTTTTTTCTTTCTTCTCCTCTCAATGTCTTCTACTTGACACCCTTCAACCACTTCACAAATTGGCACCTCAACAACTCTTGCTTCTTGACCTATGACTCCTTAAATAGAAGTCTGTAAACCTTTTCCCACTTGATTCTTCCCTCTAATTTTAGATTGAATGGATTAGGTAGGATTCAATGAATCTATCCCATATCTTGTTCCTTGTAGAACCATCTTGAAAAATCCATTTGAATTTTCCCAAAAATGGTTTATCTAAATTTTTATTCGACCAACTCATCATCCTTATCCTTTAACTGGTTCACAAAATTCAAGATAAAAAATTTGTCAGCTTAGATTTGAAAAATCTTTAACTTTTCAAATAATGTGACAACTCATCACTATTAAAATTTTGGTGCTCAACACATACTATGTTACTTGGCACCAACAATGTTTTACTGATGCTTGACACCTTCTATGAATTCACTCGACATTCACTAAATTTTATGATGCTCAACACCTATTACTCACTCGACACTTGAACTAGCTCGGCTCCTTTTGTATCACTTGGCACACACTAGATTTTTCATTTGCTCAACACTAACTAAAAATCTGCTCAACATGAACTAGCATGCTCGGCACCCACTAATGAACTTGGTCAAGCTTTGCATACAACCTTGTTACAACTTATAAAGTTTCTAAGTGTGGCCAACATCTATATCTTCAATTATATTGACCATATATCATTTTACCATTGTCTTAACTTATCCTTGTGCTTCATTACACAACCATAACTCAACCTTTCCCTTAGGTGCTTTTGTCACATCTTATTGATTAAATCTTCTTCATCAATCAACTAAGTGATAGTACTTGGATCTTATAAGCAATTGTCATTCCAAAAAATAGTAGGTTTGACATCAATGACAAAACAATAATTGAAAACATTCTTTATCATCAATCTTCCTTCTTCTCAACAATCTCCCTCTTTGATAGTGATCTTTTCAATTAGATTCCAAAAATTTAAAATATGAGAAGAATATATTTTTTAGCACTAATGCATATAGTATATAATGAATGATCAACTCAAAGTTTCAAAGAGAATCCCTTGGTTGTAAAGGTCAAAGTGATCCATAAGATGTCATAAGAAGATGAAAAATATCTTAATCTTATCATATGATACATAAGTTCATAATAATTATCCTTTCTACACCTTAATTAGTAAGCTTAAGTGAAAGAAGTGAAAAAGTCCTAGTTGAAATAGTTTTGTAGTAACATATTTACACCAACAAATCTATATCTTTATGTTTCTCTTCATCAATAATAATAGTTAATTTGTTATTACTAAAAGAAATTCACTTATCATGTTAAGTGGTTCTCTAATACATATTTTGTGTATCATTATTGTGTTCCTTTATTATTGATTGAGAGTCTATGAAAAGTAACATGAAACATCAAATATATGATAACTTGATACTACATCCCCATGAACCATCATAAAAAAATATAATTAAAAAAAAATATTCCACTAACATTTAAATACAAAATGATAAAATTGAAATTCATATTTTTATATTATTCTATATTATTATTTTAAAATTCAATCATGAAATCATGTCAAAATTATAGAAGTAGTTAATCCAACTTCTATTGGAAATGGAAAGGAGTAATTGAGAGGGGAGGGGTGAATCAATTTCTATAGAAAAAAATTCAAAAATTCCCTTTTAAGATGTCAACACAATATAAAACCAAATCATGTTGTAACTCAGTTAACATTGATTATTCTATTGTTATTTAGTTAACATTGAATATTATTGTCACTCGGTTAGCACAGAGAACTTAAGATATTAATGTGATTAACCTTTGCTAACTTGGTTTTAGAAATATAAAAGAAATAATATGAACACAAGAGACACCAAAATTTAACTTGGAAGCCCAATTTTGGAAAACCACCAATTGCAACTAGTTACCATTTTTCACTCTTTTGAAGTGAGCCCTATTAGGAGCCAACCCTATTAAAGGTTACAAAACACACTATTAGAGGATTTAATTCACACTATTAGGAGTGACCTTGTTAGAGATCTTTAGACACTTTAATATATAAATGCCACCTTGTTAGAGGATTTTCCAAATAGCTATTAGGCTAACTCTGTTAAGAGATTTGATTTACTGCTACAATTATTAGAGAGTAACAATGACTTGACTTGATCACTGATGTAATTGACTTTGCTAATTTAGATCTTAGTTCTAGCTTGATTACTTTATCCTCCTTGATTAGTATTCTCTTTGTAACTTTGTCAACTCGAATGATTTTCCCTTTACATATACCCTTCTAATTCACTTCCTTCATTCATCTTCATCAATTCCATACTTCAATCCTCAACTTGAGCTTATATATATGATTCACCTTGTCAAGTCAGCTTGAATACTCTTTTAATCAATTATATATTAATCCTTAAGTCATCTTGTATTAACCAATTAATTTATTAGACTTAAGATACTGATAGTTGGATAATACATAATTGAGTACTTAGTCAATACTGAGAATCCCTTCATTAACTGACCCAATTCAGTTAGAATAGGAATTCTAACATTAACCAACCCAATTCGGTTAATATTGAATTCATGCTAACTTTTCTTTGGTAACCAAGTGAACTTGGTTAATATAAGATCTACTTCATTAACCAACTGAGCTTAGTCAATATTGTCTTTGAACTTG
The DNA here is from genome assembly GCA_028749045.1 of Cupressus sempervirens. Classification (NCBI taxonomy): domain Eukaryota; kingdom Viridiplantae; phylum Streptophyta; class Pinopsida; order Cupressales; family Cupressaceae; genus Cupressus; species Cupressus sempervirens. The sequence goes on from CM053793.1 coordinate 550,032,020, forward strand.
GTTAACATAGAATGCTCGACATACATAGGAAACTAGCTTCAATGCTCAAGTGAGCTCGACATACACAGGAAACTATCTTAAATGCCCAAGTGAATAGAGGTAAGGATAATATCCTTAGTTTAATTTTGATTTTCATCCATGAGAAATCTCTCTATCAGTGAGAACTCCCCCCTAACATCAATCTCTCCCTCTGGAATGATTTCTCTGATTTCTTTGATTGCACTAACTACAATTTCTCCCTTTGACAAAAAAATCTCCCTATGAAATTTATATTATTTTTTTGATTTGATTTGACATCAAACTCTCCCTCTTTTACATCTCACACCAAAGATAACAATTAATGTATTTTCTATGTACCTGATGTTTTAATTCATATGCAATCTTCTCTAAGAATACTGCATCAACTTGAGTGATCTTCAAAATGCTTGGTTGATGCATCATTATAATTTGATTAGTGAGCTTAAAATAGGGGAATGAACCCTAGCTTACCTCTTAGATATAAGAATTAATCCTTAGTTAATGGCTTGGTAAATATGTCTCCAATTTGTTCCTTTGTATTCACATATTCCAATCTCACCGCTTTGTCTTATACTAATTCTATGAAAAAATGATACTTTATTGCAATGTGCTTTGTCTTGGTATGCATCAAAGGATTCTTGGATATATTAATTGCACTGGTGTTATCACAGAAGATAACTATTGGATCCTTGATTTCTTCTTTCATAACAACCATCAGTTGCTTGTAACAAATGATATTGGAACAATTAATTGCTACTACAACATATTATGCTTTTGCTGTAGACTAAGAGATGCAATTTTGTTTCTTTCTTGTCCAAGACACTAGCCTCTTTCCAAGAAATAATTCTCCACCACTAGTGCTTTTCTTGTCATCAATACTTCAAGCCCAATCAACATTAATGAATGCTTTCAATTCAAAGTTGCCTCTTTTCTTATACCACAAACCATAATCTTTAGTACCTTTTAGATATCTCATGATTATTTTTATTACCATCATATGATTTTCCTTTGGATTATTAGAAAATCTAACCACCATACCAACTACTAATACAATATTAGGTCTTGTGTATACCACATATTGAAGTTTTCCAATCATTGATCTATATGTAGTCTAATCTACCTCTTTGGAATCATCATTTTTGGAAAGCTAATGTCCAGTAGACATAGGTGTTCCAACTAGTTTAGAATCTTCCATTCTAATTTTTTTAATATCTCCTTAATATACTTTGATTAAGTAATGTAGATACCATCTTTCTTCTATTGAATTTGCAAGCCAACAAAGAATTTAATCTATCCAAACATTGACATTTCAAATTCTGTACTCATTTCTACAAAAAAGGATTTGTATAAGTTATCATGTCGAGTAAATAATGTATCATCTAAAAATATTTCTACCAAAACTATCTACTTATTGGTCCTTCCTTGATTTATATACTACTATTGTCATTTGTCCTTTGAAAACCAATTTTTACTAGATGACTGTGCAATCTTTCATACCCAACTCTAGAGGCTTGTTTAAGACCATATAAAGATTTGTGTAATCTATAGTCCATTATTCTTTTGTTAGGATTTATGAAACCTTTAGGTTGCTCAATGGAGACTTCTTCTTCTAGGATTCCATTCAAAAAAGATGACTTTACATCCATCTGATATACTTTGAATCCTTTATGTGTAGCATAAGAAAGTAGTGTTCTAACACCTTCTAGTCTTGCAATAGGAGAAAAAATCTCTCCATAATTAATACCTTCTTCTTGAGAACCTTTACGTACTAACCTTTCTTTGTTTCTTGAAACTTCTCCTTTTTTATTTGATCAAATTGACCTCTTAAACTTTTTGACTTAGCTCTCCTTACATTTTCATCTCCTCCATAGATATCTTTTAGCTCAACTTACATTTGATGAGTGGCATGACAGTCTTTGATTTCATCAAATTTAGCATAGTTGAATCATCATTATGTTGTGATTCTTCTTTTCCACAATTTGATCCACATGCAAAGGTCTAGTAGGTGCCACATATTTGTTCTCTAGATATTTTAGGCCTTTGTCACCAATGGTTTCCAAATGTAGCTTCATGAGTTCTTGCCATGTTTAGAAGTTATCTCTATTCAACTTAGGAATCTCCCTTCTATAAGACATCTTGATCTTCATCTTAGGTGCTTGAAACCTTATCTGCAAGCACCAAATGCTCTGATATCAATTATTGGAAATGGAAAGGAGTAACTAAGAGGGGAAGGGTGAATCAGTTGCTACAAAAAAATCTAAAAAATTCCTTTTTAAGATGCCAACAAAACATAAAACCAAAGCCTATTGTAACTCAGTTAACACTGATTATTTTGCTGTAACTTGGTTAACACTAAATATATTATTGTCACTTGGTTAGCGCAGAGATATTAAGATATTAAAGTTATTAAAATTTATTAACTTAGTTTTAGGAACATAAAAAAAATAACATGAACACAAGAGACACCAAGATTTAATGTGGAAACCCAATTTGGGAAAACCACCAATTGCAACTCGTTACTATTTTTCACTCTTTTAAAGCGAGCCCTGTTAGAAGCCAAACCTATTAAATGTTACAAAATACCCTGTTAGGTGTGACCCTATTAGAGGATTCAATTCACCGTATTAGGAGTGGCCTTGTTAGAGGTCTTCAAACACATCAATCTAGAAACACCTTGTTAGAGGATTCACCAAATAGTTGTTTAGCTAACTTTGTTAAGAGATTTGATTCACTACTACAATTATTAGAGAGTAACGATGAATTGACTTGATTTCTAGTGCAACTGACTTTTCTGATTCAAATATTAGTTTTGACTTGATTACTTGATCCTCCTCAATCAGAATGTTCTTTGCATCTCTGTCAACTCGGATGCTCTACCCTTTACAAATATCCTTCTAATTCACTTCCTTCATTCATCTTCTTCAATTCCATACTTTAATCCTCAAATTGACCTTATATACATACATACATACATACATACATACATACATACATACATACATACATACACATATATATATACATGACTCACCTTGTCAAGTCAGCTTGAATACTCTTTTAATCAATTAAATATTAACCCTTAAGTCGGCCTATATTAACCAATAAATATATAAAACTTAATATACTAAAATTTGGCTAATACATAATTGAGTACTCAGTCAACACTGAGAATCCCTTCATTAACTGACCCAAATCGGTTAGAATAGGAGTTCTAACATTAACAAACCCAACTCAGTCAATTCTGACTTCATGCTAACTTTACTTTGGTAACCAAGTAAACTTAGTTAATACAAGATTTGCTTCATTAACCTATTGAGCTCAGCCAATACAGTCTCTGAAGTTGGTTAACACACAACACTCAACATACATAAGAAACTTTCTTCAATGCTCGAGTGAGCTCGACTATCACTGACTACTCGACAAAGACTTGACATTTTGTGTAACATCAAAGACAACATACAATTGCATAATTGTTTTCAACAACTTCATGAAGCCAAGATCACTTGCATGCAAGGATAACTCGTTACCGAGAAGAATGGAATAACAAGGAAAAGGTTTGGGTTATGAAAATAAGAAATATTATTTTATTAGATCAAATAATTTTAAGCAAATTAAATAAAGTATAGAATGATCAATCCTTAAGTAGGAGATCAAATAATCTAAAATAAGAAACAATAAAAAGAAACCATTTAATAATTAATATAATTATTAAATTTCACTTATGAATAAAGTGATATCTTAAGAGAAAAGTGATGTTAACTTAATAATCAAGTCAAGATGATTTAATAATTATGTTACTACTTTATTTTAACACCCACCTTAAGATTAGCAACAATGCAACTATGAATATTGCATAAAAGGAAAATAAACTACAAAGTTGAAAGGAAAAGTAGGTTATGACAACATGGCCTAATGAGGTACATAATCAAAACCAAATCTCTATAAAGTGGAGAAATAGAGAAAACCACATGGGAAAAACTCTACTCCAAAAAGAGATGGAAAGAATGTTGAGAAAATTAGTGAAGGTTTGTATAGGTGTCCAAACTAGAGAATGCCCTAGAAAATAGGAACAAAAGAATAATCACTACTAAAACCAATGAAGCATGAAGATGTTGCAAAACACTATAAAAAATAAACTATTAAAGAACCTCCATTGAATAGAACATGATCAGGTAGGGAAGATTATAATCTAGATGAGTGCCCTCAAATGACACTAGTCAAATTAGGAGGTAAACAACTGAAATCAAAGATACATATGGCATAAAACATGAAAGCCTAAAAGAAAAATTGGGGTTCTGACAACATGGATAGATGAGGTACCTAATCAAATTCAAATCTCTATAAAGTACATAAATAGAGAAAACTAAAAACTCTACTATGGAAAGTGATGGAAAAAATGTCAAAAATTCTAGTGAAGGACTTCATAAGTCTTAATACTAGAGAATGTGCCATTAAATAAGAACAAAAGAATGATCATAAAGAACACCATTGAAGCATGAAGAATTTTAAAAATATTATAAAAAAATTAACTACTAATCTAAAGAATGTCCATTGAAATATAATGTGACCAGGTAGAGAAGACTAAAATGTATACGTGAAAAACCTACCTATTGGAAGCATGCTCAAACAAGGAAAAGTTAGTTGTACATGTTCATATAAGAAAGATTCAAGCAATGAAACAACTAAAAAAAATTGTGTTTTACTAAGCTAAACAACTGACAAATATGATTCCCACATAACCTTGGAGCAGCTCAACAAGGGCACCCAATGTGAACCTTGTTGGTGTGCTCTAGTTGGAGGGATGTGAGTGTGCTCTCCCAAACAAAATTATGGAATCCCAATGTGATGAAAATGAAATATGAGAATGAAGTATGTGAATCTAGAATAAAATGAATGTAGAATACTTTCAAGAAATGACTATGAGTGAGCCAACCTCAAAGGATTCTAGAGATATGAGTATGGAATGAAATGCAATGAAGCAAACTAGCACTAATAATCTACTGTGAGATGCAAGCATAAGTGAAATAAATCTAACATCTACCAAAAGGGGTTAGTAACATGCAAATATCTAAAACAACTAGAAAGCTCTAACTCTAAACTAGCATGATAACAGTGCAAATGAGAGAGATGATAAATGCTTGAAAATTAGAGAGATGATAAATGCTTGAGACAAGGGCTCTAATTATAGGTTTGAGAGAGGCCTTGGGGAGGTGGTATCTATGTGGCATCCACATAGGTGCCACTAGGGAGACACATGGACTAAGGGGACAAGCCATGCAAAGGTCAACATAAGCCTTTTGGATGAAAGTGATGGCTCAAGGTTTACTCAAACATGTGGGATAAACCTTGGAGAAAGAAAAGGAGAAGTGTTTAAGAGGTGTGAATAATATAATACAATAGAAGCTTTATTGGATCATGAGCTTCTCACACATGTGTGAGCAAACACTTAGGAGCTAAAAGGTGTTTAGGATTAGTTAAGTGAGATTAAGTAGTGGGTAGGTTTAGAAGGATGAGAGTGATGGGTGTAGCCTAGGTTTTAGGATGGGATTAGCGTTAAATTAAATAAGATTTAACTTAATCATACAATTAACGAATTTAATCAACTGGAGGGGATTAAATAAATTATAATTTATTTAAAAGGGGATTTATGGAGCACTATGCATTAAACAAATTTAACACATTAGAGGGGATGCACTTAAATTAAATTTAAATACATTAGGGAAATGAACCTATTTGATTAAATAAGTAGAAGAATATGACAAATATAATAAATAATTAATTAATTATAATGTCAAAGGAAATATTAAATGAATTCATATAGTGTTTGCAATGATTTTAAGTGTCTGCATGTAATTTTCATGAATACCCTCCAATCACACTACTCAAATTATGAGGAAAATAAAAGTAAAAAAATGAAAATGAAGATACATATGACACAAAATATGAAAGCCTAAAGAGTTGATCAATAAAAAATGGAATATGGCTAGGTAGAGAAGACTGTAATCTACATGAGTTCCCTCAAATGATAGTACTCAAATCAAGAGGCCAAAAAAGGCAAAAAAAATGAACTCAAAGATACATAGACACAAAACACCAAAGACTGAAGAGTTGATCAATCAAACATGGAAGATTGCATCCAAAATAGGAACAAAATTAATTTTCCATATGGTAAATGATCCATCTCATTAAAATGCATAGGTACTTGATAACAATATCTTCCTAGTATGTAGGAAAAAAATACTCTATACATAGCTCATTCCAAAAAACCAAAGAAGCTAATCAAAAAGAGAAATGCCTACCTAATGCAGGCATGGGGGAGATATTAGACAACTAAAAAAGATGGCCAAGAAGAAATGCATGTCAATAAACTAAGAAAAACAAGATGAATACAATATACATAATAATGGTGTGAGGTGATTAGTCTTTGGATATAAATCATGAGGCTAATGTCATAGAAGGAACACTCATGTGACCAAGGTAGATGGAAAACAAAGGGAAACATTATTCCCCCATGGCACTTTATCAATAGTGAAAGTAAGAAAAGACACAAGATGTAGTAGATACCAAGTATACGATGTTGAAACAATTGATTAATTGTGTATTGTCTTTGATCTTCCACAAAATGTCATATCATTACCAATCAGTGTATGCTAAGCTCACTCAAGCATTGAAGATCGTTTATGTTGAGCTCACTCCCTATCTAAAGCTCACTAAATGAAGTTTAGTGATGCATCAACCAGAGCATGTTGAAGATCAATCAATTGGTGCAATATTGACAAAGGGCATATTGAAAATGGATCAATAAATGAGGTACATTGATATTTGCTGAATATTGTCTTTGGCATGAGATGTCAAAGAGGGAGAAGTTTATATCAAAGACATGTTGTGTTGCCATCAATGCTAAAGAGGGAGATTTTTGAAATGATTGATTAATTTTGTATTGTCTTTAATGTTCCATAAAATGTCATATCATTTGCAACCAGTGTATGCCAAGCTCACTCAGGCATTGAAGATAATTTTTTGTGTCTATTGAGCATTCCAGAGTTTTCCTAGTTTAGAGGATAGTGTCTACCGAGTTCACTCGAGTGACAAAGGAAAGTTTGTGAAAGTTGAGTGTTAATTGAGCTCACTTAGTTAATGAAGGAAATGTTGGATGGAACTAGTGTTAACCAAGCTCACCCAGTTACCAAAGGAACTTTGTGAATATGCAGTGTTAATTGAGTTCAATTGGTTAACATAGGAAAATTGTTTCTGAGTTAGTGTCTACCAAGTAGGGTTGGCTAACAAAGGATTTTCTTGTTTTGGCATATTGAGTTCAATTGAATTGTTTGTTGGTTCTACCTAACTAAGAAGATGAATATTAATCATTCTAAGTTATATTCTAGCTGACTGGACAATGTGTAAGATATAAATATAAGGTCAAGTTGAGGATTAGAAGATGAAGCATGTATGGAACATAATTGAAGATTTGATAATGCCAAGAGGAAAAAAATTAGAAGGATAAGTAGAATATCCTTGTTGTGATGCAAAGATACATCTGATCAAGAAGGATCAAGTGTACAAGCCAAAATTGAGATCTGTAATCAACAGTTTAGTTTCATCAGAAATCAAGTTATCTCATTGTTACTCTCTAACCATTGTAGCAGTGATCAAAATCTCTTAATAAGTTAGCTTAACAACTATTTGTAAATCCTCTAATAAGGTGGAATTTCTATTGAATTTTCTAAAGACCTCTTGATGTAGGGGACTCCCCTTAATACCATAAACTCATAACAAAAAAAAAAAAACAACAAATGCAAGAAACAAAATATGGACTTCTTATTATCATCGCAAATGTGGAATTATAGAACTCTCAATTACAATATGCTAACCCAAATGGGTGCCTTCTTTAAAATAATCTACAAGAGAGTGTTGCAAACTATCACCCAGAGTTGTCCTAGACAATGTTCAAGCCTTTCTTAAATAGGCAGTTTTATGTCACCCGGGAAGGTTCTAGATGCTCAAACTTAATACCTAGGGCTGACAGGCCCTAACAATACACATAGAGTTGGCCAAATACATCTTTGACAAATTATTTTAGAAATTTTAGTCACGAACTGTTGCTCTGATTGGCTTATTATAACCACTTTTCAGAAATGCCAGCTCATGATCTATAGGCTCAAAACTATGCTAGCACCCTTCCATCGAGTTTTCAAACCTTATCTAGGCAATCTAAGGCCTCCAACAGTGACCTTGAAGATTTTTTTACAATTTTTTCCATCGAAAATCTGCAATAACTTCTATGATACTTAACCTAGAGTAGTGAGATTTTTATGGTAGGTTTGTAACTCTAAAATGAACCTTGTTGTAGAAAATAAGAACATTTTGAGCTCGTATGAAAAACTTATTAAAAATAGCAAGTTCCCATAAATAGTAGCCACCCTATCTACTAGTCTTTATTAAAATAGAAAAGGCTGAAAATAAATTTTTTTTGGGTGATGCAAGATTGCCCTTACACCGAAGATGCTCATGCATCACCTCTAACAAGGCCACTCCTAACAAGATGATTAAATCCTCTAACAAGGTCACACCTAACTCTGTGTTTTATAACCTTTAATAGGGTTGGCTTCTAATAGTTGTCACTTCAAAAGAGTGAAAATCAGTAACTAGTTGCAATTGATGGTTTTTCCCAAATTAGGTTTCCATGTTAAATCTTGGTGTCAAATGTGTTCATACTATTTCTCTTATGTGTTTTCTATTAGGATAAACCACAGACAGAAATAAAAACTACATGTAAATATAACCAATAACAGAAAAATAATAGATCACATAGAAATGAACACAAGGCACTAAGATTTAACATGGTTCACCTAATCCCTGGGCTACATCCACCAAATAGAACGTTCGATCTTATTACAATCCAGTGATTACAACCTAATTATAGTTTGTAATCCCTTATAGCTCAATAATGTCACAAGAAGAAATTTTGCATCACAACATAATGAAAAATACCTAACCCTAAACCCTTTTATACAAGTATTTTATCCATTTTAGGGTTACAACATGTCGACCATATGTCGGCCATAATATGTTAGCCACGACCCAAAAATTTTTTTTGGGGCAATGCCCCGAATCCCACTAATTATGAAGTATGTATAGTACTTTCCTGATCAGTCACCATAATCTAACATTTGCAACTAAGTTAAAGTAATATTAATCACAAATAATATCTTAAGATTTTCATGTTAAGCATTTGTTGAGTTATTTTAGTGTTTACCAAGTTACAACATTGTCTGTGTGTTTGCTGAGTTTCAATGGAGTTCAATTTTCATTATAGTTTGTTTTGTATTGATATCTAAGGGATCTGGGATTTATTATTTTGGTAACTAATTCATCCCTCCCCTCTCAGTTACTCATCTCATATTTATAACATACAAGATATAGTGGCACTTTATCTTAGTGAGTTTGCATAAAATTGCTTACAAAAATTTCTACAAAGATTAGAAGAGAAATAAGGTTACTAAAACAAAAAAAAAAGATCAAGATGAGTCATCCCATGTAATGAAAATGATTGCTAGACCTAAAAATCCATGGTATTCACTAGATTTCAAAGTGTAAACTGAATAAAGTATACTTGGAGTAGAAACTATAAAAAGACCCATAACATCAGAAATAACATAGAATTAGCTTTCTAACAATATAATGTTTTCAAAAAATGAATTTTAGATGCTCAAAATATATCTCCTAGAGTGCAAAACCAATCATCTAAATTTGATTGTAAAAATAGTTAATTAGATAGAAACAAAAATCAAAATGACCTCCACTGTGAAAGGCCCAGAATCAACTTTTTGGAAATATATTGTTTGCAAAAAATGGAGTTTGTACGAGCAAGATACAACTAAAAAAAATAAGGTTCTCCTTAAGTAATAGAAGGGTTGGAAAAGTATTGATGTAATGGTGATGTCAGCACATCACTAGTCTAAATTTGATGACTGTATAGTCATCACATGGAAAAATTACTCTGCTACATGGTGTTGATGTGGCATGCTTACTAGATAGTAGTGATGTGGTACATTTCCTAACTACACATTGCTAACATAGAACCCTTACTAGCATGTTAGGCTCGCTAACATGTCATATTGCATGATGATAATTGTTAGATAACTAAGAGGGGGGTGAATTAGTTATAACCAATTATCCTATAGGTCACAAAAACACTTTTTTCCAATTCAAAAACTTAACTCTTTCTAATCATTAACTCAATAACTAGATAAAATATTACTTTATAAAATTTTCTCTAACTATTATCGTCATTTACCTTAACACAACAAGTATCATAATAAACTTTCACTTTATACTAATTTGCAATAGTAAACATAAAACATAAAAAAAATCGCAACATTATAAGCATCCACATAATTTACAAAAACTATTTAATGTGGAAACCTTGCAAAGGGAAAAAACCCCTAGGAACCAACAACCCAAAATTTTTACTCTTTTGGAATGAGCTCTATTAGGAGCCATCCTTGTTAAAGATTACATACACATCATTACATGTGACCTTGTTAGATGATTTTTACCAAAGATCATCTAGAACTTATTCATTCTTTGACACTTCTAAATAATGGCCTACTCTGAAGGACTTAAGAAAATTACTATTTAATGTTACCATATAGGATGTAAAAAGCCTATTAGGTCCACTTGGTTAAGATATTTTCTATTATGATGATTAGAGAGTAACAATGAAATGATCTGTAAGGTTTATCACTACATTTCTTGTTTAGATCTCATTTTTTCTCAATCTTTGTCCTCTGATCTCTTACTAATTGATTCACACACTTCAAACATTCACTTATCACTTTCCTTGCTTGATCTTCACAATGCAACTCTTATCCGTAATTTTCTTCTTTTTTCTCCTTACTTGACTTTGGCCTTCTAATTGATCAACACCAATCAAAAACAAAAAATAGAAAACATATTGTTCATCCTTTAAATAAAAAATTTCTCCTCTATAATCTTTTGTGTTTTTTTGCTTGATTACAATTGTAGATCTTCATCCATCTCAGATTCATTGAATCTAGATACTCAATTATTATGCCTACACCTTGAGATTTGTACTTAGATTCAAATTGTCTAATAACCTTCTTCATATTTTATTTGAATTTCTCTAGCCATAGATCCCATAACTACATCATTATCTTCAAAAATTTTAGAACATTATTTATTTTCATCAAACATTTGACTCAAATTAAATATTTTATTTTGTTCCTTTCTCGATTAACATTATACATTGTTTGGTAAACACTAGAGTTGGTTATTACTAAAATTTCTCGATTGACATTGCACTTTCTTAATTTATTCTTTAGGTGCTTGGTGATAACTATACTATCTCAATAAATATTACAATTCTTCATTCACTGACTAAACTATCTTTCTTATACATAATTCCAACACTTAATCAAATCATGTACAAAAATCAAACCAACATTAAATTCTCAGTGTCTAACTCATTCAAGTGCCCATTGAATACTATACACTTATCAACACTTCATCATACTCTCTTAATATCCTCTTCATCAATCAAATGATATGACACTCTATTGAATTAGCATAATGTCTAACCAACTAAGGCTTAACATCAATGACAATATAATAAATGAGTGTTAGAAATGCTTTAGAATAATTGAGAGGGTGATGAATCAGTTATTCAAGGTCCAAATGTCCTATTCAAACTTTTCACTAAGTATAGTGAGCCCATTCAACCATTCATTCATCCAAGCTTTAAATTTTCTAACTAGCAAGTTACTGTAAATCAACATGCAAGTATAACACATAAAAAATCAACACATAACACAGTGATTTACGTGGAAACCCAATTTGGAAAAAACCACTAGTAACATGCTACTCAAATCTCACTCTTCTGAAGTGATGCCCTATGAAAGGCCTACCCTGTTAAAGGCTTACGACACACTGTTGAATGTGACCTTGTTAGAGAATTTAACCACCCTATTAGAAGTGGGCCTCATTAGAGGACTTTTGGAAGATTCACTTGGAATGCCACCCTATTAAAGGATTTACAAATGGCTATTAAACCAACCTAACTCCATAGGATTTTTATATCGAATACAATTTCTAGAGAGTATTAGAAAATCTTTGAATTGACAACAACATACAACTTAACTTGTAGATCTTAGATCACTTCTTAGCTCATACCATTGCCTGGCCTTCAATCTCTATAATATTGACAACTTGGCTTTCTTTCAAGCTTAGTCTCCTTGAGTCTCCATGCCCAATGTACTAGTGCAATTATCTCTTTTTGACCACTTGTAGAAGTAGAGCTTCTATGCTCTTCCTTCTTCTAGATGTCTTCTCCTTGACACCCTTCTAAACACTTCGCAATTTAGTTCTTTCGCAGCAACAAAATTTGCTTCTTGGTCTATGAATCCTTAAGCAGAAGTCTTGGAGTTCTTTTCCTGCTTGATTCTTCCATTCTTTAATTTCAATTCATATGGATTAGGTAGGATTCATTGTATCTAACCCATATTTTGTTTCCTCTAGAAAGTTCTTGAATAATCCTTTTGAATTCACCCAAAAATGGTTTACATAGAATTCTATGCCACTAGCTCATCATCGTTATCTTCCAACTAGTTCAAAAAATTCAAGGCAACCACTTTGTTGGCTCAGATTTGGTGAATCTTCACTATTTAAAATAATGTAGTGGCTCAGCACTATTGAAATACTGGTGCTTGTCACATACAATGTTATTCGGCAACAACTATGTTTTTCTTGATGCTCAGCATCTAAAGATCACTTGGCACCAACTAAGATTTTTTGATGCTCGGCATCTAAACTTCACTCAGAATACACTAGAATTTCTTGTTACTCAGCTCCAACTGAGAATTTTCTCAGCTTCAACTAACTTGTTCAACACCTACTAATGATCTTAGTTTAAGCTTTGCAGTCAACCTTGTTACAACTTGTTCCTTTAGTGTCTCCAAGTGTGACCAACCTCTATATCTTTGGGTAAGTTATCAATATATCATTTGACCATTGTATTAACCGATCCTTGCACTTCATTACAACATCATAACTCAACCTTTCCCTTAGGTAGTCTTGTTACATCTTGTTTATCAAATCCTCTTCATCAGTCAACTAAGTGATAGTACTTGGATCTTATAAGAAAATGTCATTCCTACAAATAGTAGGTTTGACATCAATGACAAAACAATGATTGAAAACAAAAATCTCCCTCTTTGATCTTCAACAATGAGCTTTTCAATCAAATTTCCAATAATCTCCCTCTTTAGCATTGATGGAAAACTAAACTGATCAACCATCAAACTAAACTATTTAACCAAATGCTAACTAGGTTAGAATAGTAAGTCAGATGCCAAAAAGTAATTCCATTACCATCAATTTTCACATCTTCCTTTACTATCTTGATTGCTTCATTTCTACTTCTCCCTTATAGTTGCTATATCCTTGTTCTTTGTTTTTCTTCCTCTGTATTGCTCATCTTCTACTATTTTGATCAACTTTTGATTATTTTTGTCAACTTCTCCCTCTATCTTCATGTGATTAGATTATGCATTTTCTTGTCATTTCTCCCTCATACTTTTGATCAATAGATCATCAGCATTTGATTAGTTTCTCACAATTTCTCCCTCTTTCATAACAATGCTAGACATATTAGCATTTTATTAGCTTTTGCATGTACATTCAATTTAGCCCTCTGTCACCTTGCTTGTGACTAATTTGGAACTTCAGGACTTCTACTACTTTAGGCATGAATCCTAAAGTAAACATCCTCTACATCAATATGTAAAATCTTTTAACAATCAACTCATTTGATGCAGGGCATTCTTGCTTTTGCTTCAAGTAGCCTTGGCTAGGGGTATCACCCCTAACTTACCTCTAAGATATTCAAAAGCATCTTTAGGTAGTGCTTTTGTGAAGATGTCAACAATCTATTCATTTGAGCTAACATATTCCATCTTCACTTGTTTGTCTTCCACGTGATACTTGATTGTTATATGATTGGTTTTAGCATGCGTTACAAGGTTCTTTGATATGTTGATTGTACTTGTATTATCACAATAAAGTATCATAGGCTCAATTACCTCTTCCTTCATACCTTGCAGCAAATGCTTGATCCATACAATATTGGTGCAATTTATAGTAGCTACAACATATTCAACTTCAGCAGTAGATTGTGAGGTACAACTTTGCTTTTTGCTAGTCCATGTAATCAACCTTTTTCCCAAGAAAATTGATCCTCCACTAGTGCTTTTCTATCATCAATGTTACCTCCCCAATCTACATTAGTATAGGTTTTTAGTTCAAAATTTTCACTCCTCTTGTAGTACAAACCAAAGTCATCAGTTCCTTTTAGGTACCTCAGTATTCTCTTTACTACCATTAAGTAATTTTCTCTTGGATTTGCAGAGAATCTTGCCACTATTCCAATAGCTAATGTAATGTCTAGTCTACTACGTACAACATATTGCAGCTTTCCAATCATTGATCTATAAAATGTCTAATTTACTTTAACAAACTCATCATTCTTGGATAGCTTATGTCTTGTTGCCATTGGTGTGTTGACTGGTTTTGAGTCTTTTAACCCAAATGTCTTGAGTATCTCCTTGACGTATTTTGATTGGGTAAAAAATATGCCATGTTTCAATTGATGTACTTGTAATCCAACAAAGAATTTGATTTTCCAAACATTGACATCTCAAGTTCATGTTTCATTTGATCAGCAAAATATTTGCATAGAACATCTTTTCCTCCAAATATTATATCATCAAGAAAGATTTCTAATATCAAAATGTCTTTACCTTTTTCAGCTTTGATGTACAAGTTGCTATTGTCATCCATTCTCTCAAATCCTATCTTAACAAGAAATTTGTGCAATCTCTCATACCATGCTCTAGGTTCTTGCTTCAATCCATAAAGTGCCTTGTGCAGTTTGCAGACCACATCTTTGTTCTTGTCATCTACAAATCCCTCCGGTTGTTCTATGTAGACTTCCTCTTGTAGTATACCAATTAGAAAAGAAGACTCCGCATCCATTTGGTAGACTTTGAAACCTTTATAAGTAGCATATGCAAGTAGTGTTCTTACTCCTTCCATTCTTGCAACAGGGGCAAATGTTTCCCCATAATCTAGTCCTTCTTCTTGTGCATAACCTTTACAAACTAATTTGGCTTTATTTCTCGTTATCTCACCATTCTCATCAAGTTTGTTTCTAAACACCCATTTGGTACCAATCACATTCTTATTAGCTAGTCTAGGAACTAGGGTCCAAGTTTTATTCTTCTCAATCTAATCTATCTCCTCTTCCATAGCTTTATACTAGTCATCATCTTGCAGTGCATCCTTCACTATTTTAGGTTCAACCTTGCTTAGTAGACATGATTCATTCCTCAGTCAGTTCTTTGTCATTGGTCTGGCATTCTTGTCACTAATGATTTGATCTGTAGGGTGACATCTTCTCACATACTTGGCTAATCTAGGTTCTGTTCTTCTTTCCATGTTTGATCCTTCAGCTTCAGAGTCATTTTGTTCTTCTTCATCTGGCACTTCATTATTTCTCTCATGTATGCTATTTTCAGAACCAGAATGTGCATTTTCTACATTCTGTAGCTTGGCTTTTGAATGCATCTTGATATTCACTAGCTGATACTAAAATTTGTTGCTAACTCCCAACTTGATTTGCAACATTGTCTTCAATAGTCATTCCTTCATAGAAGTATACAAAGGATCTATAATCCTTTGATTGCTTAGTTTTATCAGCTTAAACTTTTGCATGCTCATCAAACTTTACATTTGCACTCTCCACAATCTTGTTAGTGTTAATATTCAAACACTTATATGCCTTAATTCTAGTGGAGTATCTAAGGAATATGCCTTCATCACACTTTGCATCAAACTTGCCATTTCTAATATCTTTAAGAATATAAAATTTTCAACCAGATAATTTGAGATGTTTAACATTAGGTGAGTGACCATACCATAATTCAAAAGGTGTTGTATTTGTACCTTTCTTGACTTGAACTCTATTCAGTGTATAGACTGTAGCACTTACAACTTCTCTCCAGTACTTTAGTGTAACATTTTTCTCCATCATCAAGGTTCTAGCATAGTCAATTACTAACCTATTTATTCTTTTAGCAATACCATTCTGTGGTGCAGTTCTTTGTGCTGATGTTTGTCTTTTGATGCCTTTGTCATTGCAGAATATTTCAAATTCTTTTGATGTAAACTCACCTCCTCTGTCTGACTTTAAGCATTTCGGATTTTTCTCAATCTCCTTCTCAACTCTGGCCAAATACCACTTAAACATTTGAAATGCATCAGATTTTTTCTTTAAAAACATAGCAGTCATCATCCTTGAATAGTCATCTACAAATAGCATTATGTATCTGTCTCCTAGGTAGCTTTGCACTTCTATTGGACCACATAAGTCTGTATGGACTAACTCTAATACTTCTTTGGAAGTGTATGTTTTTCTTTTGAAGCTAGACTTAGTCATCTTCCCTAGTTGACATTGTTTGCTCATTGTGTTTTCAATTTTCTTTAATTTGGTCAACCCTCTGACCTTCTTCTTCTTGCTGATGCTAATCAAATTATCAAAGTTAACATGACACAACCTTTTATGCTACAACCACACATCATCAAGTCTAACAACGAAACATGTTGCATCTTCCATATTTAGGTCAAATAGATTACTCCTAGTTTTTTCACCTTTTCCTATCAGATTTCCATCAATGTCATAGATCTTGGTAGTTTTGTTTCCAAACTCTACTTTGCAACCTAATTTACCTAATTGTGACACACTCAACAAGTTGTAGTTCAATCCTTCAATATAGTATGCATTATCACATGAAATTTTCTCTGTGAGTTTAATAGATCCTTTTTCTTTGATTTGACATAGAGCATCATTACCAAATCTAACACTATTTCCATCATATTGAGTAAAGGTAATGAACTTACATTTATCTCCTGTCATGTGATGTGAGCATCCACTATCTATGATCCACTTGTTAGTCTTGTTCACATAGGTAACCAATGTTGTTGCTTCATTTTCATCTTTATTTGATTCATCCTTCATGGCCACATAGACTATTTCATCATCATTCTCGTCAGAATCTTCTTCAACATATAGCATCTTTTGCCTTTCTCCTTGTAGTCTTTTCTGCCATCTTCTCTTTTGTTCCTATACTTGTTTCCTTCTTTGTATTTTTTCTTCTATGTACATCTTGTAGTAGTATGACCTACTTCATTGCAATTGAAACATATGATAGGAAGCTTACCCTTGAATTTACCTTTGCCTCTATGAAATCTCCTAGCTAGTAGTGCTTCTAACTATTCCACATCTTCCTCATGTATGTTGCTATTACTGGACACATGTTTTCCTTTTCTTCTCTTCTTGCTTGATGTTTCCTCCTCAGTGTCTTTAATTGTCATCTTGGCCTTGAAAGAAGATTCAAGATTCTCAGGTTTGTAGTTAACAAAATTTGGACTATTCAAATGCAATAAGTCTTCCCACTATTCCTTCAAAGGTTATTGTGTTCCCTTGTACACACCTTAGCTCTTGAATGGCTGAAACTCTAATAGCATAGATAGGGAGTAGAGTTCTTAAGTATTTGCTGATGATAGTTTCTTCTTCCAATTGACCACCTAGACTTCTTTTTGCACTTACCACTTCTTTTATTCTTGCAACATATTGAGCAACATTTTCACCTTCCTCCATTTTCATGTCATCAAACTTTTCTCTTAGGCTTTGTCTCTTTGCTCTCTAGACATTCTAATCACCTCCATAGATATCTGATAAGGCTTTCCACATCTTGAATACAATGTCACAATATTTGATGTCATCATATTCTACATAACTAAGTGCAGAGGCAATCTCCAACATTGCTTGATTGTGCTCCTTCTTTTTGCTCAAATCATCTACAGTAAAAGGTCCATCTAGATTTACATGTTCTATTCCAATTGAGGTTTTTGCATAGTCACCTATTGATCCAAGGTGCAATTTCAATAGACTCTACCATGTAGAAAAGTTGTCTTTATTGAGCTTGTGAACTTCTCTCTTGGACATCTTGATCTTCCTACTTCTACTACCTTGAAACTAAGTTAGCCGATGGCTCTAATACCAATTTTTAGAAATGCTTTAGAATAATTGAGAGGGGGGGGGGGGGGGAGGGGAATTAGTTATTCAAGGTCCAAATGTCCTATTCAAACTTTTCACTAAGTATAGTGAGTCCATTCAACCATTCATTCATCCAAGCTTTAACTTTTCTAACTAGCAAGTTACTGTAAATCAACATGCAAGCATAACACATAAGAAATCAACACATAACACAATGATTTATGTGGAAACCCAATTTGGGAAAAACCACTAGTAACATGCTACTCAATTCTCACTCTTTTGAAGTGATGCCCTATGAAAGGCCTGCCCTATTAAAGGATTACAACACACTATTAAATGTGACCTTGTTAGAGGATTTAACCATCCTATTAGAAGTGGGCCTAGTTAGAGGACTTTGGAACATTCACTTGGAATGCCACTCTGTTAAAGGATTTACAAATGGCTATTAAACCAACCTAAGTCCATAGGATTTTCATATGTAATACAATTTCTAGAGAGTATTAGAAAATCTTTGACCTGACTACAACATACAACTTAACTTGCAGATCTCAGATCACTTCTTAGCTCATACCATTACTTGGCCTTCAATCTTTGCAATACTGACAGCTTGGCCTCCTTTCAAGCTTATTCTCCTTGAGTCTTCATGCCCAATGTACTAGTGCAATCATCTCTTCTTGACCACTTGTAGAAGTAGAGCCTCTATGCTCTTCCTTCTTCTAGATGTCTTCTCCTTGACACCCTTCTAAACACTTCACAATTTAGCTCATTGGCAGCAAGAACATCAACAACATTTGCTTCTTGGTCTATGAATCCTTAAATAGAAGTCTTGGAGTTATTTTCCCCCTTGATTCTTCCATTCTTTAATTTCAATTCGTATGGATTAGGTAGGATTCATTGTATCTAACCCATATTTTGTTTCCTCTAGAAACTTTTTGAATAATCCTTTTGAATTCACCCAAAAATGGTTTACATAGAATTCTGTGCCACCAGCTCATCATCCTTATCTTTTGACTAGTTCACAAAATTCAAGGTAACCACTTTGTTGGTTTAGATTTGGAAAATCTTCATTATTTAAAATAATGCAATAGCTCGGCACTATTGAAATACTGGTGCTCAACACATACTATGTTACTTAGCATCAAATGTGTTTTTCCTGATGCTCGACATTTGAAGATCACTCGACACCAACTAAGATTTTTTGATGCTCAACACTTGAACTTCACTAGACACACAATAAAATTTCCTATTAATCAGCTCCAACTAAGAATTTTCTTGACTTCAACTAACTTGCTTGGCACCCACTAATGATCTTAGTTTAAGCTTTGCAGTCAACCTTGTTACAACTTGTTCCTTTAGTGTCTCCAAGTGTGACCAACCTCTGTATCTTTGGGTATGTTATCAATACATCATTTAACCATTGTCTTAACTAATCTTTACACTTCATTACAACATCATAACTCAACCTTTCCCTTAGGTAGTCTTGTTACAT
This sequence comes from Cupressus sempervirens, assembly GCA_028749045.1. Lineage (NCBI taxonomy): Eukaryota > Viridiplantae > Streptophyta > Pinopsida > Cupressales > Cupressaceae > Cupressus > Cupressus sempervirens. Next base: position 550,051,660 of record CM053793.1, read on the forward strand.
CTTGTTGATCAAATCCTCTTCATCAATCAACTAAGTGATAGTACATGGATCTTATAAGCAAATGTCATTCCTACAAATAGCAGGTTTGACATCAATAACAAAACAATGATTGAAAACACAAATCTCCCTCTTTGATCCTCAACAATGAGCTTTTCAATTAGATTTCCAACAATGAGATGACTCTTCCGAATACATTATTAGTTGGGTATAAAAATCTCCCCCACTGGCATTGATGGAAACACATAAATACATAAGGTATTACATTACATAACATTACATTATGAAATAAAAAAATATCAAATGACAATCACATCTTTATCTCTAAGACTTTATTCAGGTTCTCTGCAATAGTTTCAAGTTCTTTACACATTCTCCCCATTTGGGTGTACTTCTCTAGTTAAACAATTTCTTGGATACATCATCTCAATACATATTTCTAACTCTCCCCTTTGTCAGAATAATATTTCAATCGTTTCAATCACTCCCTTTGACATCAAACATTTGAAATTCTCCTTTTCATCATAGTCAGCTCCCCATTTATTCTTACTAATATTTTCCACCTTTTTTACTTATGAGCACTCTACCCCTTTGACAAAAATGCTAAAGGTAACTATAAGATTCAATAAAAGAGCTATAAAACCTTGTAGTAATACCATGTACCTTGCATGTATTGAATCTTTCAGTCTTATTACAACCACCTACATAACTTCTGGAAACAATCCCTAAAGAGTAAAATTTTGCATCAACTCCTAAATTATATTATGATAATCCATGAATTTATGCACCATGCATATTCTCTTAGTGATTCATAGATAAGTGATAAACCCATAACTTACCTCTGTGATGCTCAAAACTATCCTCGGGTAATGATTTTGTGAATACAACAAAAATTTGTTCTTTAGACTTCTTGTACTCCAATCTCAATTGTTTCTCTTGAATTTGTTCTCTCAAGTAATGATACTTGATATATATGTGCTTGGTTTTACATGCATCACAAGATTCTTTGATATGTTTACAAAACTTTTATTGTCATAGTAGATAGTATTAGGTCTGGTGACTTATTCTTGCATACCTTCCAACCTAGATATAGGTGAAAAAGTCTCACTATAATCAATTCCTACTTCTTGAGAATAACATTTACATACAACTCTAACTTCATTCCTCACAAATTCTCATTTCTCATTCAATTTATTCTTGAATATCCATTTGTTCCAATCACATTTTTTCCTTAGGTCTTAGTACAAGTGTCCATGTCTTGTTCTTCTTAATTTGATCTATTTATTCATTCATAGCATTGATCCAATCTTCATTACCAAGTACTGCATCTTTCACAGTTATTGGCTCAAATTCAACAATAAAAAAATTTACAGCCCTTTACCTTACTTCTTGTCACGATTTCAGTAGCCTTGTCTCCAATTATTTGATAATGTGAATGATTCCTTCTCACATAGTTTGCTAGTATGTTTGAGTTTGCTAGTAGCTAGAAAACACATTGGCCAAGATTATGCTTGAGTTATCAAATAAGTAGATGAATTTTTTTTTGGAGAATCATAGGAACTGATTTGTTCCTAAATTTAGAACCATTTATGATTCTATAGAATAAAATTGAGGCTATTATACAGAAAAATGAATTGCTACGAAAGAGTATTTTTGGATTAACCACTAAAAGAGTTGAATAGGAGAAACTACTAGATACAATAACCATTGAAGATGATCAAAGTGATGAAGAAAGTTAAGGTGTGATAAGCCCATAAGGAAACACATCTCCTATTCATTCCACAATACCTGACATTCCTTTTGATGAACAAACAAAAAAATCAAAATCTAAGGAATTTGAAAGGGAGAAGCAAGAAAAAGAGGATTTGGTCAAGGAAACAAATTTAGAAGTTTCTAATATTAGTGAAGAAGGACCTCAAGATGAGGGAGATAAGGAGACTAGACAACAAGAAGAGGAAATAGAGAATGTAGTTTTCAGTGCTACCATTACTATTCCAAGAACTAAAGTTCAAGAAAGACCGAGTGGTGTCACCCTTTCATCTACTCTTAATTTATCAGTGCTAAGAAACATCACTCCAAAGAAAAATAAAGGAAATTTATCCAGATAATACTATTAGTCTAGATGATGTAATTGATATGTCAAAATGAGATCTAGCCAATATCACTTTTGAGATAGCTGTCATCTTACATGACATATTAGCAGGAAAGAAGCAACACGAGGAAATGAGGTGAGAGTAGCAAAAAAAAAAAATGTTGCATGACATCAAGGACATATTATTTTATTCTTTTGATATTTAGATGATTGATGAGTAGGCCCCCATTATCTCTTAATTGGTACAAATTGTTAAAAAAGTCAATGCTAAAGATATTGAGGCAAACGAGAAACTAATGGCTTGGTTTGAGAAGAAATTTGAGAAGAGAGTATTGGAGAAAGTTTCTATTGACATCACAATTAGAAAAGTGGAATTTTAGGCACTTGCACAAAACATAAAATAACTTGTAAAGAAGGTACAATATTTGTAAAACATACTTTGTGATGTGCCAAGGTTTACAAATGAATTTTAGGCAAACATTTAGAGGATTCAAGCTAATATGAAGCAACTAGGAGGTTCTATCTCCTAGTCAAATGAATTGAGCTCAATGCACTATAATAGATTGTTGTTTCACAAAGGAGGTTGGTTGAGATATAAAAAATAGATAGATTAATGAAAGACAAATTGATCTCTATATAGTCAATGTTGATACCTCATTTGGAGGTTATGCAATGAGAGCTAATTTCAGAAAAGGATCTAGTATAAAGAGAGGTTATAATCTTCTAATTGTTGACAACTTAATTTCCTTAGAAACAAATTTGGAATTGAAGATTCATCTTTTGGAATCAATAAGAACCACATGAGATCATGAACTTTCCATGATCAATCAAATTCAAAAACTATACATTGATAAATATGGTTTGATTCCACCCTCACAACCCCAACAAAAAAATAAGAGACATAAGTGTCAAAAATAAGGGGGAAATCAATGATTAATGATGAAAGAATAAAGGGGGAAATGGAATGAAGATTCATAACTCAAAAAGAAGACAAGGTATAACAAAGTTAAAATTAGAATGATTTGAGTCATGTAAAGTATGTATTGTATATTATATTATAAAGACAAAGTTTTAATGTTCTAAAAGAACCGAGTCATAGGCTTAGGGGGAGTACTCTCATTCTTTTATTATAAAGATGTAATCATGATAAAGTGTTTTTTCCACTAATGTCTGTTAGTAAATTATTTTCCTTTTCTTAAAAATAGTCTTAGCCTCAACTCTTTGCCCAAAGCTAAAGAAACAAACCTAATACTAGCAGAGTGGGTTAGTGTACATTGGTGTCACTTCCCCCTAAATTTTAAGGGTACAAATCCCCTCTACAAATATTTGAAATGAATGGGTTCTAAACTAACTCCATGGTATGCTCTTAACCTGAGAGAAATAGAGGCAAAACTAAATAACCCATAGCTACAGGGCACTCATGCAGAGATTAAGACTACTTCTACACCTACTGCCTACTCCTACATGCATCTAAACTAACAAAATATAGACACAATGAGAATTGAATTTCTTCTCAACCTAAATAGATCAAAGTCCATGTGAAAATCACTATTAGTGACCTCTTGGCTAGCTCACATTCCAAATACACTAGCAGACTTGACTTGCATAGAACAAAGGAAATGAACCTATACTACTAATGATAGTCATATGTCATACAACCACTATAAATAAAGAAATGAATAATAGTTTATCCATAATTCTACAACTTTCACTAACAAAAAATAGCACTTCTAAGTTCTACATGACTAAACTAACATGAGGGACTAGTAACATATCAGTGTGAACATAGAGTCTCACTCAATATTCTCAAATACTAGGGTTTTCTCGCATAAAAAATTGTTGATCCTTTCTTTCATAAAAATAAGAAGATTTATATCCTCTTTAGACTTTTCCATTAACATTTTATTCATCACATTTTAGAAGAGATAAGAGAGAAATACCCTAAAAATAGAAGACAAGGACTAAGAATAGAGAATGGACTAACGAAGGTCATTCATTACATAGATGATAGTCTAGAAAAAAGAGAGAGTAGATAAGACTTATCTAATTTTAGACCTATCAACCAACTGGTTTGGAAATGTGGCACTTTGATTCAGCAATGATAACTCAATGGTCTAAATTAGTTACTATTTTTCCTCTATGAACTTTCCATACATTTAGTCACCTTTTGCCATCTTCTTATAACACTTGGTTGCGTGTCCTCCTTTTGAGACACTTTTAATATCCTAGCACTATTCCTTCTAGGTTCCTATACTCTTTTGGAATGCATAGGTAGGTCCAAGTAACATTCCAACCTATTTTGGTAGAGGTTCTTACTAAATTACAATTGGAGGACTGTATTTTTTGCCTTGGGAACACTATATTTAGCCATTTTCTACAAAATAATACCACCTTCTAGATATGCAATAAATAGAAAAACCTTTCTCATAAATTATCCATAATGTTTTTAGAAATAGCTTGGCATGTCCCTCTGATACAAAATTGATCCTAGATACATATACTAGGTCAAAAAGAGAACCTTCAAACCTGCAAGGAAACAACCACATTTCCACCAATTGAAATATTCATCAAACTAAAACTTTTACATTTTATCTTTTTCCATAATTAATGGATTCTTGCCACATGAACAATCTGTTTCCAACTTAAATATGTCATTGAAGTATAGCCAGACAATGGATTTGGTATCTTTAACATTGGCATAGAGGAAAGCACCATTTTCTAGTATGTTTTGTCTTCCTTTGTTTTAGGGGGAAGCAATTTATGTGAAACTATAAAATTATCTTTATTTCCTTCTTTTTAGAGAAGTTTCCTTTAATGTGCCTCTCTAAAGTGCCTTTAATATTCTAGTTTTAGGGAGAAGCAAAAAGTCATAATTCTCGAAGGAATATTTTCCACACAAATCAACCAAGTGAATAGGTTTACCTTAGTAACACTAACAATTTCATAGGGTTCAAGCACTTAGCTGAATTCTATTTGAATCACACTTACTTTCCTTTAAGCTTAGTTAGGGCTACTTCCTCACCATTGATTTCCATGTGATCAACAACTAGGATTGAATCCATCTATCTTGCATTACCTATCAGTGCCTTGCGGGACCAAAGGCATGTGGTATACTTCAAGTGGTAGATTGACCTCCAAAGACTTTAATCTCAACCATTAATCAAGACATGATCAATGCTCATGAATCCTCTTACCAACTAGGCCTACCAAAAATTCATCTCCACAGGATCAATGACTCTCATAGCCTCATGGTAAATAATTGTCAATCACTTTTGGGTTTTGGGAGGATGGGGACTATTCAATGCATTTGGATTTTTACTTCACTTTTATCCTACTGGGTCCATCATCTCAGATCTTGACTCAAGGTTACTCATGATTGCTTCTTAGTTCCCATCTAGACTTGCATGACACTTATTTGCTTTATGATGTGGAACATTAGTCATTGTCAATCTATCTTTGTTCAACACTCAAGATTAAATCATCAACCGAGACCACGCCCTTAGAGAAAAATAAAATTGATGGTTCCCATAGTCTTGTAAACTTTAAAGATCATACATTTGGCTTTATGGAAAAATGGAAATGTTAAATTCATTTGGTCTTTATTTGGCTTTCAAATGCTCACCAAGTAAAATGTAGATATCTTCTGCACCATCCTTCTTGAATGTATTGACAATAACCATGTATCGAATAGGTGGGTCCATTAAGATTTTTGTTTAATGAGATTGATAGATCCCATTGTCCTGGAGCCACTAACTAATTATGATCTTTTGCATGCGTGACTATGGGGAGCTTCAATCTTGATTGTAACTTAATTGATGCCTTATACTCACAAATCTCCAATCTAAGTCATCAATCAATGATCATGATCTGTACATAAATTGGCCTGAATGTATATGAGAATCAATTATGGTCCCCATGCCATGTGGAATTTAATGAATCGTTGATTGACTTTTTCTTTTCTTTAGGTAGGAGCAAGCTATCAATGACTGAGATGAAAATATAAAAATCAACTTAGCTTCATTTCACACCATAATTAAGCATTCTCACCACTTCTTACCTTGTTTGATTTGCATAGGCATGATCTTCTATTACCTCAATCACAACATGCATTTACTTACTTCAAACCTACTACTGATCTTCTTCTACAAACATGGTCTAAGCATTAGCTAATATTTTAGTAAAACTTTGACTTCCTTCTCATTTAGCAAGATGTTTAATACTTTCCTACCCACACTATGTCACCTAGATGACTGATATACATTTGTTTCCCCCCATAGGTAAGCATATAGAAATATGTGAGAATAAAAAAGCTTCCTTCAAGGTACTTCTAGATCACAGACATAGATATTTGCATTCACTTGACATTAAGCTATTAGCTTGAAGAAGGGAGACCAAAATTATGCCAACAACTGGCTCTCACTCAGGAACTTAAGCATGGGAATGCCTAAGAAGGAACCTATATGTCTCTAAGTTTTTCCAAAGGAATCAATAGAACACATACAACACACTAGAAAAGTGCTACCTTCTTTATTGACATAACACCCCTTGCAGATTGTAGAGACCAATGCCTATCCATTAGGTTACAAAGTTGAAAAAGAAGCATAGGGAGTTGCAATACAATTGGGTGGTGGGGAAGTAGGGTAGCCAACACATGAAAGAAAACACATAGAAAACATGAAAGTAAGAAAGGAGAGACAACAAACCAAGACAATAGAAAGCTAAGCTAAGAACACACCAACTAACTATTTATAGAGGTAGGAAAATTCCCACCTTAAAACCAATAGGAATTAGCACTCACATGAAACTATTTATTGGTTGGGAAGAATAGGAGCCTTATCTATTGATCTTAGATTGGTTTTGACGATTGAGTGTCAACGCACTTAAGATATTTACTAAGTTCATGCTCAACTAGTAATATATGCTGAGTATAATGTGTATAGATGCCGAGTTGCAATGAGTGCCAAGTCACTCATGTGCCAAGTAATTCAAGTGTTGAGCATATAGTTGATGCTAAGTAAGTTTAGGTGTCAAGCTAGATAGAATTACAATAAGTGTCAAGCATTAGTTTTATCAAGTATCAAGTAACATAGAATGGACCTAGTTGTTTATGATGGTATAAAGAACTATATAAACCATTTTTATGCTGACTTATGGTTAGATCTTGAAGCTTTGAAGATAAGGATGAATCTATTTGGATTCCCTATGAAATCAACATGCAACCAATCAAAAAATTAGAAAAGTTAAACGAAAAATGCATGAATCTCAGCCATAGATTCATACCTAACCCTATGCCACCAAAGTCTTTTTAAAGAAGATGAAACCCCATAATTCAGTATGTATAAAGGAGTGATGCAAGTGAAGAATAGAAGAAAAAGAAGGGGTGAATTGATAAAAAATCATTCAAGGTGACTTAGTAGAGTGAAAGAATCACATAATCAATTTGTAGAATAGAGGAGAAGCAATAAAACATTGTTATAATAGATCAAGAGGATCAAGATGGATAAAATTGTGATATGAAATCAACAAGGCAAAGTTGTAAGTTATCAGATCAAACATTCTACTGTTACTTTCTAACAACTGTATTAGTAGGGTGAAATCCTTCGGATTAAGGTTGACTTAATAGTCATTGTAAAATCCTTTATAGGGTGACATTCTAAGTGAATATTTTGAAAGTCCTTTAAATAGACACACTTCAAATAGGGTGTTCAAAATCCTTTAACAGGGCAGGATCTACCAATCCTTGTAAGCCTTTACCAGGGTAGGCCTTTCACAGGGCAGATCATGAAAATGGTCAAACTATGTAACCTTAAAAGGTGACACTTTATTGTTGTAGTAGTGAAGAATTGTGGGTGTCATTCCCACCCCAATTTTACCTTCTCATTTGGAGGGTTTCTGGGTAATCATATATGGTGTCAAGTGTTTATGTGGATCTATTTATTTTACATGTCATTTCAATATGTTAAAGCATGCATTGTTTTAAATTAAAAATTGTATTGGTTAAAAATGTAGCAATTGTAGATATAATGGAAAAGAATAGAGCACAAACTGTAGAGATTAGAAATCTCAAGTTGGAACAAGAATCACAAGCTATACTACTATGTGAGGTGACTAAACAAAAGAAGAAAGCCATAGAAGACAAGGCCACGATTGAAGAAGACAAATAAATTTTGGAAATAGATTGGAGGAAAAGTCAACAAACCTATCCAATATCTCATTGGACACCTTAAGCCAAATGATGAATGCTCATCATGAGTTGAATGTCAAAGGCATTGAAATAAGCACACTAAAGTTGCTTAATGAATAGCTACAGAATGACCTAAAAAGAGAAAATGAATTTGTTGAAAGTTTCAACAAGCCAAATGAAGCCATCAAGTACTTTGAGTAACTATTAAAATCCTCTAGATCTAGTAAAGATACATCAGGATTGGGATACTTAAGCACTGAAGAAGGAAAATCATCCAAAGCTGCTAAGGAAAGGAATAATAAAGGTAAGAACTCTAAAACTACTTGTCATCATTGTGGTAAGAAAGGACATGTAGCTAATGTTTGTAGGAGTAAGAATGCTAGTCATAATGCTAAGACAAAGAACATGACTAATTATCACAAGTGCAACAAACAAGGTCATCAGGCACATGAATGCAGAACCAAAACCATGCATGAACAAAAATTTGAAGGACACTGCTACAATTGTTAGAAGTTTGGACATAAAGCCTTTGAATGTAGATCCAAGTCCACATGGTCATCAAGCAAGCCAAAAAAGGTAAGAAGCTATGAAAACTCTTATAACTACGATTACAATACAAGATATAGTTGTCCTTATTGTCAAGAGTGTGGAAATATCCTTGAGAATTGCATAAGAACACACTTCAGTGGTAACTACAATAGATGGTTGAGTCAAACTACATGCTTTAGCTATTTGAAGACTGGTCATATAAGCAAGCATTTCCCAACAAGGTCATAGGCACCTAATTCAGAGTTCAGAAAAGGAAAAGGCAAGGTAGATGTTGAACACACCAGAGGAAAGATGAACAAAAAATGGAAGCAAAAAGATGGATGCAACACATCAAATGAAGGGATCACTTCACCTAATGGGTCAAGTGGTCACACCTCATCAAATTAGGCTAAAAGGATGTATGTGGGATTGATATTTAAAATGTTTTATCATACATCAATTACAAAAGAAGTTAGTATTGAAAAAGATATATTAACATGAAGAAAGATGCAAGATAATAAGGAAAATCAAAGGTCAAATCTTCAAATTTTCACATTACTGCCAATTGAGAAAAGTCCTCTTCAGATGGTGAGTAAAATACTAGTAAGTGTCGAGCTGTCAACTAAAGTTAGTTGGAGCCAAATTAGTAGTAGCTGCCGAGTGAGGGAAATTTTTATGAGTGCTGAGTAAAGGTAATTCCAATAGCTTTCGAGTGATGGTAGAATCAATGTATGCTGAGCGAAACATAAATCGTATTGAAGTTGAGTTTACAACTATACATGCACCATGCAATAAAAGCTATATTTTGAAAGGGTATAAGGTCAAATTTCACATTTTTTTGTTATTAAAAATTTAGAGCAAGAGAAAGTAGAGAAAATAAGCGATTCACAGAAATATTGAAGAATTTTCATGAATCATAGCGAAGATCAAGCACCAATTCATCAATTTTAAAGGTATTTTTCATCTGTCAAGCTATGCAGTTTCATATTTGTTAAACCCTAGATTATCAAAATGGCATATTTTTTAAGAACTATGAAAGAGAAAGAGGTGTTCAACATTCAATTAGTTAGCAATGAGGTTAAACAATCACATGTCAAGGCTATACCAAAAGTTGCCTATAAAAATGACCCAACAGGAGCATTATCTATGATTCTGCCTAAGGTTGTAATGGTACAAGATGTAAGAAAGTGCTATAATTTCAAGGTAGGAGGCATTGGAGACATGGAAATCAGACAAGCATATGAAAAATTGTGTGAAAATAGTGTATTGAAGGAGGAATTCAAGATTGTAGAGAGAAAGGGCTTAACCCATGCCCTAGATTTCCCAATAGTTTTCAAAACTAAGTGGATCAAAATAGTTCTAAGAAAAATACATGATGGATGTCTATGGTTAGAGGGTGTAACCATTAAAATTTCAAAGATAATTATACATAGGGTCATTAGATACCCAACCCTAGATTGGCCCAAGGCATTGAGGAGTGACTCCAAAGAGGTAATTAAGAAAAATACAAGGGCTAAGTGGAACAAGCATGGAATGACTATTGACACTGCTACAGATCCACTTCTTAAGTTTTCCATTAGGGTCATTTCACATAAATCCTATCAGTTAAGTAGACTAAATAGTTTTCCTTGCATAGTAGTTGATGTAGGTTATAAGATTGTCAAGAAAGATCATACCTATGATCTTGTAGAACTCCAAATGTAGCAGATAATGGAGAACCTAGGAGTAATAATAAAGTCAAAGAGTGCTCAATATAATTTTGGTTCAATATTGGTATGTATATTTTTCTATGTACAAAATGATTTCCTATCTTTTGGAAAAATAGGATGGAAGACCAATAGGTCAGTTGTAGTTCAAATTAATGAGTATATTGAACAAATGGGAGAAAATTTTGAATCAATAATGACAACTTATTTTGAAGACTTTAAGAAGTCTATGAAATAGAGATTGAGGATTCCTATTTCCTTAGTTGAGCAACACTACAATGATATTTATTTCCTTGTAGACATTGACTACACTTTCATCCAGGTTGTTGTACCTAGAGTTAGATGGCTAAGGCCTCTAGGATATGAAATTAATATTGATGAAGCCTCAACTACTATCACTACACTCCTTGTAGAAGAAATTTACACGAGTACCAAAATTTTTGGTAATTATGATGTTGTGAAGTCAAAGGTTGAGATGGAATTGAAGACAACATCAACTTTGAGAAAGAAGGACAAAATGGTGAGGAAATTGAAGGCTAAATTTGAAGAAGGTGCAGGTGATGATGGAGATGATGATGATGATGAAGATGAAGAGGAAGAAGCAATGCAAGGTCAAAAACCTTTAGCTTTAACCCAAGGCATAGGTGAAGATCAAGAAGAAGAAGGTGTAGAGGGAGAAGAAACCAAGGAAGCACTAGCAAAGCTTGAACCAAAGAAGAGGAAAGCTAAGGCACAAACTTCAACCAAACCAAAAGAAAAAAGGGTTGTGAAACTAAGTGCAACAAATCCTATAGCTCCAACAATAAGAGCCAGTACAAGGGAAACTACTTAAAAAGCCAAGGAGTAAGCAAAAGAGAAAATAAAGGCTATTGAACAAGAGGGTCCAGTGCAAAAGAAACCAAGAAGAAAATACATAGCACAACCAAAGATAGATGATGAGAAGATAGAGTTTGAGGATACCAGTCAATTTAGAGTGGTAAGTCATACACCTAAATCTGATCTTGAAAATATTTGTGATAATATTAGAGATAATGTAGACTTAACAAGATTTAAAAAGGTATTAATTTTAAAAAACTTGGTAAAGAAGACCAAAATATGATAGAAGAGTTAGTGTATACCATGATGGAAAAATTCAAGAACACTCCTCTTGAATTGGATAATACAATGCCAAAGGAATAGTATACAATTGTTGAGAACAAGTGACATTACAACTTGAACATGGAGAAAGAAATAAGTGAATCAACATTAGCACAAGTAATGTCAAAGTTATCAAGAGGAAAAATTACCAAGGCCAATAAGAAATATGGTAGCAGATTTGCACCAAAATACAGGGCGTCCAACATTCTGCACAACAAAATTGAGGATGTTGTCAAGAAATCCACAAAAATGTGGAAATTGATATATGGCTTGAATATAATTAAAGTAGGAGAAGTAGATCCCTTTGAGGGTAGAAATAATGAGGAAGATGAGGACAAGGAATAAGAAATAGAAAAAGAAAAGGAAAATACAACAGTGGAGGAGACACCAAAGAAGTCAGATGAAATGGCAACAACTGAAGAAGAGCAAATAGAAGAGAGTGTGCAAGATACAAAAATGCCAGCTATGAGCCCTCCACATGACACAAACACACATGTAGAAACTATAAAAGTAAAGGAAGTTCCTAATATATCACCTTAGAACATCAATCCATTAATTGTAGATGATCTAAAGAAGATCCTTGACCAAACCACACTACAAGCTAGATTACGTGAGAACCTTGTGTTGGTCAATGTGGATGAACTTCAAAAACCAGTAGCTAATATAACAAGGGACAAGGTGAATACATAAGAACCACCTTCTATCATCCCTTTAGCTACTAGTGGTAAACCTCTAATGCAAACATTAGATGATACATTTGCAAAGGTTGATACTACTACAAAAGTTGTCATGATTGAACAACAAACATAGACTGCTCAAGAGGAGAAAAAATTAGAAGCACAAATAGGATAGTCAAAGGTATTAGTACCTGATACAAAAACACAAGGATTAGGTCAAATAATTGTAATTGATCAAGGAAAAAATGATGAAAAGGACACACCAAAGGAGAAGGAGCAAGAAGCCATACAAACACTGGTAAATCTACCAACATCTAGCTCTCCAAAAGAAGTCTTTCAAAGGTTGAGTACTAATGCAATACCGCTGCACATTTCAGCACTAGGCTCCAGCTCATCCAAGGTTGCCAAGGTATTTCACTATGGTGATGCAATTTTAGATGAAGAGATAGTGATACCTAAATATGACTATGCAACCATGACATTAAAACATATAAGTATAATGCAAGAAGCCTTGGAGAGAAAGAAAACTCAAGAAATAATAAAAAAGGAGTATACACAAAGGCAATAATTACAAGAGATTAAGGACATCTTTTTGGATGCCTTTAGCTTGCAAACATCTGAAGAATCCAAGCCCATATTAGAACAACTATTAGAAATTGTGGAACAAGTGACTAATGAAGACTAGGATATTAATACTAAACTTATGGAATGGTCTAAGCGGAAATTTCAAGGGAAATTTAATGAGAAAATATCTAGTGAAATAGCACTATCACAAGTTGAATTGTCTACCAAAATTGAGAAAGTGAAGAAGATACTTGAGAACATATTCTCATTGTACACAAAATTGTGTGATCCCACACTCTTCACACAAGAAATGAGCCATAGGATTCTGAGTCTAGAGAATAATCTGAAACTCTCAGGTATGCAATTACCTAAGAACCCATCTTAGAGTGAGAAGCATTTTCTTTCTATGCTTCAAACACAAAATCAACTAGCTATGTTAAAAGTAGAAGAGGCTAACATAAGATCCAATTTGATTAATATACAATCCTCCCTTATCGCTCATATGGGCATATTCCAAAAGGAACTAGCTTATGTAGAAATAGTGTTAAAGAAAGATCGTAATCTTTCAACTTTATATGGACTAGTTCACCTTGTAGTAGAGACAGCTATCCAAATGAAATCCTTAGATGTTGCATTAGACAAATGGGATGCTACTCTACAGATTATAATGGAAGTCCACAAGAACATTTTGGACAAATACACAATCAGTGTATAGACCCTTTGACATCAGTGTCAAAAAAGGGGAGATAATAAAGAATAAAGGGGGAGACAAATGTGCAAGGGGGAGAGCAAACAAAGGGGGAGAAAACAACAAAAGAGGAAAAGTAGAGCATATTAGAAAGATAAAGAGTATCAGTATTTTTGAAGACAAAGAGTATCAACAAGAAGAAAATCTACTCAAAGAAGAGAAGAGAGTTTGGATATAGAATAGGCACATTAACTCAGCGGGAGTTACAAAATTTTGAGGTATATTATAAGTCTATTCCATAATTTTGAAGTTTTGTGTATATACTGAGCTATGAATGCATTACACTTGAGAAGATTAGATCTATTATATATAATTAAGTATTTTTGACACTCATGTCAAAGGGGGAGATTTTTGATCTCAGATTGGTTTTGACAATTGAGTGTCAACACACTTAAGATATTTACTAAGTTCATACTGAGCTAGTAATATATGTCTAGTATAAGATGTATAGATGCCAAGTTTCAATAAGTGCCAAGTCACTCATGTGCTGAGTAATTCGAGTGTTGAGCATACTATTGATGCCGAGCAAGTTCAAGTGCTGGGCCAGATAGAGTACAATAAGTTTTGAGCATCAGTATTATCAAGTACCGAGTAACATAGAATGGAATTAGTTGTTTGTGATGGCACAAAAAACTATGTAAACCATTTTTATGCTGACTTATGTTTAGATCTTGAAGCTTTAATGATAAGGACAAATCTATTTGGATTCCCTATGAAATCAATATGTTAAAGCATGCATTTTTTACATTAAATTTTTTATTGGTTAAAGATTGGTACTTTTGATTCACCCCCCCTCTCAGAAGTATATGTTTCCTATTTTTAATTCCAACATTATATCAATATTGGGTTCCATCTCTATAGCACAACTTCTACATACATCTTTACGATGACTCCAATTATCTTGCTATAGTACATGACCATTCTGGATAGCCATTTAGGTCCAAACATCCATGCTTCATCATATACCTCTTCTCCCTCTTGAATATTCAATGAATAACTTAGAGAGTCATTCTTGATTTGTGACTAAGGAATAGTTGGCTCAACCATCACTAGAGGGGAGATTATACTATTGGTCCAACTAGTATCCACAAGGTCCCAACCCTTTAAGTAATTCTCAACATTCGTGACTTTTTCAAAGTAAGAAGAAACCTCATCCATCACATGACCAACATATTTAGGAATATATATATCATGCCTTATTGCAACCCAATTTGAAAAAACTTTATCCAACATTAATGCATCTGGTAGATCCATACCTGAATCCTTCTATTCTTGATTTTCTTGAGTGATGACCACTAAGGATTCATTGAATATTTCTCCCTTGTGTAGAGAATGATCTCTTGAGTAGGCTAAAGATGTTTGGAGATGCAATGGATGAATAGATTCTTCATCTTCAAATAATGCAAGTGCTTTAGATCTTTCTATTCTAACCATACTTGTAGAGTCTATGATAAAAATCACATTAGCTCCACTCTAAGAAAATACTTCACACAAGGAGACATTGGAATTATTATTTTCAGATTTGACTACAGGATGGCCTAAGGAATAACACTCCTATGTAACATCAAAGGCATCATCTTTAGGTTATAAAAGAGTGTTAACTAATTCATTATCTTTTTGAAACTGAGTGAAATCTTTTGGAGTTTATACTACACTTTCATTGAAACCAAGAGCCTCATATTCTAGTTGCTAGAAAGCCTGATTATTTTTATCTTGCATGCTTTCTAAAATAAGATGAGTTCCTTCGCCATCAAAATTGAAACTCTCTATTTCTCAAAAGGAAACATTAGTCAAAAGATTCATTTCATTCAAGGTTACAAGCTCTTCAGATGGGCTTACCAATAGTTGATCTTTAAGAGATTGAGTGGCTTCATGCTAGATGTCTTCCTTATCCATGCTAGAGATTGGGATGACTGGAGCCTTTTCATCTTGAGATATGGGAATCTTGTCTTTATAAGACAAAAAGGGAGCTATCTCCCTTTTTTCTTGCTCATGATCATCATTAGTCATTAAAATATCATTACCAAGAGTGAAATTTCTAAAACTCAAAGTAGTACCAGGAATGAGGCTCTCATAGATGGTGGTCTCCTTGCTTTCCAAGACTATGAAAAACACAAATTGATTGAGGTAGAATATAGTTGTGATTATCTTTCTCCACATTTGGATCTTCTTCATAGGAAAAGTGATATATCTTGGTCATGTGAGGGTTAGCATTCACACCATTATTTTGAAAATGCTCATGATCAAAGATTGTCAAATTTATATTCTTAGCCCTACAAGATAGACTCTGATGATTTTTGAACTAAGAGTTAGAGCTTTGAATATTTTCTACCTAAGGGACCTTAATACTTTTATTTTCATCTATTCATCCTAATATTAGAAAATTATCTTCAATTTTAATAGTTTCTTGTTTGGAAACTTCAAGATTACATACCTTAGCCTATTTGAGATAGTATCCAACCTTCAGGTCCATAGCTTTGATAAATGTTGAGACTCGATTCGTTGGGATAGGCTTGTTTGTGTGAGGGATGTGATAGCCCATATTTTCACTAAGATTAAATTTGGAAATTTTATGGTGAAAATACTATTAGAAAAAGAGTGTTGTGATTGTTAGGGTTATATGTTATTTTCTTTCATCTGTAGAGGAAAACCTTAGCATGTTTTTTGACCTAATCTGATTATTTTTCATTTTACCCCAAGTGTAAAATTTGGTGCCCTAGAGTTTTGTTTCCATCCTATATTACAAGAAATCTTCATAAAAATTAGAGTCTAAGTCTTAACCCCAGATTTTATAGTTGAGTGTGAGTTTACTTGTCTTTTATGTTGTCTTCTATGATATTACGACAAAGGGGTTAGTGGAGGATCACAGTGAAATGTTTTTAGTTTCTTGATCTTAAGATGAGCGGTGTGTTGTACTATTGTGGATGAGAAAGTTAAAGTCCCTGATCTTACAATTTCCCTCTATATCATATGATTGTATGTCTATTTGAATAGTTTCCAATTCTTCTTCTATGATGTTATGACAAGGAAGGTGACCAGCACATCAGGGACTTAGAAAGAAGATGCTATGATGTTACAAAGCTATGGGCATTGTAAGGTTGTGAAGGTAATGTTTTAGTGTTGTGATGATACGAGACACATATGATTGTAGGATCATAAGGTGATTAAGACAGGGAAAAGTAATAGTACATTGTCAGATAGGTGACAAGTGTCTAGTTTTGATTAACCAAATTGTGAAATGTACACCAAGTGGATTCTTAGTTGGACCAGTAGGACTAGAAAATAATTTTATATAATTTTTATGTGGGATATGGTGATCTCTGATTTTATGATAGATAGTTTATCATAGGATCTCAAGGTAATGGGTAAAGTTCTCTGATGCTATGAAAAGGTTGCAATTGTAAATGTAAAAGACAATGCCCACGATGCTATGGTAGAGAAAGGAAATAGTTTCTCATAGTATCATAAGAGTTTGAAGGGTAACTAGAGATGTTACAAAGTGATAGATGACTGAGATCGTAAGATTGTAAGGTAAAGTAGGTTGAGATAAGATGCTACACCATTTCAATATGAATCACCACTGTAAGAGCATAGAGGAAGAAAAATTCAATGCCAATGCCACGACAACTTAGGAGTTGTAAGATTGTAGAGGATTTTTCTAAGGTTTTTTAACATCATGGAATTGTTTCTTCATTTATAAGATAATATGAGGAGTCTTTTCTTTAGTAATAATCATAAGATTGTAGACCCTAATTTGACATAAAACATGCTAGTCACTTTTTTGAGCTAGAAATGACAACAAGGTTCTCAACTAATGAGATTTGAATATAGTACAAAAAATGCATTGTTGGATAGTAATGGCAACACTCCCTTGAGGTGACAAAATAAGTTGATCTCATGTTTCAAGCATGCTGAAAATTAATGCAAAAGATGAACATTGATAATTTTCATTGAGTTATAAAGGCTTTCCTATTTGTTAATTATAGTTCAACATTTACAAAGAAAGGGATTTTGAGTAGTTGCAAAGCTTTTAGTATATACAAATAATTGTTTTTAGATCC
Organism: Cupressus sempervirens; assembly: GCA_028749045.1. Classification (NCBI taxonomy): domain Eukaryota; kingdom Viridiplantae; phylum Streptophyta; class Pinopsida; order Cupressales; family Cupressaceae; genus Cupressus; species Cupressus sempervirens. The sequence goes on from CM053793.1 coordinate 550,069,354, forward strand.
TAAGAGTGGAGTCCATATTGTGTTTTTCTAGTATAATTATCAATATATCTGATAAAGAGGTAGAAGAAATTCAAGCATTGAATATAGGGGTTGTAGAGACTTCAAATTCTAAGGTAGGAAAATTAAAACAAAGGAAACCTAATAGGTTTGTTGAAGAATGGATTAAGCTTTTCCCTAGTTCCTCCAATGCCAATGTTTTAGATGACCATGCCATTGTCGACCTATATGCTCTTTGTAGAGATGTTGTATGCCCTGGTCTCACTAGTTCTAAACTTTTCAAGTATTTCTACTATACCAGAGAGAAGAATATTCTTGTGTGTAATCCATGGAAGAAGAACTTGGCTAAATTGATATTTCTAGAAGTTTTTATGGACATGGACTTGATGAAGGCCCTATTTTGTTGCTACAATCTGGCCACCAAATCTTTCCATAAGAAAGATGGAACTATTCTTTGTAAACTTGACCATGAATCATTCATTGAAACTTTTGGATTGGATGAAGCCATGGGCTAGCCTATAGATTTGAAGGATTTTTAGAGGAAATTTGAGGAAAATATCAAGGAATATACTGGAAAGTCAATGCTATAACATATTCCCATGGATTTAAAGAATGTGGTTGACTACCCTAAAATGGTAGAAAAAATGATGCCTTTAGACAAATTTAAAAATTACTTTGTGAAAATAGTATATGGTGTCCATAAGGTGATTGGAAAAGATAGATTTGACATGGTCAGATCCATTATTTCTAGAGATGTGAAAGACTCCTACCATGGGGGGAGTATGACTATGTTAACTACATTTCTGAGTTGATGAAAGAAAAAATTGCCTAGGCTCAGAGTGGAGAATTAAAATATTTCAAATTCCATCACTATTCACTATTGATGTACCTAATCCTCTACAAGAATGTAGGGTATGTGAGTTCTAATTTCATTGATCATACTTCTGATGCAAATGGAGGCCTACCAGTTTAGTTGTGGACATGGGTATGGGACAATAATTATCATTTTCTGATTCTGTTTCATTCTTTAATAATTTTAGTGCTGTAATAATGAGAATGTTAGATCCAAATTTCTTTAGGGCACCTAAGATTTTAAAAATCCTTTTAAGACCAGCCCTGCTTCCTGAGGGTCAAAATATTAGGCCATAATTGGGGGGAAATTTTCTTATTTCCAACTTTTTCTTTAATGAGAGTCTATGGTTGTCCTCAACCACCCCATATATTACCAAAGTTTATCCCTCCTACGTTGGGTATAATAGAATTCATATGACAATTGTTTATGGTCAATAGGGAGTATCTAGGACCCAAAGTGCATAAGGGAAATTTCTTGTGTAGATGTTTTAGGGTGGGGGATTCTACAATTGGAAAAGAGGAACTTGATCAGATCCATACCTTCCTCTACCATCAAAATTTGTCAACTAGTCCTTATAGAATGTATGATCTTGATGATTGGATGTGGGTCACCCTTAATGAGATAAAAAATCATGTACTACCTAGAACCAAGGAATTACCCCATGAAGATGTTATTCCAAACATAGTTGCAAAGGGTGAGGTAGATGATAGGTTAGCATAGCTAGATGATGTCTTAAGGGTGGAAAGAGAAATGAAGAGAGTAGATCCCAAATTTATGGGATTTTATATGGATATCCCCTATCCTTAGAGGATTAGGAAGATGGTTGGTAACCATGCTGAGATTATGGCCAAGATGCCTGAAGGACCTATAGGAGAGGAAGATAGGGTATGCCCAGATAGCCCTAAACTTGATGTGACCCTAGAAATAAAAGAAGATGATGTCCCTAAAGCATCATTGGTCACAAAAGGAAATAAAATACATCAAGTTTTCCATATCCCTGTATAGGTGAAACAAAGGACTTTGCAGATTTTACATGGCAATAGTCAATATTTTGCTGACTTAAGGTAGAATTACCTCCAAGATAGGATCAATGCAGTTGAGAGTACACTCATTGACATAGAATTAGCAATAGCAAGGCTGGATGATAGGATCATCTAGGCCCAATAGTTCCTAGAAGATGATGAATCATCTAGGCCCAATAGTTCCTAGAAGATGATGAATTCATCAAATCTACTGAGTTCAAAAGTTTTCTATAAAAGATAAAATAGAGTGAGCTAGTGCTAAAGATGAAGGCAAGAGAATCAAATGAGTAGAAGCTAGAACTAGTAGAGAAACTACAAGCCTACGATCCTGAGAGTGAAAACATGACTCTAGAGGAGGCAAGAGATCTTGTATAGAGGAGTGGCATGTTATTAGTGCTTGGATGGGATTTGGAGCAAGCTTTTATGCTTGATCAAATAAGAAGGCAAGAAAATGTCATTTCATATGAAGCATTTGGTGCTGATGGATTACAAAGAGGAACAAGTTTTAACATAGATACCAAATCTCTGGTAGTTTGGAGCATGGCTCCATCATCAAATAAACTAAATTTAATGGATGTGTAGAGAATTGAATAGGGTAATATGATTGTATGGACTCTATGGGGCACCTATAGCATAGAGATTTCTAAGGCCATGAGGCATTTTTCATTTATGAATGAAGCCAAGGTAGAGGAGATGGAGACTAGACTTTCTAAGTCCATACATGATTACATTGATGTAAGAAAGCTCTATGAAGATAAGCTTAGAAAGAGCTATGTATACAAATATAAGATTGTATAACTTGAGGCCAAGGTCCAAGCACTTGAGAATGAGGTTGCATCTCTTAGAGAGCAACTTGTAAATGTAGAGTAGGTAGTTGCTATAGGACAGGGACAAGAACATAAATATCAACATTAGCCAACTAGGAACACAACTAAAGCCCCAACACAAACAGATGATTTGGGGGAAGAGGATACAAAAAAACCAAGTAGAATGAGCATTGATGCTCCATCTACTCAGCAAGGAGATGAGATAAGGACAATTGTCCTTAAAAGCTTGTTGAGCCATAGGATTAAAATTTTGAAAAATATGTCACAACAGGCTCATAATTTTTATATTACTTTACAAAGTGCTGAGCAATTTTGCAATGAGGCACTTTCATGGCTATCACTCACATTTAATCTTTGGGGGTCATACATAGTTCTTGGAGAGGCCCATTGTATTAATGGCTGGAAATCCAAATTTGCTTAACAAAATAATCATAGTGAAGGAGGGTTTTGAGATAGTTAAGGAATTTATTGATTTCTTCATTGGTAGATTACAAATTATACAAGGAAAATTAAAATTTTTATCTCAGGAATTACAACCCTATATACCATCAATCTTGGATGCTACTAACACAATAATAGATTGACAGGAATGATCTGATACCTTTGGTGCCATTTTAACTCAGGAGGCCACAATGTTAGTTTTTGAAGATACTTTTGATGTCCCATACAATAAATTAATTGATTCCCTTTTTAAGGTAGAAATAGATTTGAATAAATTTATTGTTGAATCTAAAGCAATTATGGATGCCAAGTGGACCAAGGCCACTTAGGATTTACAAGAAGTCAAAACTATAGAGTGGCCCATAAAAAGGGAGATTTATGTTTGGGAGGTGATAGGAGAGATTAAAGCCTTTCTAGTAGGAAGTAGTTGAGATATTTCTCATGAAGGACAATCAAGGACAAAGAAGAGAAAAATAAAAAAGCATGACATAAATGTTCACTTATTGTGTCAACTACTTTTCTTTTTCTGATTGATCTTTTGAGGAATGTTCTATATATCTTTTTGTTCCCATCTTTCCACATTTTGTATCCATTCTTATTTTGACATGTGTCCTCCTCTCATATCTAGCTTGTTGCAATCCTATATATGGATTTCCAAGATCAGGAGTAGAGGTCAATCATCTGTAGAATTTTCTCATTATCATGTTTTATTTTGTAGTCCATCCATTTATTCTGTAATTATGTGAATGAATTCAATTCTTGCACACTTAAATATAAAAAGTGAACATTTGGTACCAATGGCTTGTTTCTGAGTTATATTATGAGTCTTTATTAGTATTACAAATATTTTCAAAAGAAGGGATATCCCTTAAATATCATTGTCTTTGAGTTTTGTCTCCTTTCTCACATATTCATAATCTTGAGATTGATATGAAAAAGTTTCATTCAGTTTAATGCAATTAACACTAATTGTACATCTCTTATTGATTGCTATCAATTTAAAGAATTATGTTATTGCTTTTTGTAATTGATAAGGTTTAGGGTTTGTGAAAAGGATATGGTGAGAATGAAATTTATAGTTCAATGTTGACAATTTAAATCACAAGTTGATTAAAAGGTCCAAATCTACTGATCTATGACTTTGTATCACAATGGATAAGACCACTAGTTTATAAAAATTCAAGAACAAGTTGATAATTCACTTGATTGCAAGAAATACATAACAAAAAAATCAATTTACCATTTTATGTACTAAGAACTAAAAGTTATGGTCACTACTTATTTGCATCTAGTTTTGGTTATAGTTAGCTACTATATACAAAAAGTTTATTAGCGAATCATAGAAGAATATTGACCATTTTTTTCTGTAGGGAATAATCTTTGAAGAAGAATATCAAATTAGCAAGATCAATCCCTAAGGTTTTCCCGCCTTGGCCCTGTAGAGCCTAAAGTGAAGTAGGTCTTGATGACTTTGTTAATGTTGGCCTAGAACTAAGATTTAAGCCTACTAAATATAGGAGTTAGCTCATCCTTAGGCTTGTCCCTATCTTATGCTTTTTTGGTATTAGATTTAAACCCACCTGATATGTTCCTTACCTAGAAAGAACTCCAACAGGATGCATGCTAATGTTCAATCAAAATATTCTATAAATTAGTATATCCCCTCATAGTCCCTTTTCTTGATTTGGATAATGCTACACAACAGGGAACATACATCTATCGTTGGTCTAAATTTGCCAAGAAACTTTCCTTCTAACACTTTCCATCCTATGATTCTTTCATCCTCTAAGTATTGGAACCATGTAGCAATTGGGCCAATAAGAGACTCAATAAAGAGTCTTACAAATATATTTTCATCTACAACTCCAAGAACTATGCATGCAACACTTAAGGCTCTGATGTGTTGTTCATGATCTTCATTCTTTGCTTTTGAAAACTTAGGAAAGTGCTTTCTTGATCCCTCTAGTAGGGTGGTATAAGATGATAGAGAAAGTGGACTAAAATTGGGCTTCAATGGTTGAGAAAATACCATGACCATGTATGCAAACTAGACCTTCTAAATCAATAGACACAACTCCTATAAATAGAGTCACCATCCTCCATCCTTGGGGAGGAGCCTTTAGATTTGAATCAACTATTTGAAATGACTAGGGAATAAAGAAATATTGATCTACAACTAATAACCATAAAGTCATACAAACCCTCCCCAATAGAGTTACTAAAAAATGTTAGTAAATAGATTTTCCTTTCCTTGAAAATGGTCTTAGCTTTGACTCTTTCCCCAAAGCTAATGGAACAAACTTGATACTAGTAGATTGGGTCAGTGTACACTAGTGTCACTTTGCCTTAAATGTTAAGGGTACAACTCCCCTCTAAAAATATTTTCAATGAATGGGTTCTAAACTAACTCCATGGTATGCTCTTAACCCAAGAGAAATAGAGGCAAAATTGAGTAACCCATAGCAATAGGGTACTTAGACAGAGATTAAGACTACTTCTATGCCTACTACCTACTTCTATATGCATCTAAACTAACTAAATGTAGATACAGTGAGTACTAAAATAGTTCCCAACCTAAATGGATTAAAGTCCATGTGAAAATCACTATAAGTGACCTCTCATCCAGTTGACATTCCAATCCCCAAACACACTACCAGGCTTGACTTGGATAGAACAAAAGAAATGAATTTATAATGCTAATGATAGTCATATGTCATACAACCACTATAAATAAATAAATAAATCATAGTTTACCCACAATTCTACAACTTTCACCAACAACACAGATCACTTGTAAGTTCTACACAACTAAACTAACATGAGGGACCAACAACATATCAGTGCGAATGCAGAGTCTCACTCAGTAGTCCCATCTACCAATGTTTTCTCACATAGAAAATTGTCGATCCTTTATTTCATAAAAAAAGAGGAAAATTTACATCCCCTTCATGCTTGGCCATTACCACTTTATTCATCACATTCTAGAAGAGATAAGAGAGAACTATCCTAAAAATATAAGATGAGGACTAAGAATAGAGAATGGACTGACGGAGGTTGTTTGTTACATAGATGACAGTCTAAAAATAAGATAGAGCATATACAACTTATCTAATTTTAGACCTATCAACCAACTAGTTTCAAAATGTGGCACTTTGATTTAGTAATGAAAACTCAATGGTCTATATTAATTACTAATTTTTCTTTGTGGACTTTTCATATGTATAGTCACTTTCTGTTATCTTCTCATAACACTTGGTTGGATGTCCTCTTTCTTTTGAGACATTTTTAACATCCTAGCACTATTCCTTCTAGGTCCCTATACTCCTTTAGAATGCATAGGTAGGTCCAAGTAACATTCCAACCTATTTTGGCAGAGGTTCTTACTAAATTATAGTCAAAGGACTACATTTTCTACCTTGGGAACACTATATTTAGCCATTTTCTAGAAAATAATACCACCTTCTAGATATGCGAGAAAAAAGAACATTTATTAGAAATTATCATAATGTTTTTAGAAGCATCTTGGCACATCCCTTTGACACAAAATTGATCTCGGGTACAAATGCTCGATGAGGAAGAGAACCTTCAAACTTGTGGTGAAACAACCACATTTCCACCAATGAAAGCATTTATCAAACTGAAACTCTTACATTTTATCTTTTTCCATCATTAATGTCTTATTTCCATAGGAATAGTCTATTTCCAACTTAAATATATCATTGAAGTCCAACAGACAATGAATTTGTTATCTTTAACACTAGCATAGAGGAAAACACCATTTTTCGGTATGCTTTGTCTTCCTTTGTTTTGGGGTGAAGTAGTTTATGTGAACCTCTAAAATGATCTTTATTTCCTTATTTTTGGAGAAGCACCCTTTAATGTGCACCTCCAAATTTCCTTTAATATTCTAGTTTTAGGGAGAAGCAAAAAGTCTAAATTCCCGAAGGAATATTTGCCGCACAATTCAACCAAGTCAATAGGTTTACCTTAGAAATACCAAGCATTTCACAGGGTTTGGGCACTTAGCTTAATTTTAGTTGAATTGCAGTTACTTTCCTTTAAGCTTAGTTAATGCTATTTCCTCACCATTAGTTTCCATGTGATCAATGACTAGGATTGAATCCATCTATCTTGCTTTACTTATTTGTTTCTTGTTGGTCCAAAGGCACATGGCATACCCCAAATGGTAGACTAAACTTCAAAGACTTTAATCTTGGATGTTAATCAAGCCATGATCAATGATCATGAAGCCTATTACCAACTGGGCCTACCAAAAATTCATCTCCATGAGATCAACAACTCTCATAGCCCCATGGTAAATAACTATCATTCACTTTTGGGTTCTAGGGGAACGGGGACCATTTGATGTATTTGAGTTTTTACCTCACTTTTATCCTACTGGGTCTATCATATGAGATCCTAACATGTGATCAGTCACGATTTCTTCTTAGTTATCACCCAAACCCGCATGATAGTTAGAGCATATTTTCTTTATGATGTGAAACTTTAGTCATCGCCAATCTATCTTTGTTCAACTCTCAAGATTAAATCATCAACTGGGACCATGACCTTAGAGAAAAATGAAATTGATGGTTCTTGCAATCTTGTAAACTTTAAAGATCATATATTTGGCTTTCTTGACAAAATGAAAACCATTGGATTCATTTGATCTTTGTCTAGCTTTCAAATGCTCACTAAATAATACACAGATATCATTTTCATTGCCCATATTGATTGTATTTATGATCACCATGTCTTAGATAGGTGGGTCCATTGATATTTTTTCTAATGGGATCAATGGCTCCTATTGGCTTAGAGCCATTAACTGATTATCATCATTTGCATGCAGGACTATGGGGAGCATCAATCTTGATTGGAACTTAAATGACACCTTATACTCATAGATCTTCAATATGAGTCATTGACCAATGATCATGATCTTTACATAAACTGGTATGAGTGCATATGAGAATCAATCATGGTCCCCATGCCATGTGGAATTTACTAAATCATTTATTGAATTTTTCTTCCCTTTACATATTTGTAAGATATTGATGAATGATATGAAAATATTAGAATCAACTCAACTATATTTCACACCATAATTAAGAATTCTTATTGCTTCTTCTCTTGTTCAATTCCCATGAGCATGATCTTATTTACCTTAGTCACAACATGCATTTACTCACTTCAAACCCACTATTGATCTTCTGCTAGAAACATGGTCTGAGCGCTAGCTGATATTTCAATAAAGCTTTGTCTTTCTTCTCATTTAGCAGGATGCTCAATACTTTCCCGCCCACACTATGTCACCTAGATGACCGATATACTTTTTTTTCCCTACATATGCAAGGACATAGGAATAGATGAGAAGAACAAATCTTCCTTTAAGGTACTTCTAGATAATATTTGCATTGATTAGACATTAAGTTAGTTCAGCTTGAAGAAGGGAGACCAAACTTATGCCAACAATGTCAAAAGGGAAATATTTTTGGTATCTCTAAATCTTGTTGTCTATTAGTATTAAACATAGTCATATATAAGATAGAGTTAGTACTCTATATAGGCCGAGTCATGTAAAGACTTGTAGATAATCATGTATATACCAAGCTCTATAGGAGACAAGAAATTCTTCGATTATAGAGTAATTGTATAGAAGCTGAGCCTGGTGAATGTGAAGAAGACATATCACATTGATGTCAAGATATATAGAAGGACTAGAGTATAGTCAAGGCCTAGTAACAGAATGAACAATAGTTATGATCGAGCATCAAAGACAATATGTGTGGAGTAACATAGAGAGAACATAAAAGTTCGAATTATACAAAATTTGTGGTACATGATTTCGAGCTGACATGGACCTGACATTTAATGATCATAGAGTTTGTTATAGAGGTTGACATGGATCATCGATCCCTATGAGGAAAGAACAAACAATTAGATGAAGAGGCAACAAGGGAAGTGTCTAGAAGAATCCACTAAATCATTAAATAGGAAGATCCAAAACTTATTTTCAATGAGAGATACAAGTGTGGAATGAGCTATCACAAAAAAGATTACAAAGTGTGCAAAGGAAGAAAAGGATTGTGTGAAGGAGTTAAGTTTTCGATGCTGTATGTGAAAGTTGCGAAGAATAGAGTTTAGCAACCTATTGAAGTAGTGAAGGATTGAGAATAGCTACATCATATTGGAGATAATTAAGATTAGATATTGGAAGAAGGAGATCTATAATAAAAAATATATATGTGTAGATCAAAGGATTAGGTAATGAGATAGTTTTAACAGATTGAATAAGGGAAAATCTCTTAACAGAGTGGTTTAATTAAAAAACCTTTATAAATCTCCTAACAAAGTCCTTACTTCATTGTATGTGTAAATTCCTTTATTCAAGGTAAGACCTAACAATCTTAAACACTTTTAGTAGAGTAGACCCCTTATAGAGTAGATCATCATAAGTGATAAAAAATTTAACCCTAATATTTTAACATTTTTATTGGAATAGTGAGGATTTGTGGGTGTAATCCCCAACCTAGTTTTACCTTCACCTTGGAGGGTTTCTAGGTAACCAAATCTTTTTGGCTAAGTGTTTACATTTCATGGATGTGATTGATAGTTAGATCTACTTATTAAAACATTTGATTTTACAAGTCAGGTTATGCATAATCTAGATATGAGATGGTTAATGTGGTGAATGAAGTAAAGTTATTTTGAAGGAAAAAAGTATAAAGATCCTAATTCAGCCCCACTCTCAGTATCTTAGTTTCCCAATTAAACTTCCAACACCACCATCACCTTTTGAATCAAATTTATGGTCATTCCTTTCAGCTTTATGAATACAACACCTACTTCAATAGATTTTGAAATAACTCACATTTAATGTATGACCATACCAAAGTTCATAGGGTGTCTTGTTTGTTCCTTTCTTCAACTAAATTTGGTTGAGGGTGTAAATAATAGTAGTTACAACCTCTCTCCAAAATATTTTTATAACTCCTTTTTCAATTAGCAGTGTTCTATCATAATCAACAATGGATATGTTCCTTCTCTCTAAAATCACATTTTGCTATGGAGTCCTTGGTGTAGATAGTAGTCTCTTAGTTCCATGCTCAATAAAAAAGTTAATAAATTCATCAGATATAAACTCACCACCTCTATCAGTTCTTTAGCATTTCAATTATTTATGTGTTTCCTTTTCAACTCTAGCCTTATAACACTTGAACATTTGAAATGCATTATATTTGACCTTAAAAAAAATAATTGTCATCATTCTAGAATAATCATCAAAAAATAGTATGAAATATCTATCTCCATAATAAATTTTAACTTACATAAGACCACACAAATAAGTATGCACCAACTCTAGAGTATCATTAGATGAATGTGACTCATAATTATCTAGAAACTATTATTTTTCATCTTTCCAATTTCAATTTTTTTGCACATAGCATTATCTAGTTAATGTGGGATTGGTAAGCCTCCCACTCCCTTCTTTACTCATTTTGATCATATTCTCAACGTTTACATGACATAGTCTCTTATGCCATAACCATACCTCTTCAATTCTAGAAAATAGTCAAGTACTAATAATAGGATCTAGGTAAAATAAGCTGCCTCTTTTTTTTTCTCCAGTACTAACCAAGATTCCATCATCATCATAAATCTTTACCTTCCATGTTTGAAATTCCAATATGTGACTCATGTTATTCAATTGTACAACACCCAACAAGTTTGACTTTAGTGCTTGAACCCAATACACATCATCATATTTAATTTTATAATTCAACATTAGTAAACCTCTATCTTTCATAGGACATGGAGCATCATTCCCAAATTCAGCATATCCTCCATCATATTCTTCAAGTTTGTCAAACTTTTTAATATCACCAATTATATGATGTGAACATCCATTATCAATTATCCATGTATCATTTTTACTAAGATGAGAAATAAGATCTTTTTCTTCCTCATACCTTTCTTCTTCTATATCTTCTTTAACAAAAACATATACTACTTCTTCCCCTTCATTCTCATCACTAGGATTTCAATGTGCTCCTTTACTGATGCTTGACACCTTTTGTGTTACTTGGCTTCTACTACATTTACTGATGCTCGACACCTTCTATGTTACTTAACTTCTACTACATTTACTAATGTTTAGCACCTTCTACTACATTTACTGATGCTGAGAGCCTTCTATGTTACTCGACTTCTACTACATTTACTGATGCTCGACACCTTCTATGTTACTCGACTTCTACTACATTTACTGATGCTTGGCACCCGAAGGATTGCTCGACACACACTGAAGTTGAACTTGCTCGGCTTTAACTAGTTTTCTCGGAACTCACAAATGAACTTAGTCAGGTTCTACAAATGACTTAGTTAAACCTTACATCTTTGATGTGTCTTAGTGTGTCCATTCCCTGTGTCTTAGAGTATGTCATCAATACACTATTTCTTCAATGGCTTAGCTGATCCTTATACTTCATTACAACATCATAACTTCAACCTTTCTCTAGGTGCTCTAGTTACATTTTATTGATTGCCTCCTCCTTGTCAATCAACCAATTGATAGTATTTGAATCACTTAAGCAATTGTCATTCCTGCAAGTAGCAAGTTTGACATCAATGACAAAACAATGATTGAAAACATTCTTTACCAGTTCCATCATTCTTCATTCATGATCTTTTCAATCATTTCCAACAAAAATAATACTTGATACAATGCATTACACATGCACTTTGGGTTTTAGCATCTAAAAATAATAATCCACTCCTTAATGTTGCTCCTACAAGAATTGTAGTATTCAACATACATGTCTCAATAAGAGATATGTATCCACTACATGCAAAATCTCCATTAGTCTTTTAAGAAGAGATGAGACATGTGAAATACCTTTTTATTGATCAATTTAGCTTCAAAGTACCAAAAATTATTTTGAAAATAGATAATAGATTGTGTGAAGCTTTCCCTCATTGAAGAAAATATGCTTTGGAGGTACATCTATAATTTTTTTTGGTGACTTAGCACAACTACCCCCTATCATGGATAAACCAATATATGCATCAAACTCAAATTCCAAATAACTTTGGGAGTACTTCACAATGGTTATCACATTAACAACCATATTTTTCCAACAAGGTGACACTTAAACTCAAATTGACTTTTGTTGCATGTTGAAAAATATGCACAATGTTATTGATTGAACACGATTGGGAATTACGAATGCAACATACAAACAAAACATTGCCTTTTTGAAAAATGCCCATTTGACTAGTCAATGAACCCTTTACTCTATAAATAATTTAGTTGGGCTACACAATAGAAACATTCGTAAATTACTTAATCTTCCTATCGCACTTATTATTGCAATAAAAACACACCTACAACCAAACATCAATCAACTTCCAAAAGCATCCTTGATATGTAAAGGCCAGGGAAAAATTTAAGAAATCCCTCTCTAGAAAAAGAAATAAAAATTTGGTGGATCTTTCATTATTTTGAAAAACAAAATTATTTCTATTAGTAAATCTCTTAATTTTTTAAATGTTAACTATTATTTATATTGGCGATTATTTTGGAATCATAATTTTTGTGTAGAAAATATTGGTGAATTACAATAATAATAGGAAGTTCATTAATCACCATGAAATATTACAAATCAAAGTTGAACATTTTTGACCTCATGTAATATTATGAGGATCATTACATTATCTTTTAAATCAATAGTAAAAACTAAGTATTGGTAATATATCCCTAAAGTAAATAATAATAATGATAATTATCAGTGAAATAATTTTAATTTCTCCAATAAAATATAATATTTAAGTGAATCAAATCTAATCATGTATTGAATATTGTGGTGAATCTTTGAGTTTAATTTTTTTGACAAAATAATTTATTGAGTGATTTTAAATATTTTAGAACTAAATCTTATAAAAAATGTGGTAATTCAAGTTAAATTAAATCTTACATTATTAGCCAAAAAATTCTAAAATTAGCCAATTGGTGAATATTAGTAGTTGAAAAATACCTTAGTAAAGGCCAATGAAAAATTTTAACAATAAAACTTTGGATTTAAACAAGTCTTGTAAATGGATCACTAGGAGAGGTGGTAGATATTGTGTATACACTGAGTTGTAAACCCCCAGAAGTACTAGTATATGTGGTTGTCTAATTTGATAATTACAATGTCCCACTTTGGGACCAAGATGACCCAAAAAGTTTACCTATAATACCTATAACCTTGGGTAATCATAGGAAAATGCAATTATCCATGTCATGGGAACTCACCATAGATAATCCCAAGGATTGACACTTTAGAAAAGAACAATTGATATTTGTAAAATGGAACAACATGGTTTGACTTTTATAGTTGTATCAAGAGTTAAATTAGTAGACAACCTTTGCATAGAGCCACCATTCTACTTTGGTCGATATTCAAGAATGAAAAACAATCCATGTACAATTATAAAAAAAATGGAAGAATCTTGATTGCAAAAACTCTCAATATAGTAAGGAGAGGTATGTGTGATTACTTTGTCAAATTTTTAATTGGCTAAATTTATGAATTTCAATAACATATTTCCTTAATGTATGAAGTTTTTGTATTATAGGCATGGAGAAAATAAAGCTCTTGTGGTAATGTGATGTATTTTACTAATTTATGCATATTTGCATTGTTGGAAGTCTTATTGAGAAGTAAAATACTAACAGGGGTGGGCGAGGTGGGGGGTGTGGGTGTTGAATTAGGATCTACAATTTTTTTTAACTCCTTGAAAAAAAAAAAAATTCACCATTTTCCCATCTCATATCTATGTCATATACCATATAACCATAAACTATAAAACTACGTATCAATCACATACAACAACATGAAAATAAATGTAAACACATAACACAAAATATTTTCATTACCCAAGAACCCTCCAAGGTGAAGTTAAAACTAGGGTGGGGATGACACCCACAAATATTCAATACTGTAGCAATAAAGTGTGCCTGTTAAGGTTGCAATGTTTGATCACTTCTGATGATCCACCCTACGAGGGGTTTTCCCTATTAGGAGCTTACAAGACTTATTTAATCTACCTTGATTAAAGGATTTAAACTTACAACTAATTAAGCACTATGTTAGGAGATTTAAATAGGTTTATTAAAACCATTCTGTTAAGAGATTTACCCCGATCCACTTGTTTGAATGCCTTAATGCCTGATCCTTCAGTTAGCACTTTATCTCAAATTACAAATATTCTCTTTCCTTGACTGATTTGATATCTTTATCTAATATACTCTATTATGCCCTTCACTACTAGGTTTCTTTGTCTCATCTTTGATTTTGATCATAAAAATTAGCCTTCCTTGTTCTATCCCTAACCCTCTTGCATATAAACAATCATTTAAAATGATTTAGCGCTTAAACCCTTCTTAAATAGATAACGGGATAAGGTTCTAGATTATGATCAATGATCTAGAGATCTTCCTTTTTTTTCTTAGTCCTTCTAATTATCTGATTGGTCGCTCTAACTTCCTAGGGATTGATGTCCTTTAACAAATTACATAATTATCTCCTTATTTTTCTCTAAAATAAAAAAATCTTGAAGATGATTTGGCCAAAATGATTTACATAAATTTTTTTGTCATCACAAACACATATATCAAAATTGGTTTACTTGGCACTATAATATCCTCACACTCGATCATAATTGATATATGTGTTGTCCCTCAACACTTGTATGCTTAGTAGTAATTGACTCTCTTGGTATAAATTATATTTTCTTTTCTCAGATTCCTTTATCTTTACTCCACATACTGTGACTTGGTCTATACTAGGGTTCTTGACAACCTTAGATTTGCTTGACTTGTAATGAAATACAAACAAGTCCATGAATACTTGACCTTCACTAGGTGGCTCAATTGCAGTGATGATTGACCAACTCTACCTAGAAAATTACTAAGTGTTCCACACTAATAAGAAACAAGTCTTAGAGATCAAGAAACTCCCCCTTTGACATTAGTGGAAAAAAAACTTTGTCATGACTTAGCATTCCATTCAAAATTACAAAATAGCACTCCCCCTTAGACTGTGATTTGGTCTCCAAAAAGACTTCACTACATATACATCATATGTACATGTCTCTCCAAAATGAATATTATTATCTATGATCTTGATATCTTATATTTTATTTTAGATAACTCATATTTCCCCCTTGTAGTATGTGTCATGATTATTATTTCACCCTTGTTTTTGACACTTATGGCTTTGGGGCTATAGGGGTCAACTTTTACTTATCCAAAAATGATTTGTGATTCTATAGAATCACCTCTAATTCATGATTCTAAATTATTTTGACATATTCCATAACTTGAATATGGATTTCTAGTTGAGTCGCAAGATCTACTAAACTATCTACAATAGAGAGATGGAGATCTCTCTTGACTAAATCCTTTGCACTTGACAATTCCTTCTTCATGAACTCTAAATGAGGTAGGAACATGGTTTGAATAGAAATTTATTTCATTCTACTTTTTCCATCCTTAGCCATTAGCTTGACTAACCTTCCTTGAGAAAAAGGTCAATTTATTGAATTGAATAGAACTTTAACTTGTATCCTTGCTCAAAGAATGTCCAAATGCCTTCAAATCTGCTTGCAATTCATTAATTGAATGTTGATTCTCTATGGTGAAGAACTCAACATCACAAAGCTTTATATACAAAGAATAAATGATCTGCAAAATGCTTTCTAAAATATTTACAAGGTTTGAAAGTTCAACCTATTTGATCACAATCTTCGTTGACACTTTCTCCAAAACTTTATTCTCAAACTTTTTCTTAGACTATTTTATCAATTTCTCATTGGTCTTTATATCCTCATTATTAACCTTATCAATAATATGAAATAATTGTTCCAAAATAGGTTCCTTCTCATTTACATTATGAATCTCAAATGCATCTACAAAAATGTCCTTGATATCATGTAATACCTATTTTTTCTTGTATTCTCTTCTTAGTTGTTCTTGCTTTTTCTTTTTTCTCAACAACACTTGTAAAATTTTCATTTTTTCAAGTGTCATTGTATCAAGGTCATACTTGGGAAGTGTAATGACCTCGTCTAAAATTATTGGAGTCTTAGGTGACTCAATATTCTTCTCTATTAATTGTGACCTTGGCATGCTAATAGTCAAAAATTTGATTTGTAATTGTGTTCCTTTGAACACTCAGTCCTAGTGTTTGTTGTCTTCTATAAGTTCTTTCCTACTGAGTAGGTATAATCGGTTGGATAGGTGTAACTATTGGTGATTTAATAGAGATAGGAACAACACTCAACAACTATATTAGGGCTTGGATAACCTCTTGCTCCTTTGGCTTCTTGATCTCCATAGGCTTTTGTTCTTCAACCTCCTTTGTTCCCTCAATATGAGGTCCTAAGGTATTCTATGTAGATGATCTGCTTGACCTTTCTTTTCTCCTTCATCATTGTAAATAACAAGATTAGCCACAAGAGGTGGATATTTAATCACTATTAAAGCTTTTCCTTGCTCCTCGAAACTTACATCTTGCCGACTCTTATTATAAACTGTGACTAATGTAATTTGAAAAGTATCAGTTTGGGTGTTCCCAATTGGTGCACTATCAATCTGTGGATAATCCTAAATTTGTATTAATACTGGATTGGTGCCTGGAAGAAGAGTGTTTGAGGTTTGAAATACTACACTTTTTAGTTCTTCCTTTATCAAAACATTTTGATTTTATCGTGTTTCATTAGGAATATCTTCTATAGTGACAATATCTTGTTGTTCACTCTCCTCATCCTTTGTACTTATCTATTCTTCTAGGTTGTCTAGCTCATCATAGTCTTCTTTGTTATCTAACTCTATTGTATCCTTACTTTCTTCTTCTTCTCCTCTGTTGTTGTTGGAAGTAAGAACCCAAATGTCTTTTTCCAAATTAAAACACTTTTCTTTACAACCTCATCTACTTTATTTCTCAAAATTTTATAGGCCCTTGTCTTTGGTACAAATTTCTTTGCAAAATCTCTTAGGGAAATAGACACATGGGTCTTCCTTAAGTTTGGCCTTGTTTGGGCTATGGTAGTCTCTCTTATTTGTCTTTCTATGGATAATCAGTTTCCACCATCAAACAAATATCTTCATAATAGTGGTCAATAACTAATTGAGGAATTCTCAATCTATTTTTCATCTTTCCTTTAAATTATTCAAAATAACCATCCATAATGGTTTCAAAAATTTCACCCAATTATTCAAAAAAAAAATTATTTTCTCTTTCATGGGTCTAGTCCTATCCCATACTATAGTTCCAATAGTTGGAAACAAATTTTGTACATAAAAATATATACAAGTTAGTAGTGGCCCAAACTTACATGATGTGTTCTTAGCCTTCCTTATTGCTCCTAGATTCTCTACAAGTTGTGTCAATTGTAGTTCAACAAGATCATAAGTATGGTCTTTCTTCATAATCTTATAACCTAAGTCCACTACTATACATGGAACATTATTCAATTAGCTTAACTGATAGATCTTGTGTGCAATAACACGTACAAAAACTTCAACAACATGATCTTTAATTCGGTCTATTGACATTTCTCAGTTGTTCCACTTGGCCTTCATTTGATCTTCAATAATAGTTTTTGTTACACACCTCATTATCTTCACCCAATCTAGGGTTGGATATCTTTTCACTCAGTTAATTATTGCCTAATTGATCTTTATTTGTCCACCTTCTAGCCACAATTTTATGTCGTGTATTTTTCTTAAGACAATCTTGATCTATTCCACTTTGAAAACCTTTGGTAAGGCTAGGGTAGGACTAAGCCCTTTCTCATCAATAACTTTGTTTTTATCTTTTAGAATTTTGTTTTCACACAATTTATTATAATCATTTATCAATTCATATTCTCCAATATCTCCAACCTCACACATGTAACGTGAAGGAGAGTCATGTACCATAATGTCTCTAGGAGGAATCGATGATAAAATGCTTGATGCATCTCTAGTCATCACTATGTTAGGGTATGCTTTAAACTTTAGTGGAGGACGTTGATCATTCTCACAATCTATGCATTTCTTTCCTTTAATATTTCCTTCCTAGATGTAGACGTAGAAGATTCCATTTTTGAAATAGGGTTTCAAAAAAACCTCAAAAACTTCTCGAAACAACTGAACTTGGAACAGTCTTACTTACTTCACTTTGTAATTTTCCAACAACACATTGTAGATTCTTACAAACTTTCTCTAAAATCACTCTTTGATTGCCTTCATGTCAATCTAAAGGTTCAAAATCATGTCATGAACACAAATAATCTTCAAATTTTTTTATATAAGCCTTCAATTTATCAAATTAGGTCTTCAATAATTTTTTTTGTATTGTGTTGTAATACAACTATCTCAACCTTCACATACAATTTTGTTCACGTGAATTTCTTTCCATCACTCAGTCTTCATTGCTATTACATGCTTAGCTTGATCAACATATCAAACTAGCTTTGCATGAGAGCTCGACTCATATAGAAATAATTGGTCACTATAGACAATAATAATGATACTCGACATCTATTATGCATATAATTTATTTTTCTCAATTATTTCCTCAAATATATCCTAGTGCATCTTAATTCATGCAAAAATGGACTTTTAACATATCTCCTATTAGGAACTAGTATACGATTTATCATTCAAGTCTATAGTTCCTTACACATCTTCTTTCCTTAGTCAGAAGTGCTATGATCACCTGATCCATTGAATTGTGTGACCTCGGCTTCACTTGATCCACTATTTCCATCTTCTACTTTCTTTCTCTAGGTTTGATTCAACTTATTCCTTGTTTTCTCTACATCAACTTTTCTTGTTCCTTTGATGTTTTCATTGTTTGGTGTTGGCGCTCAGGTCCTACAGTTCTTGCTAACATGTCCAACCTTGTAACAATGAAAGAAATCTAAACTTCCATTTAACCATTTCTTGTAATTGGCTCTAAAATGTGTCCTAATAAAATTTTCTAGGATGTGACCATATTTTGCACAATAATGAAAAATATATCATGTGTTATAATCCTAGTTATGAGAATTACCTTGCTCAGGTGCATGCTCTTGCTTCTTGGATGTCCAATTATATTTTCCCTTAGATTTGCATTCTTGAGCTTTATGTCCATACTTTTGAAAATTGTAGCAATATCTTTCAAAGCTAGGTGCAATAGGTATATTGCTTTCCTTTGACTTGCATTCATGTGCTTGGTGTCCTTGTTTCTTGCAATTAAAACATTGTCCATTGAATTTTGGTTTAGAATTTTTGTTACCAATCTTGCTTCTATAAATGTTTGTTGTGTGTCCCAAATTTCTACAATGATGACATTTATATTTTCCTTTTGGTTTTTCATTTCTTTTCTCTCTACTCTTAGACCACTCTCTATCTTTGGTGGATGAAGAATAATTGGTGTATCCTAGTCCAGAGGTATCACTAGGTGTTCCTTGTGATCTCATTAGTTCTTCAAAATATCTTATAGCTTTATTAGGTTTTTTCATCCTCTCTATTAGTTCCTTTTTATATCTTAACTCATTCCTTAGTTGATCAATTTGTGACATCAGATTTGCAATCTCTATATCCTTTCTATTTAGTTATTGATTGCAAGTAATAGTTAATTCATCATTTCTAGGTGGTTTTTTGTGAGATTTTGCACATATGATGTCCTTTCATCAAGTTTGGTAGCCATTTGTCTCTTGTCTTCTTCATTTTTCTTTTTCTACTAAGTCACTTCACATAGTCTCACTAATTGTATTTCATGCTCTCTCTTCAATCCTCTAGTTTTTTGATTCATAATATTGTTCTTCTCCAATAGATCTTCTATTGCTACATCACTTTCACTAGAATTACCATCTTCAAATAGTCCTTTAGTGTCTTCTTCTTGATAGAGTGTATCATTTTTTTGAATGACCATATCTTTTCTTTTCTTTATGGATTTCCTCAATTCCTCTCCTTCTTCTTGAAGCTGCTACAATATGATCTAGATGTTGAAATCATCTAATTTTCAATGATCTTTCCCAATTTGTATGCATCCATCTCCAAGATCTTAACTCTCAAGCTATTAGACTTGTTTTAAGAGAACTAGGCTCTGATACCAATTGTTTGAAGTCTTATTGGGAAGTAAGATACTGAGAGGGGGTGGGGAATTAGGATCGAAAAAAACTTTTAACTCCTTGAAACAAAAAAAATACATTCACTATTATTTTCCCATCTCATATCTAGATCATATATCATATAGCCATAAAATGTAAAACTAAGTATGAACCACATTCATCAACATGAAAATAAATGTAAACACATAACACAAAATATTTTAGTTACTAAAAAACCCTCTAAGGTGAAGGTCAAAGTGGGGTGGATATGACACTCACAAATCTTCATTACTATAACAATAAAGTGTGCTTGTTAAGGCTACAACGTTTGATCACTTTTGTTGATCTACCCTATGAGGGGTCTGCCCTATTAGGAGCTTACATGACTTATTTAGTCTACCTTGATTAAAAGATTTAAACTTACAACTAAGTAAGCACTCCATTAGGAGATTTAAATAGGTCTATTAAAACCAATTTGTTAAGAGATTTACCCTGATCCACTTGTTAGAATGTCTAAATATTTGATCCTTTGGTTAGCACTTTATCCCAAACTATAGATATTCTCTTTCCTTGACTAATTTGATCTCCTTATCTAATATACTCTATTATTCCCTTCACTGCTAGGTTGATCTGTCTAATCTCTTCATTTGATCATCAAACTTAGTCTTCCTTTTTGTGTCCTTAACCTTGTGCATACATGATCATCCACACTGATTTGGGGCTTGAAAATTTCTTAAATACTAGAGAATGTTCTAGATCATGATCAATGATCCAAAGTTCTCCCTTTTCCCACTTAGTCCTTCTAGTTTTTTGATTGGTTACTTTACCATCCTAGGGATTGATGTCCTCTAACAAAATGCATAATTACTTAGTTGTCTCTATAATCCAAAAAATCTCACAGAGAAGTTAGCCAAAATGATTTACATTAGTTTTTGTGCAATCACAAACATATATGTCAAAATCGGTTTACTTGACACTAGAATATCCTAATGCTCAATCATAATTGATATACACGGTGTCCCTCGGCTTCTATATGCTTGAAATAACTAACTTTCTTGGTATATACTATATTTTCTTTTCTTGGCTTCCTTTATCTTTACTTGACATATAATGTGACTTGTTCTATACTAGGTTGCTCAGTAACCTTAGCTTTTCTCAACTTGTAATGAAATATAAACAAATCCATGAATACTTGGCCTTCATTGGGTGACTTACTCGTAGTGATGACTGACCAACATTGTCTAGAAAATGACTAAATATTGGACATTAATAGGCAACAAGGATTAGATATCACCATGCATATGTCCAATGCTAACTATTAATGTTAGTGTTTACCATATTTTTATTGTATTTGATGTGTATTACATTGCGGGCATCTATTATATCTATGTTGAATGGAACTTATTATTAAATAAGTGTCTATGGAGAGAATATTGGTAGCATGCTTTGTCTACACAATTTGAATTTTAAATATGTTAATTTTAACCTAATAAAACTTGGTGATCTTTAATGACAAATCAGAATATCCTTCTAACCTTTCACAAAATTGAGAAAAAGCTTCCTAAAGAACCTCATTGATGAAACTAAAAGGAATGCCAAACTAAAAGGTGCAAACTTTATGCAATGTCTATGTAGGGACCACCATTCATCTAAATTATTAATTAATAAAAAATAAAGAAAAATAATTGTATTATGATTTATTTTGATTTTTAAAATAAAGAAAAATATCTTGTGAACTGGCAAAGTTTAACCAAGCAATAAAAATAATTCCATGATAATAACTAAAGGTTTCTTCATTGTGACAATAGATGAGTACCCTCATCCAAATAAGAATCCACTCTAAACAAGATTCTTTAGACTTAAGATTAATTATAAAGCAACCGATGGACATTTTGATTTCTATCTTAGATTTTGTGTTTTCCTCTTCTAGATTTCTTATATGAATTTAAGTATCCTAGATTTAATAATTAACTATTTCAAATTAACAATGTTTTTTTTTTTTTCACTATTTATATTCCTTTCATATCGTATTAAATTTATGACAAAAATATACATGGGCAACCATCTTATATAGACTTCCACCTTTTGCCACTGTTGACATACCCCTTGCTCCTTCAGGTGCAAGTGCTAGTCATATATTCTTGAGATGGTTGTCCTATGTAACTAAGAAGTGCATTAAAATATTTTGCATTTTCATTTGATAAATTATGTTTTATGAGAGTGTAGTAAAAAAATTGTATCTTTAGCATTAGTCAAAATAAAATGAACCTTGACTCAAAACAATTCAAACATGCATTTAAATAATCGGATAAGGTTTCTTTAGAGAAATGGTTGCAATTAATAAAATTTTAATGTTTATTAAAGATTTAATATAATCAATACAATTAATTTTAATAAAAAAAATTGGATTCTATATTTTGAACTTTAGAAAAATAATTCAAGGCAAAAGTTTAAAAAAATGATGAGGTGATTGCTAGTTAGGCAATTTTTGAGGGAAAAAAAACCTTTTGCAATTATAATCACCCGATTATGGTCTTGTAAACTATAAGCCCCCTCTCAGAATATTAAAATCTATACACTAGACCACATTATACACTTAATCAAATTTTTAATATTATTTAACCTATAATCCTTGATCAGATCATCATTTTGTCATTTATTTAATTTTATCTTATGGTTTGACCACCTTATCCTAAGTTTTATTTGATTAAAAGAACTTTCACCCTTTTAATTAAATAAAAATCCCCTTATTCTATGTACACATAGAAAGACATTTTCTAATTTAAAAAGAAAAACAAAAAGGAATTGTCTAGAAACTGAATGTGCACTTTCTAAGGTGAGTTGAATCTTTTGAATTTTCAAAAAGGTTTTTGCCTCTTTATCTCCACCGCTCATTATTTTGCCTCTTAATTTCATCCACTCCTTTTTCCTCTTAAGAGACATGTGCACATAGATCAAATAAATAAAAAATATCCACCATTTCATTTTTCCTCTTAACCTTTGACTGTCCAAATCTCTTTAAAAGAAGACTCACTCCTCCTTCTCTATAATCCATGTTGTTTGAGTTAATGTTATGCTATCATTTTGATTCTTGATTTCTTGAGCACTTTCATACTTTCATTCTAGTTTAGAATTTTCTTTTGTTGCAATTATATTAACACATATAGCTTAATTATGATGAATTAATCTTACATCTTGTTAGCTTAACTTGTTTTCTTGCACTTTCACAACATAGTAGGTTAATCCTTCATTTCATCTAGTTTAACTTTCATTGCATTCACTTGGATCTTGGATACTTGCATCCCCATTGCATAGTATCTTTGAATGTTGCATTTGATGGTGCACCTTGAAATGGTCTCCAATGTTAGGTTCATTTGAGAGCCACCATCCATTGAGATCTTGCACATCATGGATAGAGAACTATAAGATGCCTTCCAAGCCTCCTAATAGATAGAATCCCTTGGGAACAATGATTGATAGAAGTGGTCACACTTTTTGACACACTTTTTTAACATAATATTTTAAAATGGAGCATATACTTTTAACCAAATAAACTTAGGATAACATGTCCAAACCATAGGGTAAAATCAAATAATTAATTAATTAATGATTTGATAAAGGATTATAGGTTAAATAATTATGAAAAATTGATTAAGTACATAATGTGTTCTAGCATATAGATTAAAAATATTCAAAAAGGGGATCATATCCTACTAGACCAAAATTGGGTGATTACATTTGGCCTCTTTAAGTTAGTATGCAAGTGACCACATTGAGTAAAATAATGATGATGATAAACAGTTGATAAGAGATATGAATCCAAACCTAATCGAATGAAGTGAAGTGAGATAACTAACTCTAAAATCAATTGAACAAATATTAACAATGTTGATAATCTTGAATGTATATTTTGATGTGAATCCATGTAACTAAGCACTGGGACAAGGTTGATATGGCAATACTAGAACTAATGTGATGTGATGATAATTGGTATTTCCAAGAGTGAATAAAGTAGATCAAGTGCCTTCCTTAGGAAAAGAAGAAAAGATTGAGGGATCTCAACTCCATGTAAAGCAATGAAGCTAAGATGCCCCTAGTGAATGATAGCATAACATAATCAATTTTTAACTTTGAAATATCAATGATAGATTATTCTTGCCCCCTCGAGGTTGAAATAAAAATGATGTAGAAGAGATGCATAAGTGATATATATTTGATCAAATCAAGATCAGGTAAAGTCCATAATCAATGACAAGTGATTCAAAAAGTGTAGATCCAAGTTTGACCACCAAGTGATGAGAATGCGCCTTAGTTTGAATAAATTTGACCAAAAAACATGAAAGAATGGGAATTAGGCCAAATAAAGAGGAAATAAGATGGGGATGATGATGAGGTTGGAATGATGAGAAAAATGTGAATGATGTTTACCTCAAAAGATATGAAAATATGAGCCTCAAAAGAGTAGTCAACTATGCAGAGAAGAAAGAATTTTAAATCGCAATTTTACAAAGCAAGATAAATACAAATTTGGATTTTGATCCTAAAAAATACATCTAGGACATCAAAAGTAGGTTAGCATGCAATTTTCATGGAAATCCAATTTTTTGAAAATTAATTCAAAAAGGCTATATAAGGGATCCAAAAGGGTCATTTTTAATAATTTGTCCTTTTGTCTTCTAGTGAGCACACAACCTTCTAAGAGTGAAAATGTAGGCATTAGTGAGAAATCATCAATTTGAGCTAAGTAGGAGACATATAGGCCTTGAGACTACACTGCAATAGGATGTGATTGAAATTTGAACTCAAATTTTATATTATTTTTGATATTTTTTGTGATTTTAGCTTAGTAATTCATAGTATTGTATGATAGGATAGATGGTCACATGCCCTTCTGAGCAAAATGATGCAATATTTTGCCAAACAGTACAATATCACCCAACCTTTTCTTATATTGGCACATAAGAAGTACCCTGATGTCATACAACCCAATGAGAAATATCACATGAACAATGTTCATTGCATGAGTAAAGACAAATTATCATGCACTACTAGTTCATCATATTCTTTATTGCCCAACTAGAGTTGATTTATTCATTGATTTTCCAACTAACCATTTTCATTTCTAGCTGATTTGAGTGGCTCCCTAATGATGTTAGGTGCTTTTGATATATCATTGATGTGTTTTGATATGTTTCTTTTGTGATATAGCAGAAGTTCTTGGATTTGCATATTAGGTGCCCCTATCTTGCATGATTACAATTAGTGAGCCCATTGATGTATGATGAGATAAAAAAATTGTACACTAAGAAAGTGTCCCACTCTAAACCCTTCTATCCAAACAATTCCATGAGTTTGGAATGCTTGGATGTTGGCTTAGAGCTCCCTATCCACGGAGTGCAAGAGAGTGTATTTCAAGTACACTGGCTCTTAGCTAAGCCTTAGGAATACTCTTCTTTCTAGTAAACTATGCAATGGGAGGTTCCAAAGATGAGATGCAAGAATGAAAATGTCCACAAGGACTTCCTCAAGGATGCAGTGCAAATGGAGACTAAGCTAGAATGAGAGTGCAAAAATGCAACTATGCTAAGTAATATGAAAGTGTTACCAATCCAACTAATTACTATGTGATTTAAAATATTTCAAAATGAAAGCTAAGATACATGCAACATGATTCTAAGCTAGTATGTGATGGAAAGAGAGAATGAAGATAAGAAAATGGAAGTTCTCAAAGATCCAAGAAACCTATCAGAAAACCTACAGCTTAACAATATTTAAATGGTGGATCGATCCTTTGAGGGGGAAAGCTCTCTCCCTTTTAATGTCATATGAATGGTAGAGATCAAGATCAAGATGATGGATGATAAATAGTGGAATTCAAAAAGAGGAGAGATCCTTGTGCACATACAAGTCAACCGATAGAATATAAGTTGACTTGTCATATAAGACAACAGTCGCAAAGCCTTTTCTTTTAATTTTTTAAAATAGAAAAAGGACTTTATCTGTGCATTTTAAGTGGGTTATAAGAATGGGGTATCTTAATTTAATTAAAAGGGGCATGTTCTTTTAATCAAATAATGAACTTAGGATAGCACAATCAAACTATAGGTTATAATCAAATTAATTGATTATTAGCAATTTGGTCTAGGTAAATGATTAATTAAGTTAGCCAAAATGCTGAGAAGGGCCCCACTTTGACTAATGCGTGGTCAATTTGGGAACACATTACATCAAAGAAAATAGAAGCCAAGTAGGCAGTGATAGATATATATATCTGATTCCAAAGAACAAAATGTAGAAAGAGATAGTACATTTTAAAAGTACAACTTGATAGTAGTAGTATTGAACATTAGGAGAAAGATAATGTCAAGATTCAAGAAGAATGCTAACACCTAGTGAAGTAGATAGATCAAGAGCAAGTAAAAAGATCAAACAAATGCTTTGAGAAATAGATAGTTGTAGCAAGTGATGATAGAGTATTTCTATCCCCTCAAGATCAAAATTGAAATGAGATAAGGGGATGCAAAAATGAGCAAGATATGAGAAAATCAAGATATAGCAATGTCCAAGATGATGGATAGATTATTAGAACCAAAGATTGACTATTAAAGAGTGATAGAATGCCCCATTTTGACTAGAGTTGACCACAAAGGATACAACATAAAAATTAGGTCAAATCAAGTAGAAAGATTATTTTAGACATGAAAGAGTGAATTTGAGTAGATATGAAGCATGGAAATGATGAAGACATGAAGAAATGAAGATGCCCCAACAATGATTCAAAGATCAGACCAAAGAAGGTCAGCTAACTACTCAGAAGAAGGTAGAATTTTAAAATACAATTTTGACTATCAAGATAAAATTAGATTTTGATTTCAATCCCAAAAATGGATCCAGGATGTTGAAATTAGCCAGGGGTCAAAAGGTTATATAGATGTGATGATAGGATAACAAAGAGATGAAGTAGAAGATCAAGAAGATGAAAAGACATGATCAAGAAGAAAGCAAGAAAGATATGAAAGCAGTTAGTCAATATGTCCACAAAAAAGATGAAGAGAGAGCTCTCCTCATATGTAGGAATGTAGGACTAAGCTAGAAATATGACCCTAAAATGAAAACTAATATGCAATTGGTTTACCAGTAAGAAACACATAACATTTAGACTATGATTTCATTGTTGAGCATTTATTAGGCACATCATGAGATCATACAACCATCACTAGTATAACCATGGAGATATGAATATGATCGATATCAGATAGGTATGTGGAAATCTAATCTAAGCATCAAAGACATGTAAGTCAAGATAACTATGCAATTAGATTCCTCAAGTTTAGTATAGCAAGATTACACCTGTATCAAGGCATAAGTGATAGGATAACCCCCAAGTGCACTCTTGTGAAAACAATCAAGGATGGTATGTTTGCAAGTGAAAGTGTCAAATAGGACAAGCATGAATGCTCAAAAACATCTTTAGATAAGTAAAGTATACTCATAAGTAGAAATCAAGAAAACATGTCCCATACCCCCAGTCTTCTAGTCAATGACATCCTCGAAAGACTATTAGGAAGGGAACATATAGCAAAGAAATCAACATAGACAAAACACAAAGAAAATAAAGATCAATAAAGTTCAATCATTTAAGTGTTTAAGTGCATGTGTGTAAGTCATTGGGCCATTCCTTCAAGACTTGATTCTGATAGTGAGAAATATCACGTCATCAGAGACTGTAGATAAAATATCTAAAAAGTGTTGAGAAACACTTGATGTCAAGTTGGGGGGGGGGGGGGGGGGGGGGAAGTGTTGAGAAACACTTTTGTGTGAGTTGCCAGAGAAACCCTAATGGACAAGGACACCTAAATAGGCTAAACAACTATGCCCCTGAGATGAGGACAAGAAACAATCCCAAGCTAGGAAATGTGTTGCAAAGTGAGTAAGACTGATAGACATAGGTACAAGGGTCTCAAGTAGCACTTATTTCTAGGTTTTTACCACTTAGCAAATTCTTTTAGGACTTTTTTCTATTTTTTTGAATTTCTTGAATTTTTTTTGATTTTTTTGGTGATACATCAAAGCACCTATTGCTAGGTTTTCACTAAGATGATCATTTTTTCAACTCATTTCCTAATTTTTAGGATTTTTTCAAGATCATAGATATGTATAAGATAGCTGAGAAAGGAGTCTCTAACCTTAAAACTTCTTCAAATGTAGGACATTGATGGGCTCTGCAAGTTCTTTGCCTTTAGGAGTAGACTATTGATAAGCACTAGACCCAAATATTGTTGTGAGAATATATGGGCCTAACCAGTTAGGTTCAATCTTTCCCTTTTGCTCTCTATGTTGCTGATTTTTTGGGTTCTCTCTTAGCACAAGTTCACCTACTTGAAACTCATGTGGGTGAACTTTCTTGTTATACTAAGTAGACATGTACTTCTAATAAGCTCTCATGTGATCAAAAGTAGCCTTATAGTGTTCATCAAGAGTCTCTAGTTCATGTACTCACATAGCTCTATGGTCTTCATCAGTTATCAACCCATGTAAGGATGACCTCAGAGCCATAGACTACAGAAAAGGGTGTGGCCCCTATAGGAGTACTAATGGTAGTCTTATAGGCCCAAAGTGCCAAATTTATCTATAGGTGCCAATCTTTCCCAAACTTGTGAATCAAATGGTGTAAAATTTTCAACAATATTTTGTTGGAGGCCTCAGCATGGCCATTCCCTTGAGGGTAGTAGATAGAGGACCAATGTTGTTTGATTCAAAATTTCTTGCACAACTATTTGAGGTCCTTATTCTTGAACTATCCTCCATTATTAGTAACAATGGAGGAAGGGCTACCATACTGAAAAATGATGTGTTTTAGTATAAATAGGGCAACATGTTTGTCTATAGTAGTAGATAGTGGCACAGCTTCAACCCATTTGGTGAAATACTCAGTTGTTGTAATGATGAATTTGTAACCACTAGATGAACTTGGGTGAATTTTTCCTACCAAGTCAAAGGCCCATTGTTGAAATGGCCAATATGTCATAGAGGGGATTAGCTCACATCTAGGAGCATGAATTAAGCTTCCATGAAGTTGAAATTTCTAACAAGACTTGGCATAACAAACAACATTAGCTTGCATGTTCGGCTAGTAATAACCCACCCTAAGTAGTTTTTGAGCAAGTGCCAGGCCATTAGAATGTGCCACACAAATGTTGTTTTGGACTTCAACAAGTTCCTTTTTGGACTCTTCTAGCTCTATACACCTAAGCAACATTCCATCTAGACTCTTCCTATACCAGTCACTAGAGACCAAAGTGTAATGTGAAGCATTATAGAGGAATTGGCATTTTTGGTTGTGTGTGAAGGTTTTGAGAATAACTTGATCATGTAGGTAAGAGAAGATAGCCACATAGTGGGAGGAATCATGACCTACAACAGTGCAAATCACTTGTTTATCTAAGGAATCATAAGCAGGATGATGTAGTTTTTCCACTAGAAACTCAAATCGTGATTCATGTTCTTGTAGTTGGAGGATAGATGCTAGAGTGGCCATAACATCAACAATCTTATTTTCTATTCTAGGGATTTTTTGGAATGTCACAAAAGTGAAATAGTTCCTTAGAGAATTTATCAACTTTTTGTAAGGTATCAACTTGTCATCTTTTGTTAAATGATAGTCATTGTTCACTTGGTTGATAACAAGTTGAGAATCTCCATAGATGTGTAATTCAGTTATTCTCCATTCAAGAGCCATTTTGATCCCATTTGTTAATGCCTTATATTCTACAGTGTTGTTTGTACAAGGGAATAAGAGTTTGTAAGATTTTGGGATCGTATATCCATGAGGGGAAACAAACAAGACACCTACTCTAGCTCCATTCTATGTATGAGAACTATCAAAGAACATTTTCCAAGTTCTCTTAGTGATGTACATAATTGAGGCATCTAGAAACTCAATTTTCATGGGTGTTGTATCCTCAAGAGGAAAATCAACCAATTGGTCAGCTATGGCTTGGCCCTTGATGGCTTTATGTTCAACATACTGAATGTCAAATTCTGAAAGAATCATCATCCATCTAGCTAGGCAACCAGTAAGCACAACTTTGTTCAAAAAATATTTCAAAGGATCAATTTTAGCAATTAGGTGAACTATATGTGCCGACATGTAATGTCAAAGTTTTTGAGAAGCAAAGACCACTGCAAGACATGCTTTCTCTACACTGGTGTAGTTCATTTCATAAGCAACCAAAGTTCAATTGATATAATATATAGGCCATTCTTTACCTGTCTCATCACTTTGGGTTAATCGTGCTCCTAGAGAAGAAGTTATAGCTGAGATATACAAGATCAAAGATTTGCCTGAAATGGGTGGCATCAAAACTAGAGGTTTTTCCAAGTAACCTTTGATTTGGTCTAGACTTTGTTGACATTCACTATTCTAGATGTGAGTAGATCCTTATGCAAATTCTTGTTAAAAGATTGAGCTTTATTAGCCAACTAAGAAATAAATCTTCTTATGGATTGTAGACATCCTTGTAGACTTCTAAGTTGACTAATATTTCTTGGAGGAGGCATTTCCATGATAGCCTGGACCTTTTTAAGATCAACCTCAATGCCTTTTTCTCAAATGATGTAGCCTAGCAATTTTCCAGAAGTGACACCAAAGGCACACTTTTTTGGGTTTAGCCTAAGTTGAAATTATTCCATACGATCCAATATCAAACTAAGGGCTTTGAGATGTGTGTCTTGTTTTCTAGATTTTTCCAGTGTGTCATCAACATAGTCTTCCATATTTTTATGCATCATATCATGGAAGATGGTGGTCATTTCTCTTTGATAGGTAGCACCAGAATTTTTGAGCCCAAAAGGCATGACATTCCAGTAGAAAGTACCCCATGCACATGTAAAGGTTGTCTTCTCTTGATTAGCTGGAGCTATCTTAATTTGGTTATATCCAAAAAACTCATACATGAGAGAGTACATTTCATAACCCATAGTTATGTCCACTATCATATCGATGTTCAGTAGTGGAAAGTCATCCTTGGGGCATGCTTTGTTAAGGTCTCTAAAATTAGTACAAACTCAAATAGATTTATCATGTTTAGAGACAAGTACGATGTTGGAAATCCATTCTACATAGTCAATAGCTCTAATAAAGTTTGCACTCAAGAGTTTTTCTAACTTTGCTTTGACTAATAAGGCTACATGTGGATGCATCTTTCTCAGTTTTTATTTAACAGGCTTGATATCAAGAGAGATAGACAAATGATGCATGATGAGATCTGTGTCAAGTCCTAGCATATCAGAGCTCCATGTGAATTTGATCTTCTTATCTTGAAAGAATTTGGCAAAATGTGCTTTTTCCTCAGTTGATAATAATTGAGCTACATGAATAATTTTAGGAGATTCCTCTATCCCCAAGTTGATAGGCTATGTTAGTTCAATGGGAACTGATGACCTATCCTAAAAATAGCTTGGCAGACTACCAAGTACCTCATTCGTAGGTGCCTCAGGGAGGTTTTCACCATTAGATACATCTTTATTTTTACTATTTTTAGGTTCAGATATAGCCATAATGTGGTTTTCACCATCTGATCATTTATTTTTTCTGTACTTGATATCTAATTCTATCATGTTAACCATAGGTTTGTTAATGGAAGAAGTGACAGGTTCAATGGCATTTAGGAAACAAGCAATCTCATAGTAATTTTGAAAAGACTATATTTTAGGTCTTTCATTTTGAAGGGGCCAATCTATGAGATTAGGGTGGATCAATGAGAGTGAGGTGGAATCTTCAAGGTTGTTAATGCAAAAAGAGTCATCTCTGGTGACATGCAAAGTTGAACCTATAGTGAACATCACAAAGGAGTCTAGATTAGGAATAGACCTAGAGAGACCTAGAGGGACCAACGTGATCCACTAAAGCATATTGTGAGCCAAACTTGTCTAACCCTATACTAGAATTGTCTACTACATTTAGTTGGGTTACATAGGTGTGAATAACATCCACTCCTAACTCACAAGATGCATCTGACAAGATTTCCCATTCATATTAGTGAGAGTTTGTACTCTGATCTCTAGCAATTAGACAAGCAATATTTTGTCTAATCCAACCTATATTCATGTCTTCATGGTCAGATTCATATTGTTCTAGTTGTTGAGAAGTGGAAGCTTCAACATCATTATTGGTAATTAGAATGTCTTCTCCCCAAAGAAGAGAAGTTATAGGCATAAAGTCCTCATCTTGTGAAGTGGCAGAAACAAAGGGAGGATCATTATCCTCTAATTCACTAGACATAGGTGCACTTCAAACAAATGTTGGTATGTCGTCCACTAACCCAAAACCTAGGCCAACAGTATCTCGAGTATCACAACCTTGAGTATGACTTAAAGGTTCAACATGAGCTTTTTTATTACTAGTTAAGGACCTGTGGCCCTGATAACCCATGTTTGCAAAATTTTTATAATATTTACCATAACATTTAGGAGAAATTGGAGTGTGACTATGACTTCCTCCTCATCTTCCTCTTCCCTATAGATCCAATCTTTAATAGATTTTCCTTCTTTCTTTGCTTCTAGGGGAATTGAGGACTACACAAAAGTGCCAAAGAGAGTCATGGCGAAAGTAGAAGGATTCTTTTTGGTAGATGGTTTCCCATAAGACCAAGGAAAAAAAGGTAAAGCAGCAATAGAGTCAAGAGTTTATTTTCCCATACAAAGGCTCATCATTTTCAATTTCTGTTCACACTTTGTAAAGGATGGTGTTGGTGTTGAACCCTTGGTATTTGGTCTTTGATTGTTGCCATTGATGTCAATAATGAGCATATCATATGGCTAACATCATGTAATTATATTATTTGATGTCCTTCAATATTGTTCAAAATATATTCAAGACAAATACTTAAGTGTTTTACAATTAACACTTAATGTTCGCATTGTTTTTGAAAACGGATAAAAAATAATGGTTTTGGTCTATTAGAAAGTTGACAATATTTTTTATTAGATAGACCCCAACTATCATAAATTTTTGGAAAGGTCTTGGAGTTAGCTAAAATTTAACTTTTTTAGTTTTTGCATAACACATGTATGGAAAGAGAAAAATTCTATTTATCAGAAACAGGTACCAAATTGTTATGACAGTTTTGGCAGTTTTGAGAAGTTTTAGTCTAATGAAAGTTTGGGGTATGTAATTGCCTCCAAAATTTTGAATTTCTTGGTTTATAAGTAGAGGAAACATTCCTCTAAAACATCCAACATGTGTTTTTTATAGAAGTTGCATAATTGGTGTGGAATTCCTTGTAGATCGAATAATTTAGAGGCATATTTTTAACAACAAAGAAGAAGGTAAAGCTTTATGTTTCTATTTTCATATTTGTGATTTGATTTTCATTGAAGAAGTTTATCAGAGGTAGAAGAAGGGTTATATTTTTTTTCTTCATTCATTCATATCAGTCTTTGATTAGATCTTTTAATGGAAAAAGAAAATATATTTGGATATTGGATGTTTTGAAGATAATAAAGTATATCCTGCATTGTGCTTTCAACAAGAAGTTGAAACTAGTGATTCATGATTTGTGTTGTAATAGAGATGATCCTCTAATTTTATATCTCACTTTTTCATTTTTGAAGTTGGTGCTTCTTGTATTCATGAAGATGGTGCTTTAGGTTTTCTAAATAGGGTGTTGGTGCTTCCTAGCGTTGTAGCTCTAAAATATTTCCCCAAGAGGCCAATAAAGTTTTAGATTCAAAGTGGTTTTTTACCCTAAGGGTTTTACCATGTTAAAATATTGTGTCACTTTGTTATTCATTAAATATATTTCTCATGTGTTAAATTTTTATAACTTGTAATTATTTTAAGTTTTTAAAAGTATTTTAAACCACTGATTCACCTCCCTAATGGTGTTTGTATTCCAATAGTTAGCTCATGAGAAGATCGATTATGTGGAACCAGTGTTTCAGTAGTAGATAACATGTTGATAGACATTGAGTTGTCACCAAGGAAAACTATTTCAGTACCATTAAAAGGGAACTTAATGTACTGATGGTATGTAGAGGGGACTGCTTGCATGTCATGAATCCATGGTCATCCCAATAACAAATTGTATGCAAGTGGTATGTCTAAGACTTGGAAAATGACATCCTTCTCAACTAGACCAACTCTGATTGGAAGCACAATTAGACCTTTGGAAGGTCTTTCGATCTCATCATAGGCTTATAGTGATCTTGCATCTAGGGTCGATGGTAAATTCAAACATGCCCAACTGTTGGATCACATTGAATGAAATGATGTTTAACCTTGCACCATTGTCTATCACAACTCGATGAATGTGAGTGTGGAAGATTTGCATTTCAACATGGAGAGATAGGTTGTGGGGATGAATGAGAGCTCGGTCATCTTCTTTAGAAAAGGTGAGATAGTGAGGTGAATAGATATGGTTCACCATATCTTGGAATCATTTTGCATCAATATCTATAGTAATGTTGGCAGAATGTAAAGATTTTTTGAGGATATCCTTGTGTAAAGGGGACAATTCTAACTCAAAAATGGAAATTTGAGCCGGTGTACATTGTAGTTGGTTGACAAGGTCATAGTTGGAGATCCTAGAAGTATTTGGTTGTTTATAAGATGAAGCATTCTTAAGATCATGAGCAACTTTTAGGACAACCTTAGATTGCCCCCTAGTGATGACGTTAAGTGGTTCACTTTGTGAAGAGGAAGATTTAGCCACTCAGAGTACCACCTTAGGTCTAGTACCATGATGGTGTTGAGGAGTGCTACACATTTATAGGACAACTTTGGGTCATTCATCCTCAAGCTAGTTGTCATCATTAGAACTTTCCATGCATAAATACTCAATGGGCTCAAGAATGCCTATAACATTGTCTGTGTCAACATAAGCATAGCTAATCTTGGCATCATGATTATATTTAGTAGAATTGGAGGTTTCACCTTTCTCATAATCTAGCAAGGGTTATTTAAAAACTTTATGGTTAGGATTTTTGACAAGGCCATCTGTAACAACTTTACCATCCTCAATGAGGTCTTGAATTACATCTTTGACCTAGAAATATTTTTCAATGTTGTGACCCTTGCTTTGATGATAACTACAAATATGATCCTCTCTCCACCATAAGGGTTTGATGGGTGGGTCATAGGGTTAGGAATTATTTGGAAAAGTAACCAACTTATTTGCAATTAAGGTTTTTAAGATCACTTTGTAAGGCTCAACCATTGGTGTATAAACATGTCATTTTTTGGCAATCTTAGAGCTCTTTTCAAATGTTTATGGTTTGGAACCTTCTTGTTGCTTTGTAGAATAGATGGAAATAGAAAGGTTAAACATAGGTTCCTTGGTATTAGGAGTGTCCAATACTACATCATTGACAACATACTTATTTTTATTCCAAGGATTGCCTTTGTCTTTACCATTTCCATTGTTATTTTTGTCTTTGTTAGTTTCCATGGGACTGAGCTCATTGCTACATTTTCTCCAAATCCAAGAAAATCATGGCTTCTTGACAACACTCTTAGAGGGATTCCATCTTGAGCATAATATATTTAATCTTTTTATGAAAGAGTTTATTATCACATTGGATGATGTTTATCATATCCTTCACATTCCATGTAGAGGAGATCTTGTGAGTATTTAGTGATACTACATTTTGGTACTTTACTTATGATCAAATAATGCTAACGAATACTGATATGGATTTATGAATTTTTTATAAGTGTACCTCAATAAAAATGAAAGATATGGTATAATAGTGATGTGAAAGGTCTTTTACTAATGAGACCATTCTGCATAGGCATATCTTGTGGGAGCATATTATGTCTCTATATAGTGATGACTATTTAGTGGCTTATATATTGTTCTCATTGATTATTTTCATCCTTGGTGATGATATGAGGCAATGGGGCTTCTATTGTGGTTGGGGTCATTTATTGATGTATCTATCACACTACCCCCAAAATATGGCATGGAGCCCAATATTTTGTGTGATCTATATAGAGAGTTTCATGACATGGTATATAAAGAATGGAAGAGCTGGTCATCAGGGGTCCTAATTTCTCAAGTGTGGTTGTGGGAGAAAATTCCTATGAATTTTCCAATAGTGACACTAAGGTGGAGGGAAATCCATACATTTATAGATATTCTAGATGTATTCATTAGACTCAGGTGGGTCTGACCCACTCTTGGAGACAAAGGCTTGATGAAATCATTGTATTAGTTTAGAGGCCCTACCTAAGATGTGAGCAGTGGGATGGAACATGGGAGGAGTTATCATATATGTTTTGCAATAGACCCCTATTGGGAAGAACTTGGGCTTAGTGAAGTGATTTATTATTTCCCAAGTATGGAAGTAGTTTGAGAAACAATGAGGAACTAGTATGGAGTTGAAAGATTATGCTTGATATCTTGTAGTAGAGACCCTAGGATGGGATCCTATGCTAAGATTTGAGTTGTTCCCATGGGAGACTTGGGATCTACATGCTATCGTGTGGTACCTCTTACCACATGTTATGGAAGCAATGATAACCCCAAAGTATAGATGATGGCTTCAAAAACATCTATTCCTAAGATTTATTGATCCATAGAGAGAGTTCTCCAACCAAAGGATGTGGATGATGATGGGGGAGACATAGGATATGGAAGTGGACATAGTGGAGAAAAAGGTAGCAGTGGTGGGTCTAAGGGTGGTGCCCCTTCTAGTAGCTGACCTGTGTAAGGAAAGTTGCAACCAAAATATTATTGTTTCCACATAACCCATAATAGATATGAAATAAACATGACATTGATAATGCACATGCAAGAGAATAGAAAATGCACCCACAAAAATGTGACACAAGATATAGCCTGGGAAACCCTTATAGACACCCTAAAATTTGCAAAGACCTAAAACAATGAGAATTTTGATCAAATAATGAAAATTAAAGACAAAATCAAATAAATGAGGAAATCAACAGACTTCCAAATCAATCACAACATCAAGTCATTTGAGTGGTTAAGTAATTATTCACCTAAACCCTTGATCAATTTCAAAAAGACCAAAATCACTTTTAAAAAGAGAAAATCCAATTCATAAAACCAAAAAATAAAAGGAAAAAGGAAAAAGGTAAAGACAAAAGTTTAAAATAAATGTAATATTTAAGAAATCAACTAAAGTAATTTATCCTCTCAAAAGTAAAATCCACCTTTTTTGAATTAAAAAAAATTGAAAATCCCTATTTATCCTCACAAACTAAGTTTATTGGACTGTTCTTGTTGGGGTTTTGTGAGATATTTTTCAGTTTCACTCTATTGGCCTGGTTTTTCACATTCAAAATTTGTTGCATTTTTCAGTGAAAATCTAGTTGTTTTCTTGAAGTAAGGGTTATATGTTTCAATTTTTTTTCTCCCTAAACATAAGCCCTTGATTTCATGTTCCCTAGGTTTTCAAAAAATGGGGTTGCATTGGTTCTTTCAAAAATACGTAAGAAGTTTTGCCCTTAGAAAATCTTTACTTCAATTTTTTTATGTGTAACTTCCTAAGCCTTTTTTGAAAATCATTTTACCTTTAACCATGATTTTTACCTTGAGTTAACTTCCTAGTGTTCTTTTTGAAAATGCTTTAACCTTGATATGGTTTATTTTCCAACTGTTGATAAAAAAACAAGATCAACAGTAGGCAATTTTTCACTTTATGAAAGTGTCTGAGCTTTGGAGAAAGAAGGGAAGTGAAAACAAGACACCTATCCCTAATGGTCTCTGTCAACCCTTTTGAAGTACCATGTGATAGAGAAAATTTCATGATCGTCGATCTTGAGGAGATCAATAGTGAGCATTTTCCTGCTTTATGGAGATGATTACTAAGGTTAATTCTCTTATGTGCCAAAAAGTTAAAAAGTTGTTAGAATAGTTAGAAAGGTGTTAGAACAATTGGCAAAT
The DNA here is from genome assembly GCA_028749045.1 of Cupressus sempervirens. Lineage (NCBI taxonomy): Eukaryota > Viridiplantae > Streptophyta > Pinopsida > Cupressales > Cupressaceae > Cupressus > Cupressus sempervirens. Next base: position 550,107,530 of record CM053793.1, read on the forward strand.
TAGCTTCATTTCATTAGGTATGGTTGATGATTGGATTTTAAATAAAGAGAATCTTGTAGAACCATCGATCTTGAGAAGATGGATAATAGGCATTTTCTTTCTTTTTAAAGATGCTTGAACTTTAGAGAATGAAGGGAAATGACTAGTTGACACATAGCACTAGTGATGTCATTTCCTATATGGACCACACAAGGTTGACTTGCCAGAAAAATTGGGCACTTGTTAGACAATTGTTAGAATATGGTGGCCAACTTAGTGCTATTTTGTTGGATGTAGTTGGTGACTGGATTGAGTTGAAGAGGATTATGCTACACCATTGATCATTTGAAGATTTCTAGATGTCACTTTCCCACTTAATGAAAATGCACAAGTTTTAGAGAATGTAGGGAAGCAACAAATTGACACATAGCCATGTGGGGTCAATTAGTCTAATGGTTGCTAGGTAATGTTGAGGTGGAATATATGCCAAATGTTTTATGTTGATTTGCTGAGGAATCTACATGTCTGATGAGTTGGGGGCTAAGTGTTTAGTGGGACCAAAATGTTAAAGGAAAGTGCAATAACAACTAAGGCTTTTTAGGATCGTCGATTGTTTAGAGATCCACAATTAGCGTTTTCCTGTAATTTGAAATTGTTCAAACTTTAGAGAATGTGGAGAAGCAACATTTTGACTCATGGCTAGTTTCATAAAAGGGTAACACAGTCATTTAAAAAAAAATAATAAGTCATCTAATTTATGAAGATGAATGGTGGGATTTAAAATTCTGCAGTGCGACATGATGTTGGAACATTAATTTTGATCATTTTTTTTTTTGTGTGAGACTAAATTTGCAATAAGGTTTCCAATCTTTCATTATTAAGCACTAAAGTTGTAGAATTTTCATAGATTGGATATATCCAGAGCTTAAGGTGCATTTTCTAAGGGGTTTTCAGTTGTTAACAGCTAATGAATTCTTTAGCAAAATAAATAGGAAAATTAGGTGAGCACCAAGGCTTCTAGTTAATTGAAAAATCATAGTTGTAGTAAGTTAATACTTTTAGTATGCCTCCATGAAGAGACTTCTCAAGAAAGGTAGATTACCTAAAAAGGGGTGTACATGAATTTTTTTTAGAATAAATGCCTCAATCCATAAATGAACTCTCTAGAGGAAAATAATTCATACCAATGAACCCTAGGTTATTGGTCAGCAAGGTTTTCTATGACAAAAAAAACTAGTTGAGAGATGCTCAAACATCAATTGGAGGTTTAGAGTTATTCTAGAAATGGTTTCAAAAAGAAAACACAATACCCCTTTGAGAAATGTGTGGGAATTTGACATCAAAAAATTAGTTGTACCAAGGGTTTTCTTTGATGATGACTTACTCAAAATAATGTCAAAAAACTATGATCCAATAACTAGGATAGTCAAAAATAATTTTGGTGACAATCTTTTTAGGGTTTCACTAGAATTGATTAGGAAAGTTTTCAAATTAAACCCCAACCATGCAGTGCATGAGAAGATAAATATGGAAGATTTGCAGTCTATGTATAATACAAAAAGGTTATATTTTAGGGGAGGACATTACAAGAACATTTTGTCACAACAGGGTCACTACCATTAGTGACTGCTTCCACTCCAAAGCCATTACTAAAGAAAATTTTCAACCCTAGAGCTCAGGCATTATATTTTTCTCTACACAGCCTTTTTATAATGGATGAACATGATCATATTCAAGGATCCCTTGTTCTTATTATTTCTCAAACACTTTAGTATGGTATGAGATCAATCTTTGATTTTTCCACATACTTAGTAGAAGAGATTCATAATGGGTTGATGGGTATAGCTAAGGCTAATGTTGATAAACCCTTCTACTGGTATTCCTTGTTAATGTACATATTTTTGTACAAAGGTCTCACTTTCTTCTCCAAAGGAATGAAATTGTAATTAGAAAGAGATGGAGAAAAGCTTCCTGTCCAATTGTGGAGTGCAAACATGACATGGGAGGTAACTGATGCTAGTTTTGTCATATTTGATAGGTACTTTGTCTCCAGGCTCAAAATGTTATTGGTTGCAGATAGTCCCAAGATACCTCAATCACTTTTAGAATTGATTATGCCAAGGGATCATGCAAAATGATTGAAGGTAAGTCATAATTGGGGAGATATCATCCCATATGTAGTATCCACTATATTTAGAGTATATGGTTTTTGTGGAAAATCATGTGTTACCCTATCAAGTGCCTTTGAAGGTGGGAATTGCAGAGCTCTTGTGGCAGATAGGATTAGTGGAAGAAATAGAATTATTGGGAAAATCCAAAGGTACTTTCTTTCCCCAAATTACTATTGTGCATAATTTTTTTTTTGTCAAAAAGGGATTGAGGCACTTAGAAAAATTTCTAGACAAATACTAGATGGCCCAATCCCATTCTTGCTTTATAGAGTGAAGGGTTTTTATGAAATATTTAGAGAAAGAACAAAATCTGAAGCCCAGAAGCATCTTGTTTATTTCCTAAAGATATAGTCAGAAACAAGTTTTCATTACAAGAATAGGAAGTTAGAAAAGAAAAGTGGAAATTGTATAGCAAAGTCCTTGATTTTATAAATGCTTTTGAGCCAGATTATGATCCCCTTGCTGATAAAAAATTATGGGATGCAAAGTGATCAAGAAGAATTGAGCTTGGATTTTGGTGGAGTTATGATTTTCATGGTTAGGGATGTGTTGGAGACACATTTGGGAACCTTTTCCTATGTGCACATAGAGATTGGAGTTATCATGTTAAAGTTTGAGAGTCATTTTTTTACCTTGTTGTTGGAGATGTGTTTTCTTTTTTTTGGGTGCCTGTTGTGGGCCATGTAACTAATTTTGAGAAATTATTTAGAGGATTAAAATTTCAAGTATTGAAGAGGGCCTAGAGTACTTCCTTTTATCAAAGGTGTAAGTCCTAATTCATTACAAGTTGGGAGATTTGAAAATTTTCCTGGAGTATCAATTTTTGGTAGTTTGCACAATGAGTTTCTATGCATGATTTTTAGGATGGATGCACAAATATCCTTAATGAATCAGCCTTTTCACCCTTAAGGGGTTGTAGAGGACCTAAAGTACTACCTTTAGTTTGAACCACAAGTTCTACTTCATTTGAGGCTAGGAGATATCATGATTTTTCTTAGGTATCAATTTTTGGACATTTAATTTATGTTGGAGGCCGACTTATGGCTCTTCAAGTATTTAATGTTAGGTTTATTTGGTTTTTAGAATTTTGGGCCAACCTATGGCATAGATTGGTATAAGTAGGGGTTTTGGTGAAGTCTTTAGTCATGATTCATTCATTCAAAGGAGTGAGTGTGGAGAGTAGTTGAAGAGCGAGTTTTTCCTGAGTCTATGGATAGAGCATCGAATGTGAGGTAGTTTATAACAAGATTATGATCATTCATCCATCTTGGAGAAGAGGAGGTGGTAGAGGAGTGAACTTTGAGAAGAGCTAGTAGCTTTAGCTTGGAAAACAAGGAGATTTTTTGGCAGGCTAATTTTAGATCCTCCTTGGAGGTTTCTACCAGAGTGTGGATCTGGACTAGCTAGTGTTTGGGTTGGATCTTGAGGGATCTTATAGAACTGTTATTGTAATTGCTTTGTATTTTGTTGTATCTTGGAAGGCCTTAAAACCTAGAATATTGCATGGAACAATTATTTTATGAATAAATTATTGTAATTTGGTATCAGATCTTTCATTTCTATTGTGTTTCCGATGTGTGGTTATTTTTTGGGGGCTAGGAAATCTCCTTTGGGGATTCTCCTACCTTGCACTACATCACAAAGATATATATGCTTATGGATAACTTTTTTGGGTTCATGCAAACTTTGAATGGGAAGAAGGAAATTTTGACTCAAACTTATCTAGGCAAGGCCACTGAGGTAGAAAATAGGTTGGCAATTAGATTAATTATAATCCTAGGCCAATATACATTACAGAGAAAAGTTGGGTATGTAGTGGCAAAGAGTGTACAACCCATACCTCTTTACAAGAGACAATTTTTGAAAGCCCACCTATTGCACTTGCTTCCCAGAAACATAAATTGGAATAGGAATCTTCTTCTATGGCTGAAGATTATTCTCCTACCCAAAATCCACTCCAAATAGATGATGAATTATCTCTAAGAGAACAATTGAAACAAATGGGAGGATAAAAGATATTGTTATAACTACTACAGCTATAGAAGGAGTGACTAAGGAACCCCCATGCCAACATTAGCTCTCACTGTGGGAGACTTTAGAGGTAAAGAAATAGATTCTGTAGTGGCACAAGCATCTAAGACATTCATTGATGATTAGTGTTTTGTGAAATAAAGAGCATTTTCTCAATTTTTGTGGAGAAAAAGTATAAACAGTTTAGAGGAGAAATACAAAAGGCTCAAAATAGAGAAACTTAATAGGTAGGACTCTGAAATCAAGGAGGAGGTCAAGGCTAGTTTTATTGAGGAATTTTAACAAATAACTCTTGGAGGGGGAAGACAAATACTAAAGGATTCAAGAGTCTTAATATTACCTGAATGGGATATTGCAAATGCTATGATTTTTGACATTGTGAGGAAAGAAAAAGACACCCAGTTCAAAACTGAGGAAGAAGTCTTACAAGCCCATAAAGGGGTTGAATTACAAAAATGACCATCAAGCCCTAGTAATATGGTCTATTCAAAAAAGAAACAAGGCCAGGATTCAAGAGCTTTTAGACTCTGAACACACTTGTAGCCTCATGGTTTATAGGGTAGATGAGGTGGACAGTGATAAAGTTACTAGGATGACCAAAGAAATAGTGGATTTTGGAGTGGTAGTTGCTGCCAAGGACAAGAACAAGTTAAATGATAAATTTGAAAAGCTTCTAGAGGAATATGAGGAAAGAGGGAGTAGAATACATCAAATGGAAAAGATGATGACTCAAATGGAGGAATAATTGGGGAAGAGGAAAATAGGAAAAGAATCTAGTCAGCCAAGGATTACTTATCCTCCTCGTCCTCCTATTGCAACTTTCAATACAACGCTCCTTATAGAAATACTAGCTACTTCACAAGGACTCCAAGCATGTACAGTTGAAGAGCTTGAAGAATAAGGGGCTAAAATATGGTCATTACATGTGGAGCTGGGTGTCCAATATGAAAATAAATTAAGAGACACCATTATCTATCTGGTAGACAAGGTAGAATGGCCTGTATTTTATGATAAGTCGTCAAAAATAATGGATATATGGAATGAGTTAGGAATTAATGAGGACACCTCGAGCTAGTTGTGAAAAAGTGGAATAGTAGGGATAGTGATGTCACAATTTTATGTTGTTTAGTCATTAGTCTTTCTTGTGAGAAAATAGAGAAATATTTTGACATGACTAATGGCCTCTCCGATTTTGATAACAAAAGAGTTGCATCACAGAGGAGGATTATTAATTACATTTTAAAGTATCTTAATGAAAGTTTTAAGCTTTTCCCTCATACACTCAAGACTGTAGATAAATTGAAAGATAAATAAGAATGGGCCAAGGAACTAGATGAATTAATGTGTATCAAATTGAATAATGTCATCAATGAAAAGGGCCACATATGGTTTGCCAAAATAAATCAAGAAGTTATTCAAGTTTAAATATTCTTTGATTCTTTCAAAAAGGAGTTTGACAAAATTAAGAAATTGGGAGAGGATGTTTTGAAGAAGCAATAGGAAATATTGAATTTTAATTGGCTAGATGACTCATTTTTCAACAAGTGGATGGCAAATCTTACCCAATCAAATCAATTGACATCTAAAGAACCTAATGAAAGTGGTGTGGACCCAGATGAGTTAAAAATAATAAATGCACCAGAAGAAAGAAAAGAAGATCAACTGATTGCAAAAACATAGGCAGTTAGTCAAAATGATGATTTGGTAGTAAAAAAACTAATTGTAACTATAGGCTTGTCAGTTCATGGTGACTCAGAGGGAGAACCATGAGTTGCAATCAGTTTTCAAATATCATAACGTGATCCACCACAGGAAAATCAAATGGTCCCATAGTCTGGGGAACAATAATTGCATCCAGGCCAATCATCAAGTGAAACTCCTCAACAACAAGAAGCTACAATAGAAATGGCCCCACAACAAGAAGATTCATGATGTAGACATTCTGTTGCCAAATTTTTGTCTTATTATGATAGTGACCTTTTGTATGTAATATCTTTTTTCTTAAGGACAACTGTCATTCTTTTCTAAGCCTAAAGCTTGTTGCATCTCATGCTATATAAATGAGATCCCAAGGCTAGAAAAAGTGTCAGAACTTTTATGTAATTTTTAGTATTTTGCTAGTCTTGCATTCAGTCTAGAGTTTTGGTGTTAACTTTTAGATGTATTTTTCTCTACAAAATTGAGAAAGTACTATATGTTTTTCAAAGGAAATTAATACAAAGGGAAAGTTTTTCCATATCTATTTACTATGAATTCTGTCTCCATTGTTGTGTACTAGTTATCTTGAGATTATATAAGAAAAGTTTATGCAATTTAATGCAGCTAGGATAGGTTGTGTATCAATTTGTTGTTGCTTTTAATTCAAGGAATTAAGTAAATGCTCTATTAAAATGATAGGATTTATAGCTACACACGAAGAATATTCATAAGAATGGGTTTTAGGGTTAGTTTTTGATATAGTTAATTATAAGGAAATTAATTAGGTCAAAATTACTAGGTAGACTCTGAATGCCAATGGATATGGCAATGATCATTTATTCAGTTGCATATTGAAGAAATCATGAAGTTTCATGAAGAAAAACATTAAAATCAAATCAATCTTTATTTTATTATATGAAGAGTTAAATTGTTGGTCAGCACTTGTTTGCAATAATCTCTTGTATGTCATTGTTAGTTGTTGCCATCAAGGATTATTTGTGAAGTATAGAAGAATTATGACCATTTTTTGCTAAAAAGGGATATAAGTGAAATAGAAAATGATGGTAATGAGCATATGTTGAAATCAAGAACCATAAACTAGTTATATGTCCATATATCCCTCAGGTGCACCTGCCTTGGTTTTGTAGAACCTAAAGAGTAGAGAATCCTTGTGATTATATTGAAGTTCAGTCTAGACCTAAACTTTTATTAGTTGAATATAGGAGGCTACTAACCCTTAGACCAAGTTTTATGTTTAGATCCTTGGTATCAAGTATTTTGTTGCTTGGTAGTTTTGAAACACCAACACACTCTTACCCACCCCTAGTGAAAGGTAAAACCTAAATATTTACCCAAACCCCCTTCTAAAATCCTATAAATGGAAGGGAAAATCAAGAGAAAAGGGATTCAATTTTTATGCTTCTATACTATAGGCATATTAGAGCTATTATTTTGATCATCCATTTAGCATCATTGTTTTAGAGATTTAATGTCATTTTAGTGTCATTCCTAGCATCATTTTAGTATCTATTTAGCATTACTTAGCATTATTTAGTCTTATGCATCCACTTATTTTAGCATTTTCATATAGATATCATATAAACAGTCCTAGATCTGCATTAATAGCATAGTCCCATTCTAGAACTGTCACTAAGATGTTGGTCTAAGATCAATTTTAGTAGTTGTAGTTAGGGAAACATGAGATGTTTGGAGAGTCTTTATTTAGAAATTTTTTTCTTGGGTCTAGATTAGTTCATTGTTATTTTGATTGCACTCTACATCAAGGTCTTGTGAATACATGATTCTACCATGTACAAATTGGAGCCCACCGTGGAGCTTCATTTTAAAGCTTCATTCTTAGTTAATATTTCATTCTAACCTTTGAATATCTTTCTAGATTTGTGTGTTACTCTTATTCCTTATGTAGATCTAACTTATTATCTAATTAACAATTTTTGGGAAGCCTCATAACTAGATCAACAACCTTTCAAAGATGATTCTAAATGCACAAATACCAGATCTAATATTTTTTCGACATTCTAGTTCTTTTGAACACTGTTTGAATGCTTTTGCATTATTTTATTACATAGTCAAAGTGTTTTGTAACACATTTGAAAGATTGGATAATGCATATGCAAGATTTTCTAGCATATTAACTAGCTTTTCTAGCATATTCACAACATTGTCTAGCGCTTTTATAAGATTACATAACACATTTGAGTAATCTTGTAGCGTATATGTGCATTTTCGTAGCGCATTTGATCAAACTTAAAAAATTTCATATCTAACTTGCCGATCTAGTTGCTAGGTGTTTACAGGCCTCTTTTGAACTAGACATGAGCTCCCAAGTCACTGAACCTGCAAGAAGGGAATGAAGACAATAAAAAATGCACCAAGCCTTTGCTAGCATCAAATCAAGTAGGCCTAAAACTCTTTTCAATAAGATTGTGACATTTCAAAGTTCAAAATCTAGTTTAAGTAAGAAGTTGATTGCCATAATCTACTTGGAAATAGGCCTATGCTCTCAAAGTTGATAAGAATGTCAAACCTTTAGAAAGGTTCAATAAGAATTAATTTGGGAATGAACAAACACATAGACTGAATAGGAGCCTCTTGTTTTCCTAGTTAAAGGATCATAAATGAACACCCTACTTGTTTTGTTTGAAAGGTTTGAGTAGCAGGGATATGCTCTCACCCTTTTAGGGTGATGAAATTCTAAAATCTATTAATAATATCAGGTTTCCACAATCCATTGCTAATGATGATGTTGCTTCTAGATTCGATTGTGTAAGTTTTTTTATCATCGACGTTTCAGATCACACTCTGTGAAAATGTCAATGATAAAAAAACTTACACAATCTAATCCAGAAGCAACATCATCATTCTAAAATCTAATTTCAAATTTTGTTTCTCATGATTTTCCCTAGGTAGTTTACTTAGTTGTAGAAAGGCATGCTTGCCAAGATTTTCCTTAGTAGGGTTAGTGAGAGGGAAAGCCTTTTGACTTGTATTCCTAATCGAATGCAAGCCTATTGTGTTCAAAAAATAGCCTTCCACTAGTAGTCTCAAAAGAGATTGCACCGAACCTCCATCGCATTGGTGGGAATCTCTCTTCCACAGAGAGGTAAATTCAAACTTAATAAGAAAAACACCAAAACTCCTAGTCACCAGCCTTAGCAAGTCATTGTCAAGAAGCCATTTTTTTTTACATTCTAGGTTTGTGCTTGAATATTTCAGTTTCATTTTTACTATTTTTTTGCTTGAATGTGCCCATTTTAATACATGGTAAAGAACTTTAGATTGTAAAACTTTTATCAAAATTCAAGCACAACTAAAATCTAACCTTGAACTAGATGTAAACACTGCTACATACCTTGTAACAATGTATTTTAGACCTATAATAATGCATTTTTGTACTCCTATAATGTATATACCAACTGAAATAATGCATTTGAATGATAAAACAACACATTTGAACAATAAAACTATTGACATTAAGGTCAATTTTTCTATTAGTGACTTAACACTTATTCTATTGGTTTCAATTGCTACAAAGCTAATCAATTAGACTATAGTTTATGATGAGCTTCATAGTATCTACCAAGCATCTGAAGGAGTTTATAGTATTGCTCAAGCATAGTAGAGTCTATCAAGCTTTCTAGTACAAGTGATGAAGATCTTAGTGCTAAGAGAGCTCTGTAGTGTTAACCAAGTACATCAGTGTCTACTGAGCTTGCAATGTTAGCAAAGTGAATTCAATGTTGACCTAGCCATGCAATGCCAACCGAGTGATTCAGTATCTATCGAGTTTCTCAGTATTCATTGAGTCATATAGTTTTGACCGAGTTCCTACTACACGAAGTGATCAATATGGGCTGAGCTTCAATATCAATTGAGTGCCAAAGTATGTTAGGTGTTGACAGTGTTTTTCAAGTTTCAAAACATCACTAAGTTGTATTCAGAACCTGAGTTACAACAATGGTTTGACTTTGTGAATTATGATGAATTTGGTTTTGTAGCTGACTCCAAAAGGTGATTAAGTAGATTAATATATATGTAATACATTATATCATATCCAAATGAGAAAATAAGTATGTGAACATGTAAGAAGAAGATGAGTGTGAATTAAAGAAGGCTACAAGAAGTATAAGGAAAAGCAAAGACTTATCTATCACAGTCAGGTGATTACTTTAATTCAAGGAATCTCATTCAACAAATCAAAGTTGTAGATTAGAGATCAATCACTAGTTCATCCTAACAGGTGCATCAATCAAATCCTCTAACAAGGTGGACTTAACAGTCTCACTCCAAATCTCCTAACAGAGTGCATACTTCATTGTATGTTTATAAATCATTTAACAAGGTGGACCCAATAGTTCTTATTACTCCTAATAGGGAAGACCACCAAAAGTGGTCAATTGTAAGCCTTAACCGACCAACTTTATAATGTAGTCATAAAGCTTGTGGGTATCATCCGCACCCCAGTTTTACTTTCTATTTTGGAAGGTTTCTATTTGTTACCATATATTATGTCAAAGAACTATGAATGTTTTATTGCTTTCCTTCTTTCATGCATGCAACCAGATCAAATTATGTGATGATGATTAAATTGATGAATTAAATTTTAAGTTTTATTGGTTCCTAATTTTCCCCTTCCCTCTTAGTAACCTAGTATATATTACATTTCCAACAAAATAACATATTTAAGCACTTAAATAGTGTATGTGTATGTAAAACAATGCTTTTGCATTGTAGGAAAATGTCTAGTACAAAATGAAATAATGTATTTAAAAAAATAAATAACACACACAAGCCTTTTCGTAGTGCATTTAAGAAAGTATGTTAAGTAGTGGTTGTTTGCGTACAAAATACCCCAAATTAGAGAGCATATTTGGATACCCTTTTCCTCCATTGATACTCTACAAATCAGAGGACCTCAAAAAATGGCCAATGTATCTAAGATCAAGCAACAATTTTTCCATCATCCAAGGATTTTAAATGATCCTACCTAGGGATTTTTATCCAACAAACATCATCAATCTAACCTTGTACATCAAGTCAAATATGAAAGGACACACACATTCTTTCATCACCTAACTTCATAGAGCTAGATCCTATCACTAGTGATATTACTAGAAACCATTTGAAAGATAACTTGATACCTCATCATAACTTGGTCTAATAAAATCATCCTCACAACATGAAAATACAAAAGGATTAAAGGATTTTATTCACATCTCATGCCACTATGCAAAACTTGTGTAAGGGCTAAACAAAAGGAACTGAAAAGATTTCCCATACGACTAAGTGCCAAAATAGAAAAGAAAATGACCAAATTTGCACAATCCTCAAGCACCATTGATCCTATAACACCAATTGATTTCTTATCAATCACCATTATTGAAGAACCACTCCTATTCAAACAAAAAAATTTAGAACCTACTAAGGAAATGGGTTCATCGCATGTTTGGGGCAAGAATATACTAGAGTCAACGATCAAAGAATTTCAACAAAACCCATAACTTATTGATATAGTAGAGAAACTACTAGAATGACATAAAGAATTCTACTTGTTATCATTAGCATAACAAGGTGAAAAACTACCTATAGATTTTGATGTATCCAACCTTAGAAGGGATCAAGAAGATTCAACCTTAGAGACTGTTACCCAAAAGCTCAAATATCTACAAATGGAAATGAAAAAAGATGAAATGAGGGAAAGTCCAACCAGCCAAATTTAGTCTAGAGAGGATATTTCCTCTCCCATTTGATAGATGTGTCATCTTGACACCTTTTTCCCAAAATATGACAAATATTTTGGTACATCTGAACCCCAAGATCATATTCGCTAATTTTATACTTTAAGTATGGAATTTGTGCATGACACAATCTATCTCATGCACCTATTCCCTAGAAGTTTGGGAGGAAAAGCCTTGGAATGGTTTTCAAAACTCCCCTCGAATACTAGATCATTTGATCAACTAGCCTCTAGCTTTGTTGCCCAATACTCCTATAGAATTGAGAGAGAAGTCCCATGATTGACTCATGCATCACAAAAAAACTTCTAGGTGAATCTTCCAATATTTTTTTACAAAGATGAAGGCATACCTTCACCAAATACCATTAGGATATCCTAGACAAAGAGAAAACTGATATATTTATCAATAGCCTCTCCAAGCCTATGAATTATTGGTTGCAACTTCAAGGTCCTAAAGATTTTAAAACAATATTAGAAAATGTAGCCAAAGTGGAAGAAAACTTGCTAAAAAATGATATCATTAAACTATCAAAAGATGGAAAAGGTTTCTCCAATAACTCCCCACAACCACACAACTCATCTGATTAGTCAAATGATAAACAAAAATCATGGTGGAGAAATAACAACGAAAACATGGTAAATGATGGAGTGGTAGAAGCAAATAACATTAAACCATAGCTTCACTCCTCTTCAAATCAACACTATCCAAATATCAATAACACCAATGTGCTTGCTCACTAACTAGACTATCCAAATATCCCTAACCAATAGGTGACATATAACCAAGCCCCTCCACCAAAAGGATATAAGTCTGTTAACCTACCTAGAGTATACACTCCCATAAGTGAAACATACAAAAGAAAATTGCAAATGCTCTCAGCTAATGAGCTTATTGTGTTACTAGAAGCTAAACCTTATGAACCACAAGTTAAACCTTCATGGTGGAATGACAAACATTTTTGTGCCTATCATCAAAATAGAGGGCATCTCACCAATAACTGATATTCTGTTAAGGGATCCATTCAAAAACTTATTGATGATGGGAACATCAAAGTACATAATCTTTTTAATAATGAGGATCACACAACCTTTAAAAATTCCTTCATGAACCATGAGAAGGGTGAATCTTCCAAAAATAACCAGATCACATCCTCCAATGACAGGGTCAATTATGCCCACAATTATGATAATACAATCAACATGATCTTTGGATTGATGATGTTGTCAATATTATCATTGTCAAAGATAAGCACAAGAAACAACCCTTGAATGTCATCACCAGAGGTCAAGCCTTTAAAGTGGTTTTGCTAGGGGAAACCACTAGTTTAGAACAAGAAACCATAAGCTTTTCCATATCCAAATATATCTTGGTTAATCAACTATTAAAAACCCCTACCTATATCTCCATCTTTGAATTGTAACAAATATCTCTAGAGTACAAAGAGATCCTAACCAAAGCCTTAGTGCCAAACTATCTTGATGTCAACATATTCCAAAACATGGTAAGCAACCTCATTGCACCTCATTGTGTATCCTTCTTAGTACAATATGTCATGTTCTCTTCTTATCCAAAAAACTCCCCAATATATATTGAAGTCTTTGTACATAGAAATGGAGTAAAGAGAGCTTTGGTTGATGGCAGGGTCAGTCTAAACATCTACACTTTAAACCTAGTAAAAGCACTAGGGTATACAGAAGTTATTGTTGAGCCAAAGAAAAAAATTACAATTAAGGCTTATGATGATGAGAAAAGATTCTCTAAGGACATGTCATTTTACTAATAAAGGTTAACCTGGTCATGAAAGAAATTGTCTGTCAATTTCTAGACCTGAAGCTAACTTACAACATCCTATTAGGTAGCTTGTGGATTCATGGCATGCAAGAAATTCCCTCCACTTACCATTAATGTTTGAAATTTATGTATATGGGTCACAAGGTAACCATACCTAGGGACCAAAACTACATGCACTATTCTAATTCCATTGTCCTTCATAACAGGGAAGAAATCACGATCACCATTACTCATCAACATATTATCCCTAGGGCAATGGTCAAGCAGAGACCACTAACAAAAACATCATTAAAATCCTCAAAATAATTATCAATGACACTAGTCAAGACTAACATTTACAGTTAAATCCTGCACTTTGGGCCTATAGAACAAGTGTTCGAATGCCTACAGGTACAACCCCCTTCTCTTTGGTTTGACAGTGAAGAAATTCTTCCCCTAGAGGTTGGAATCCCATCTTTAAGAGTCACCTTACATGATGTCATCGAAGATGCGGACTATAGAGTGACTCATTTAGAAAAATTGGAATTCCTAGAGGAACATTAGTGCACAACCCATGAACATTATTGCACAACCCACAAACATCTCAAAGTGTATTAGAATAGGTTGTCTAGACACTATAACAATAAGGTGAAGTCATATGTTTTTCAAATCGGAGACTTAGTCCTTTGAGAAAACCCTAAAAAGTAGGAAGATCGAGAAAATAAAAGCAAGTGGGAAGCCAACTGGATAGGCCCTTATATCATCATAGAATATTTTGGGACATGTACATACAAACAAACTGATTGTGATGTAGAAGAACTAGAAGAACCCATTAACATCATCTATCTAAAAAAGTTCTATGTCTAAAGCCATGAGGAAACATCCCATATTTAAAAATATCAAAAATCCATAAAACATTACAAAAAATAAAAAATAAAACAACAAAAAGGAAAAAGAAAAAAGAAAAAAAGAAAAAAAAAATCTGGTATAAAAGGAGTGAGAGATAACATATTTGGGCTTCCCCAACAACACAAGCCCTTAAATGTGAAAAATGCAATAAAACAAGGCTACAAAAAAACCATCCACATCATTTTTCTTATTTGTAGCCTCTCCATTGCTTACCTTAGTGTTTTCTGACACAATTAATAAAAAATAGGAAAAGGGGATACATGGTGCTACATTTGAGTTGATTTTACACATACCCAATTGTGCAACACTTGTGGATTCTAGTTGACTTATTTCTTAGTATTAGAGAAATTTTATAATAGAGACAACCAAAAATAGAAATAAAAAGAAGGTGAGCAACTCAACGGCAACATGGAGTTTGATTACCATTTAAGATATCACAGGCATGAATTACAGGAAAATCAATGCACATCTCAAATATCTACCATCGCAAAAAATCCAAAAATCCATTTTAGCCTCCATAAATCCACATGTGGTACTAAAAATGTTTTTTAGCCTTCATAATTCCATCTGTGGTCCCAACAACCCATTTCAGCCTCCAGAAACCCAAATATGACCATAAGAACCCACTTTTAGCTTTCATAAATGCACACGTATTCCCAAAGACCCACTTTTGGTCTCCATAACTCTTTATGTGCTTCAAAATGTCCCCTTTGGCCTTCATGAAAACCCCGGTGATCTCCATATTCCAACAAATCTCACTTCTTTTTACTATTACCAGATCAAAAATCATTAAAAAAAATACAAAATAAAATAAATAGTAAAAAACATAAAAAATCATCAGAAAGGTCAAAAAAACATAAAAGACAATTTTAAAAAAAATCTAAAAACATCAAAACTATAAAAAGGAAATCAAAAATCAAATGAGTAATCAAAAATATGCCACAAACATTGTTGTTAATTTTGCATGAATTTTTATATATTTTCTAATCTAATGATCCATTGATTTCATGTCGAGTTGGTGTCTATCTATAATTATCGCTCTTTTGGAGCAGGTTTGTGTACCTCAACTGGTTTTATATGAAATCAATGGTGAGGCCCCCTATATAGAAAAATATTTAAATATTTTATGGCATAATCCTTGCCCTCTTACTTCCAATAAAGACAACAAACAAGAGCATAAATAAATCAAGAAGAAATGTTGTTATGTCTTGAAACAGATCTCCATGCTTGGGAAAATCTGGCACAATGTTGATAGCTAAAGAATTTCACCTCTATTCCTCTCACAAAAATATACTTTTTTTTTTCAAACTTATTTATGTTGTAGAGGCCATGATTGATCTGGCATCCTTCAACAAATATATTAATGCTATCCTAAAATGTCTTTGTGACCTCATGTCTCATCTCTACAATTTAGGAACATGTTGGTAATATGGGCCTCACTAAAATTAACATAGATATCCTTCACACTCTTTCATCACCATCTAGCTAGGCTACCATTTTGCTGCACACCAACAATGCTACTAGCACTTTAATAGGCTGGCCTACTTCCCAATCATGGACCCTTGACCCTTGGAGCCAATGGTGGCATAGAATAAATAAGTGTTTGAGAGATCAAAACAACCTCCCCACCTTATAGAGGCCCAAATTCCCTTTTTGGGTCTCCTAGTGTCTCTTTATGGCCATCTAGCACCTTTTTAGGTCCCAAGTGCCTTTTTAGGCCACTTAGCGCCTTTTATAGGCCCAGAGCACCTTTTTAAGCCACTCAATGCCTTTTATAGGTCCAAAGTGTCTTTTTAGGCCACTCAACACCTTTTATATGCCCAAAGCATCTTTTTAGGCCACTCAACACCTTTTATAAGCCCAAAGTGCCTTTTTAGGTCACTGGACACCTTTTTTAGGCCCTAAAGTCTTTTTCAGGCCCCCTAGCACCTTTCTAGGCCCTTTTAGTGCCTTTTCAAGCCCCAAGCACCTTTTTAGGCCATCTAGTGCCTTTTATAGGCCCCATACAACCTTTTCAATCCACCCAACACCTTTTTAGCATTATGTACCTTTCTAGGTCCCTTTAGCATCTTTTTAGGCCCCAAGTGCCTTTTTAGGCCACTTAGTGCCTTTTATAGGATCATACGCCCTTCTTGGTCCACCTAGCACATTTTTAGGCAATACAACGCCTTTTTCTAGGCCCCAAAGTGCCCTTTAAGGTCCACATGCCTTTTCACTGACCCCATAAGTATTCATCTTGGCCCACACCTAGAGAAAACATCATAGATTTGGTCATAACTTATCTGTAAAGGCTATCAATATACACATAATTTTACAATCTAGTTTTGCCTTCAATTTGTGGATTAGTACTTCCTTCTTTTCCCACCTCATACACTTTTTCTCTCAAAATTTTAACAAGTTTGTAGTCATCTTTCATTGAGAACCCACCTTTGATTCTTTTTTAGCATTCAATTATCACACATAAGTGAAGGTTAATCTTCCTCTAAATATCTTATTGCTCACGCTTTTTGTGGATTTTTGCAACCTTCCACTCTCTCAAATATACCAAAAACATCCAAATAGTCTCAAATATGCCAAAACATCCAAAACAATTTCAAAATACCAAAAACATCCAAATAGTCTCAAAAATACCAAAAGCATCAAAATAGTCTCAAAAACACCAAAAAAATCCAAAACATATCAATGCAAATATATCAAA
Organism: Cupressus sempervirens; assembly: GCA_028749045.1. Classification (NCBI taxonomy): domain Eukaryota; kingdom Viridiplantae; phylum Streptophyta; class Pinopsida; order Cupressales; family Cupressaceae; genus Cupressus; species Cupressus sempervirens. Next base: position 550,124,545 of record CM053793.1, read on the forward strand.
ACAAAAATATGACAATAATAATCAGACACTTTCAATTACATTGTACATAGACACAGAATGAGCGTTAGTCACGCTTTTTGTTTTCCATAAACAAAACACTTTTTTATTCTTATTATGGTGGCAAAGGTATAATTACATCAAAAGAAACACCTAGTAGATTACTTTTTCAGACCTCCCTTATGGAGGTGGCATGTTATGCTTTTCACTTGGAGGCATTTCCCTAGACATCATCCCACAAGATGACACTCCTGGTGTTGATCCCCCTAACACCCAAACATCATCCATTAGTATTGAAAACCTCCCACTCCATAATTGTTCATTCAACAATTGCATAAATTATCTATCTATGATCTAGGTCTCTCATTATTGCTCCAACGAGATTGATTGATAATATAGCCCCATATAATATGCAACTTCTCTGTGTACTTTTGTAGTTCTTTGCATATCTGTGAACACATTGTCCACCAGCTTAATAATGCCTGACACAGTGATCGCCCATTGAGCCACACCTTGCACCTATTGCATCTATCTATTTTCCATTCTCTAGCACTCCACATCCACTTTCATCTCACTAAGCTGCTACTACAATGGCCTCAACTTTTCCTCATTATCTACCAATCACTCTTACAACTATAGTGACACAACGTTCATTTTTGACACCACATCTTAATAAGACTCTAACTACACTTGCAGCAACACCAGCTCATTTTGTGCACTTTCCAAACCCGCTTGCATCATCCTTAGAGCATCCTGCAACCTTTGTGCTCATGCTCTCTTTTCTTGAATCCCCACATCATTTCCCTCTACTCATGATCTTTCCACCCATAGCTTATCTTCCAATAATTGCACCCATCCCCATTCTGCATTCGACACCACTTGGAGTAGTTTGGCTTCTATTTTCACTCCATGCTCATGAGCTTTATCCATCAAACCTAACAAGAATTTAACTTCTTGTTTTGCATTCTTTTCCTAGACTCTCTCTATAGCCAACACTCTCCACAAATCCTCCACTTCATGTGTTACTTGTGCCACACCCTCAGCCTCTAGCTTTGCCTCGATCGCACCTAATGTGCCCATCTCCTCACTTGATGATCCTTCTATCAGGATTTTGAGGATAATCAACTGACTCACTGCACTCATCACCTCACCCATACTAACATCCTTAGTCACCCTCTGCATTTTTTGTGTGGTCTTCCCAAGAGATTCCATCTGCCCCGCACTTTTTGTTGCTGCTAGCACACTTTTTGTCTCCTTGGGAGGACTATTTTTGACTTGCATTATAGGATAATCACCCAGTTCCTCCTACAACACCTATTGCATTGCACTCCCTAACAATATCAACAATGTTGACAAAGGAGCTTCTTCCACCCTAACTCTTGAGCCCCTATGTTGTGCTTCCACCAACCCTATTTGACTCGACTCACCATGTTGATGAACTAGTTTCTTGAGCTCAAGATGATACAATAGTTCACTTGATGTACAATAGACACACTTTTTCCTTCATCCTCGCCACCCTCCCTGACTGACATCCCCCATGTTTTCCTCCTATTGTGACTACTCTGGTGAGCCCACCATGCTAACAAGTTCACACTTAATTCACCCCTCTAACAAATGAATCTCCCAATAGTTGTGATACTTATTCCTTTACCATGCTTCCTTTCTCATGTGCATGCTCATCTATTTATGACCATCACTCAACATGCCTTACATTTAGCGTGGCCACACATTCACTCTATGCAACCTGCCACCCTGTGCTCTACTCTAACACTACTATGCCATGATACACCTACTCCTCCTCCACTAAAAAATCACTTCCAACACAATCAAAATGCCTCCCATTGCTAAATTGACACTATTAAACTCCATGACTTGTTACAAGATTCATACAAAGGCTTTAATCCATGGAGAATTAAACAAACTTGATGCTATTGCACACAACTGTAGACATTATGGTCCATAAATATTGGCTTTCTCATTGTCATTTTTTTCTAGTACCTCGATGATGTATTTGACTAGAGGGATCGAGATGAAACCATAACATTTTATTTGCCTTTTGCTTTCACTGTTTTGATCTTGTGATCCTTTGGTTTTATGCATTATTGGTGTCCACTTATAAGTTCCTTCTCTCACTTGGAAGGTTGTGTGTATCTTGACCAGCTTTGCATAACATCTTAGGTGAGATTACTTATCTGACATGTGTCTATATGTGTGTGTACTAAGTTTATCTACATGTTTTCTTTAACTACAATAGACTGTTCTTAATGGTTATTATATTTTCCATGTACATTATTCATTTTCTTTGACAATTCTTGACATAATAATATATTCATATTACCATAGCTAAGCTAGTGGTGATTGTACTATATCCCTTTTATTTAGGTTCTCAATGATGACATTTAATGTGCATCTCTTTACAAAATGTGGTAGTTAGCTGCATTCATGTAGATTGCATTTAATATGGGGTCCCTTTAAACAAATGGTTGGCACACAAATAGGGAATAAATAGGAATGCTTAAACAAGATCAACCAATATATTGTTAACAAAACTGAGACATGATAGCGAATGATTGACAACAACACCACCATCACGGCATGCTTTTAGCATTCAAGTATAGTGAACTTTGTTTCATCCCAACATTACCATGTTTCATCACACTTTGTCACCTCATTATCCCATAATATCCATTCCGCCTATTGCATTACATGACCTTTGAATCTCAAAAGTTTCGATCACAATTTCCTCTCATTACCGTTCTTTTTCTTCCATCATCGATCATGTTCTATTTCATTCATGACTTCACGTTTCTCAATTGTTTCATCACTTGTGCTTCACGATTTCTTTGTGGCCTTAAAATCTAAAAATTTGAGTTATACATCTATCCCATTACACTCATTTTCATCTTTCACTATTCTGTATCATTTTATTCATCCCTTCATTTCATTATCCCATTTTCATCTCATTCCCATTATTATTATTTTGATCTTTTCATTCTCTTTCATTAATCTATTTCGTTCCATTTCATTGTCCCACATCATTTTATTTCTCATTGCATTTTCATTTCATCATCCTTTTATCATTTGTCTCATCACTTTCATTCTTTCATTTTCCATTATTCATTTCATTCCTCCGCTTATATTTCATCATTTTCATAATTTGATTTTCATTTCACTATATTATTTTCCTATCATCCTCATTTCATTATCTAATAACTACCTCCTATTCATCTTACACCATTTCATATTCATTTCAATCATTCATTATCATTCTATCTTCATTACTACATCATTCCATATCTAATAGTAAACCATTTTCTTTCCACCTCTTTATCCTTATCACTTACTTCCATTTCTTACCTTACTTCACTATTACTATTCTTAGTCATTTCCCCTCCATTTCGTTTCCTCATTCCATTCATTTTACTATCATTAACCCATTTCATTACATTCCATTTTCTTTAATCATTTTCTTCCACTTCATTTTCATATAATTTTCATTTTTTGTCATTTTTTAATTAATCATATCCTCTTCATTCGTTCATTTTACATTATGTTCACTTCATCACATCATTTCATCACATCTTTTCCTTAATTCATTTCATCTTATCACTCTCATACTTTCTTAATTATTTTTCATTATTTTTATCATTTCATGTCATCATATTACAACATTACATTCATTATCTGATTCTCATTTCATCATTGTATTAAACTATTTTTATATCTCTAAATTACCATCTATCTATCCTCTTTTCATTATCATATCACTACATTCCATTTCAATACATTCATCCATTTTATTTCTCTATTAATCATTTGCATATTATTTCACTACAATAAGCATTTATTCATCTACACATTAAAAATCAACATCACATCCACATATAAAAATATCATAACAATAAAACAAAATATGCATAGCATCATCCATCACATCACTGCATGATATTGTCAAACATATAAAGGCCATAATAGAAAGACACAATAATCCAACATAAACACAATGCAAAAAGCTCAATCTGAATAGTCATATATCAAAAGATCATCATCAAAACTGATATATCGGATAAGCCAATACATGTGAAAAAAAATGATACATAGATCATTCCCTAGTCTCACCAACTAGTCCACTAGCCCCATCTATCTATGGCTGATCAAGAAGTGCCTGATCACTGGGGGCACTCCTCTAATCTCTCAGAGCTTGATCTCATGAACCTGTACCCTATGTCATGGGAATGGTTGGGGCAACTTGACTAGTGGTTTCCCCATCTGTACTTGGTGGAAAAGGTGGAAATGGAGGCCTTGATGTTATAGATGCTATGAATGCTTGTATAGTGCTCGACAATCGACTAATCTATGTGCCAATCAATCTAACTTGTGTCTCCATGACACTCATACAAGCCTCCATATCAGATGATCCACCTAGTATAATAGTTGGTTGGACAAAAGCTCTAGACACCTATGTCTATACCTATGGTTTTGCATTCTAAACCCCTACTGAGTGCTCTTGTACTTGAGGCCTCTGTCTCCTCACCAAATGGACATCATCTGGTAGCACAACCCTGTGTTGAACTACTCTATTCCAATCTAAATCTTTTGCCCTCATGCTTAGCCCTGTACCATTGTTTATGCCTGCTCCCATCATAATCCCACTGCCCACATACCCTGGTCCCTGTGCTAATATCTACCTCTATATTGGGCCCTGTGGCCAAACTCTCTATTGTGGTAGCACTAGTGCCCTATTAGAAATAGATAATACTGAGAGGAGGGGTGAATCAATATTCTAAAAACTTTTTTCCACAATTGAATATTGTTAATTACTTTGTAAATTGCATATGAAAGTAAACCAATAATGTTGAATAGTAAATATAACCATAAGCATAGAGAACTCATAACACCATTATTTGTTAACTAGGGAAAGCCTGGCCAAGGGAAAACCTTAGTGGGGATGATATCCATGAGATGATTCACTAAACAAAAGGATCCTATTAAGGATATTGACTCTATTAGGAGTCTATGAAGTACATATAGTGTCTCAAGCCCTTGCTAGAGGACTAGGCCATATTAGAAGCCTCAACACTATTATGATTTGCTTCATCCCTTTTAGGAGTTGGTAGATCAAATACAATGTATGAAAGAAGAGTCCATTGCCCTAACATGCATTTATACAATAAATTTCTTCACAAGAATAGATATACATACATACTTTCTCACTGTTGTAATTTGCACTTTCTTTGATCATACATAAGATCTTGCATCACATAAGGCTCATATATCTTTTAAGTTATCTGCACAATAGTTCTCATATCATAAAAAATCTCATCAACTTTACATTCTTTGTGCAAGATAAGATCTATACTTATACTTTGCAAATTAATAATTCTCTACTCAGTCAGCCTTCATGAGTTCACACATTTGATATAATATAAAATAACTTGTGGAATAATATCCAAAAAGTCATTCGATCATGACTTAGTAATTATTTTGGTAGCAAAATAATTCATTAAAGTCGTACAACTCAATTCTTTGCTATGCTTTATTCTGCTTTGTCAAATACCTATATTGGTATTTCATCTGTAACATGCATCATATTGTTCGTACACACCTATGCACTTAACCACATCATCATGAAATTTTCATAAAACCATCCTTAACTACGCATAAGATAATTCAAAGTGTGTCATTTGTACACATCATATTTTTCTTTGTGCTACTACAAATTGTCTAAGACTTAGACAAATTTCTAACTCTAAATGCATAAATGAAATACTGAATATATGTTGCCATAAATGACAACACTCAAGACATCTTCCTGACCATATTGCCAAAAACATCCCCCTTTGGTATTGATGGCAATATTTGGTAAAATTGGTTAAGTCCCAAAATGATATCATGCATAACAAAACAAATAAAAGTAAATACATAGAAATTGCCTTCAAAACATTACAATTTTATTCATATTCTGATGGATCATTACATTCCCTATCACTCATTACATTGATATGTAAGTGTACTTACCCTTACATATACAATCATACAATTTACATATTACTACTTCTTTCCATACATACAATTTTATTACATATTACTCCCCCTTTGACATCAATGACAAAGATGTCAAAAATAGTATACAAAAATGTGTGGCCTACTATTGATCAACTTGATATCCTAGAGAAACAATCTCCATATACAAGTTTAAGTATTTGCACTTCCTTCTTCCAGTTCTCCTTTACTATATCAGAGATACTGATTAGTACACATAGTGCATAGGATGCCACGTCAACTGTGCTCAAGTTAATATAGGAAAACTTATCATAGGAAGCCTTCGTTGCAAGACATTCCTCCAGTTGCCTTTGCAAAATACTAATCTTTAGTGATAAGATTTCTCTAAGAGTAGAGAATCTTTTTGCTGCCTTTTCCTTATCAGACTTCAAACATCTAATCACATTATGGACCTTCTCCACTTTTGTTCCACAATCCTCAATATTGGTCTTAGGGAGCTATACTTTTTTAGTGAGTGTATCAAGATCACTCAACCTACCCTTTATTTGACTCTCAAAGTCTGTCAGGTATTTATATGATAATGCACACTGTCCATACAACTTCTTACATTCATCAATGTATTTCTTGAGTTCCTTGATTCTTACATCAAGAGCCTTTGAGTCATTTCTCACATTTGTGCACACTGTATCAAATAGTGTTGCATCGTGCTTGGCATGTGCTTGTGCTGAAGCTACCTTAGCTAGAGTTATGAATTCCTCATCAAAGGTCTTCATCAATTCCTTAGCCTTTGACTACAAGTATGGATTAGCTATAGTTTTGGTAGCTATCTTCTATATTCTATCCAAGACTTCAGTTAGTGTCTTCTCCAAAGATTTTATAGATTTGTTCTTTTGAAGCAACTTTCTCAAAGAGCTTATTAGTCCTTTCTGATCATCATTTTCATCACCATTATCATTATTATCATCATCATCATGATCATATGGAATTGCTACTACTGCTACTAGAGTTACTACTGGGATAAGTGTAATTTCTTTTAGTTCAACACTTTTCTTCTCTTCCACAACATTTTTCCTCCCTTCTTCCAGTCTCTCAACTTTTCTCTTTGACCTCTCTTCAACTTCCTTCCTTTCTTCTTCCTCTTGATTCTTCTTTCTTTCCACTTCTTCTTTATTTTTCTTTTCCTCTTCTATCCTCTTCACTTCTATTAACCTCTCTATTTCTTTCTTCTTCTATTCTTCTTGCTTCTTTTCTATCTTTCTCCTTCCATTTTCTCTCCTCTTTACCTCTTCTTTTATCTTCTCCTCGGCTTGTTTCTTCTTTTCCTCTTCCTCATCATCATCAAAGCTTCAATTATCTATGATATTTCCAATACTAGATTGGCCAAATGCTACAAAAGGATTCTCCTTTATATCCATAGTTATGTGTGTACTATCCACTTGCATGGTTTTGATACTCATAATAATATGTGGTGGTGGCAGTGCTTGTTGTGTCTCTCCTACTTCTTCCTCATCACTGGAAGGTGTGCTTGCATGTACATACATAGGGCTCTTAGGTTTGGATTGCATACTCACCTTTGCTACTGTAGGTACTGAGGTCATGTATTTCACAATGGCCTCCTTTGTTTCCTTTCTCACATCCTCATAGTGTTAGAAATAGGGAATACTAAGAGCGGGGGTGAATCAATATTCTACAAACTTTTGTTACCAACTAGATATTATTTATTATTTTGAACCATGCATAAGAAAGTAAACAATTAATTCTGAGAATAAGAGTAACCATGCACAAAGAGAACTCATAACACCATATTTTGTTAACTAGGGAAACCTTGGCCAAGGGAAAACCTCAGTGGGAATGATGCCCACAAAGATATACTAATATATATTCCTTGTTAGAGGATAGACCCTGCTAGGAGTCTATAGTCACATTTAGTACATAAGAGTCCCTGTTAAGAGACTTTGAATCCCTGTTAGGAGATTCCAACCCTATTAGGAGTTGTGGTACAATGGATGCAAGAAGAGCTCACTGCCCAAACATGCACTTTTAATTACAAGAACAGATCACTACCCAAAAAAGTAATTTATCCTCTAAATTCCTCAAATATATAAATATAGATGTTGTACCTTATGTCTAGCTAATCTCTAATCTCAGCTCAATCTCATATCACAAAATTAGGTTATCAGACATTCACTTCTGCATATGATACAAAACTTTACATTCATATTTTTTGCTCATAACATCACAAATTGCTTCTCAATTCACTTGCACATTATTCCACAAGATGTCTTTGCATAAATACCATGCCTTTTCAAAAATTTCTACTAGGTCAACTAAGACCAAAATAAACTTTCCAATTTAGAGTAAACATCTTGGATGTCATCCCTAATTGGTCTAGTAATTATTTTGTAAACAAAATAATTCCTTTAACTTTCATTTTAATGTTATGTAAATCTTAAATATCTCTTTTCTATATTGTTTGTACTGATGTCCAAGGTTATACATATCATCATAAATATGTATACTATTTCCATATAACTTCTCTCTCAATCAATAGCATCATATAAATGAGTTATACTTGAAATATTGTTCTCTATTCTTGTCTGAGAAACATATAACTGTATTCACTAGAACATGAATAACAAGTGTTAGAGTTAGTATTCTTGCAAGCAATGCTAACCACATGTTCACCTCACTTCATTCTACCTCCATGTAACCTTTCTAGTCATAATATGACATCGACAATAAGTTGCATACAAAACAATACACTACTATAAACCATTTTCATACTTGGACAATTTTTTGAGTACCAAAAAGCTAAGTATCTTTATTTTTGAGTTTTACTACAAGCATGTACACTATGTGTTGCCATTAATGACAACATTTACATATCTACATATAGTCAATTGTCAAAAATCTCCCCCTTTGGCATTAATGGCAACAAAGTAGGAAAAAGGGCTAAGTATCAATTTTGTTTTCCAAAATTTACAACATTACTATACTCACCATCTATTACAAATAATTCATCTTACAAATGCTCCCCCTTTTGATATAAATAGAAAATGCATAACTTACTTACAATTTTCTCATACAAATTATCCCCCTTTGACATCAATGAAAAAGGTCAAAATGTTCAAAAATTCTCAAAAAGCTTTGTCTAACTACTATAAAAAAATATCAAAACTTTTGTCTCATTGCCTTAAGCTAATATCATCTTCATACAATCATCAAAATTTTCCTTTAGACTGCCCATACCTTTTTCCCATGTTTCCTTGACTACTTTGGCAGTAGTGAGAATTGCACATAAGGCATATGATTATTTTTCAACTACATTAAGGTCAGAGTATATGAAATTGGAGTAAGTGTCCTTTGTTTTAACACATTCCTCCAATTGTCTCTCAAATGGTTGATAGTCTTAGAGCTATAGATTCTTTGAAATCTAACAATTTTCTCAAAATTAACTCTTTCTCAAGTTGTAGTTTCCTAATGTTAGTGTGAACATTGACAACTTGTCCTTAAAAGTCATCAAATCTACTAGAGGGTTGTTGTTACTGACTTGTCAGAGCTTCCAGCTCACTTATCTTCCCTTTCATCTTATTATCTAAAATTTTAGTCAACTTGTGAGATAAAGTACATTTGATGTATAGTACCTTGCCACCTTGTTAACATCTTTGGAGTTCCTTGATATAAGTATCAAAGTTCAGCAAATCATTCTTTATGTTCTGACAAACAGTGCTAAAAAGATTAGCATCATGAGAAATTTGAGCCTTAGAATTTGCAACATTTAACAAATCTGTAAATTCATCATCAAAAGATTTGACTACTACTTTGGCTCTCTGTTTAGGGTCTTCTTCTATATGTTTGGCTACTAGAGTGCTATACAATATGTCAGTTACCTCCATTAATTTCCTCTGTAAGCTCTTGACTTTCTTGTTCTTCTCAATCAACTTGGTCAAAGATGAGATCAAGTCAGATTGATCATCATCATCACCTGTAAGGTCGGCAAGAGATAGTGGAGTGGATGAGCTAGATTCTTTACTCTCCTTTTCATTTTGTTTCATTTTTGTTGTGTCCCTTGTTTCTCTCTCTTTTTCTTCCTTTTCTTTTTCATTCCTTTCTCGTTCTTTCTTTTCTTGTTCTAGCTTCTCCTGCTCAAGCAACTTCAGCTTGGCTTCTTCAACCTTTTTATTTTCCTCTTCTAACTACCTTTTCTCCTCTTCAATTAGTTTTAATTGATCTTTAATTTTTTCAAAGTGGGACTCAGGCTAATTAAAAGGATCATCTTCAATATTAATAGTAATATTCGTCCGATCAATTTGAATTGTATCACCACTTACTGACACTTCCAAAGTTTTCTCTACAGTGGTAGGCCTTCTCATTAATTCAAACATCATTGTGTTGATGGCTTCAACTATTTCACTTCTTATGACATTCTCCTCACCTCCCATAAATAGAAATGGCCTCATCTTACTTCATAAGTAAGGAGCTAGATTGTTTGTCAATTTCCTAATTTCTTTGTCATCATCAGTTTTGCACATAGTTCTTAACATAGATTTCCAAAGATCCATATCTTCTTCATGAACTGATGCCTTCTTTGCAATAATTTTGTCATAGATTTTTTGATTTACAATGCCTTTAATGTCTTCAAGTTTCAAATTGTTAAGAATCATTTATCTCGCGGTAGAGATATCAATTTTTTCTTTCTCAATATCATTGTAAAAATCATAAAACTTATTCATTTGCACAAAGTTCCCTACATTGGCAATAGTTGTGTTAATCTTTTCTATCTTTGGTTTCCAAGGTTGCCTTGTTTTACCTATTGGCTACTTAAGAGCAATAACCTTTTCAGGCTATTTAACTTCTTGTTCCTCATCATCTTCCTCACTGGAATCTTCAATTTTCAACCAATGTTTTCTTCCTTTTCTCTGGTCCATTAGCTTATTGCTTGACTCTTTTTGACTTGTAAGTCTCAACTTCTATTAGCCTTTCAAACTTCCTTTTGGGTTCACTTGGTTGCTCGGCTGATACAACAACATATGGGATGCATTTCTCTATAGGATTCACTGCAATGGATACATCTAATGCTTGGTCAACTGATAGCAGTGGTAAATACATCACACTTTGTTCATTAGTTTTTTTTAGTATAGATATTGTAACCCAAGGCCGTATGACCCTGGGCTCAAAAATCAAGGCAAAAAATTTATATTGAAATAACAAGTCACACATTTTTTTCTTCAAAAACAATTTTGGTTTTTGTAACAAAAAAAAGTGTTTAAAAAAATGCATGGTGTGAAGAGAAATTTTTTATTAAAAAAATGTTGTTTGAGGGCTTCTTTTTTTTTGGAAAAAGGCACACCACCCACAAGAAAGAAGGTACACATAGGTAAAACCTAGTCCTTGTGTTGGCTCTTCATTGGCCCATCGCACACAAGAAGTTTTGGCAATAATTTTTAGGGTTACATTTTGAAAGACCCCACCCTGGGCCTCACACTTTTTCCTTTTTTCATTTGGTTAGTCATTTATTGGAAGTCAAACCACCTACCTTTGGTCATCATTCTTCATGAAAGTCCTCAGAGAGCCAAGGCCAGCTACCTCCAGTACACATGTGTTTTCATCTCTACCATCAAATTTGGGCTTGTTACTTGTTGACATCAAAACTACATCAACATTCCTGTTAGTCCTTCTAGCTCTTTTGGACCTACCTTAAATTATTTTCTCATTTCTCAAGCAAACATACTCTATTTTTTGCAAACAACATATCGTCAAAAATTTCATTCTGGGTTCGTTGTGATGGTACACGTATTTTTCTATTTTGATGCTTTTTTGATATCTTTTTTCTTATCAAAATTAGGAGTTCATGTTTACACTCTAAGAAGCATATCTTGAGCATATGATCCCTGATTTGAGAATTCGTTATATCATTGGAAAGGTCTTAATGTACTTTTTTCAGTGATGCTAGTTTTTTTTCATGTTCTACTCCAGACACATTCTAGTGGATATCTTGGTTAATTCAAGTCTCTGGATCAATTTTATTTCTCTACATGATTTGTCATCAGTTGTACTATCTATTGTATTAGCCTTATGTCTCTTCTAGTCTTTATAGACATCTATTATATGATTTTTTGCAAATACACTAAGATAAAGTGTCATATTCCTTCTGTGTTTTTGTTTTAGTTGTTTTGCCTTATTTTTCCTTTTGATTCAAGTAGTTTCATATGAGGGAACTCATGTAGATTATTGTATTCTTGGGGTTTCACCATATCATGTTCCTTATTGTACATGTGCTACTCTAATTAAAGTGACATTGAGGTTGATGTTTTGTCTTTATTTTCCATCTACTTTTGTCCAGTAAGTGTCCCTTCTATGACATTAGTCTCATGACATGTCTGAGATTGATCACTGGCTCAGTACACACGTGTATTATTTTGTGCATCTTGATAGGGGGTTCTATGACATGCAATTCTTTTGGCTCATTTTTCCAATTTTTTGTCACCTTGTGCTTATCTGCATTAGGGGGTTCTTCTATTGTTTTGTATTCTCCTTGGTTTGATGGAGTGAGCTATGTATTCAATATTTATTCCTATGTACTAGGTGGATGTAGTGGCTAGGTACATATGCATTTCAGTGAAATGGATCATTTACCATATGGACACTCTTCTTCTTTTTTTCTACTTTGGATGCAACCTTCCATGTTTGATTGATCAACTCTTTAGAATTTGGTTTTTTATGTCATCTATATCTTTGAGTTCATTTGTTTTCCTTGTTTGCCTCCTGATTTGAGTAGTGTCTTCTGAGAGAAATCATGCAGGTTATATTCTTCTCTACTTGGTTAAGTTCTATTTTAGTGGAGTTTCTTTAGATTAGCAGTCACTTTTTAATAGAGCTTTGCAACTTCTACATGCATTAGTTGTGTTCTACATGATCATCCTTTTTTTTCTATCTTTTGGGACGTTCTCTAGTTTGGAGGCTTCTTTACTCCTTCACTAGTTCTTTCAATATTCTTTTCATCTCTTCTTGGATTAGGGTTTTTCCCATGTGATTTTCTCTATTTCTCCTCTTTACAAAGATTTGGTTGTGCTACGGTACCTCATCAGGCCTTGTTGTCAGGACCCAAATTTACTTTCACTAGTAGTTTTTAGGTTTTTAGCTACTCCCTAAGTTTATCTTAAGGGGGGTTGTTAGAGTAATAAGTTGTTTTCTTATTTACTCTATTTTACTTAAGCTAAACATTAGGCATATAATAATTAATTACTATCATGCAACCTAGGTTTTACCTTTTAAGGATTTAGTCTCCTTTATAAGGATTGATTTCTTTATAAGAATTCATTCATTTTTTGATTAATAACAATTTATCTTTTTTCTCATCAAGAAGGTATCGTCGATGGATCTATGAATTCAAACTTCCATAGCTTTTACTTCTCAATTTCTGTGACAGTTGTTTGCATGCAGTGATTCTTGGGAGCTGTGGGGTTGATTTTCATCAACTTTAGCAATTTTTATAGTAGTTAAGCTAAAAATGTTATATATTTAAATACAAGTACTCAAAATAGACATTATTAATGTAGATACTAATAATAGTTTCTCCACATTAAATAACTCTTTCAAAATAAATATTAATACTTTAGTTAATCAAAAGTTTTACAATATCTTAATATTGAATTCAATAAATCTATTAATATGAATTTAATTATTTACAAATATTTTTCATTAGATACCACCAAAAGAATGTAGAGATTTTTATCTACTTAAAAGTTTACAATATTTTTATCTCATTATTAAATCTAATACTTCTATCATTATTAAATTAAAGATAACATGACAATCTATTAGCATTTTTTTAAAAATAAAATAAATTATTTAAACAAGTCCATGTGCATGGCGTAATCTCTACTCACTAAAGAAGTCCACACCCTCTTTTCATTAACCTTTGTTTGTTTATTTATTTATTTAAAAAATTTATTTCCAATCCATCACTCAATCACAACTTTTCTTGATCAACTCTCACATAAACATGATCATAAAGTAATAGCACAATACTACCCCCTGCTACACTACTATCCATATGAATATATTGCCACCAATTACATTAATTCTCTCTTTATGAAAACTTGTACAATCCATGCACAAACTGGATTTGATGATTATAGAAGAAAATAACTAGCTTATATAGACCTATATATATTTTATGCTAAGAGTAATCATTATCAAGGTGCCTATTTTTCATTAAATCCCAAAATGATTTTTTCTTAGTTGAGATTGATGACCCCTCCCTTCCCTTTCTCTAGTTAATACCCTCTAATTACCCCCCTCTCTCACTTCCTTCTATCTTTAGATATGCCCCCCTAATAACCATCTATCTCTCTCTCTCCCTTCCCTCATCTCACCATCATATCCCTCTACCTACCCTCATCTCTAAGATCTCTCTCTCTCTCTCTCTCTCTCTCTCTCTCTCTCTCTCTCTCTCTCTCTCTCTCTCTCTCTCTCTCTTTTTCACACACACACACACACACACACACACATAATTATTGTTAGAATCTGAAAAGATTAATAACCCAGAAAACTAGTGCAAAGAGTAAATATCTAAACTATGAATGCAAATGATACAAAATCAAAATAGCATCATAGAGTCAGTCTCCAAGAGAGTAATGCAAATGCTAGAAGCAAAATAGCATTAAGAGGATGCAAAAACTAGAGATACAAATACAAGCCAGGTAGCATGCTTATATAGGCTAGGAAGAGAGAGGAGGTGGCAACACCAACCAATGAGGAGCAACCATCTATCGGACTAAAGATAGCAAAGTATCTTCCCAAGATAGCTAATGGATGCTCACATGTAGGAAGGTGACACCTCACAACCATTCACCTAATAAGACATGCTTTATTAACCTAAGCGAGATTATTAAAAAGTGTAGGAAAAACCTAGCAAAATAGGAAAAATAAAAAACTACACTAATAATTATATACCTTCTATTTATCTCTCTTAATGTCATTTAAACATGAATTGTAATATCTACTATATTAGATAAATAATGATTAATATTTAATTAGGATTAGAGTTCAGATTATAATTAAATTAGGTTTCAACTTAATTTAGTATTAACGAGATGAAATGATGCATTTATGTAATGTTAAAATATTGGTATTTTAGCAATTATAGTATTCAATTACTCATATAGTCTATAATTTTGTATGTGTGTGATAAAAAATCTTTTTAAAATTCTTGTAGATTATATTTATAATAATAATAATAATAAAAGCTTAAGACAAAAATCTAAATAGAAATATAACATATGTAACATAAATTATAATTAAAAAATATGTAACATGAAGGTGAAATAGCATAACCACTCAACAAGTAAAACACCAATTTAAAATAGTAGAGTTTTTATCAACAAATAATATATTCATCTTGAATAAAGTATAGTTAAATAGTTTTTAAATTAAATTGTATAGGAAAACATATATTTTTTAAGTTATGAAGATAGATCCTATTTGAAATTTATAATACACAATCTCAATAATCCAATTTAAAAATAATTGTATTAAGTATATAAATAAATAAATTCATAAAGTGAAAAGCTATTTGTTTATTTATGTAAATTCTTTTTCTAAGAGATTAACTATTTTCTAAAAGAGTAAATATTTTATTTAGAAAAAATATAATAAAATTGATTGAAATAGTTAAAAGCTTAAAATAAAATCATTTGCTATATATAATTAATTAAATAATTCTATTCACTTCGTCCAATTATATTATAAGATGAACATTTAAATTCTATTGATCTTACAAGTACCTTAAAATAAATATAGGATGGTCTCACTACATAATATAGTTTCTAAGTTTCATATACTCAAGATAAAGAAAAATAAATTGACCTTTTATCAAATTTATTCCAATTACACAAATCATTAAACATGAATATTTCATTGAAGGTGAAAAAATATCATCTATTATTATTTAAAGATGGAAAGTTTGAATATGATAATCTCTAGTGTTCTCCATCTCTTCCAGTCCATAATTGATCAATAATTGATCACATTATAATTGAAACTTTTAATGTTTTCTATAATATAATCTTAAAAAATAATATCTTGTTACTAGAATAATCAAATCGATAAATGACAAATTACTTGTTTACTTTAATACTAAATTGTGTAAACTCCTTTTGTAATCTATAAGTAAAAGATATTTTTGACACCAAGTCTAGATAATCACGAAAATAACATTACTATAATGTAACTAAATCTCAACTACAACATACATTTTTTAATTTTTTTTTTTGTAATACTGAAACTAGAATTTTAATTAGCCCACATTGTGTCCACGTATTTCTTTTCTTGTTTTCCATTTCCATTGTCTACCATTGCTAACCCAACCCAGTTGTGATATTTATATTTATCATCTATGATATTTGAGTTGAATTTTATTCTATGCGATATTTATCATCTGTGAATCAATTTAAAAGCAACAAACTCACACATAGCTTGTTATTATTTCAAATATATATCGTAGAAACTATAAAACAAACAACTACGACTAGAAAAATATGACCCGATAGAAGCTTGCTTTATTACTAGCTTAGTTTATTACACTAGTGTTCATTCCACCTTTTGATGGTATCAATATAATTATGTTGAGACAAATAGTGGTTTCAGTTTTATACGTTAGCATCATTTTCCTTATATGCTATTAACTAGCAATTCTTTACGTGCAATGGACATGGGAAGAGTTGTCAAAGGTTAACTGAAAAATAAATATGTTTATGGTTTGAATGTATTTATAAATTAGATTAGGTCAATGGATAAATTATTTTGTAAATTATGTTGCTTAGCAAAAAAGTGATAGTTTAAAATCAATAATACAATAAGTCTTTGAATTGAGAAGATAAATCAAATTCATCGTTCTTATTTTCTATAAGGAGAAAATAAGAGAGGGAAAAATAAGAATGGAAAGAGGAAGAAAAAGAGGGGGAAGAGTGAGTGACAAAGATAGAGAGGAGTAAGGAGATAGAGTTTGGGGATAGAAATAAAGAGGAAGATAGAGATAGAGATGAAACTTGTAAGAGAGATATTGATATTAGAGGGAAAGATAAAAAGAGGTATACATGTAAGCAAAGGGAAGTGAAAATGTGGAGTAGAGAGAGATGAAGGGATAATGAGATAGAGATAGAGTGAAAGATGCAAGAAGCAATGTGAAGAGATAGAGCCACAAAGGAAAACATATATAGATATAATGGTGTAGGAAGGAGGAGGTTAAAGATGGATAGAGGGAGTCATATCTATACATAAAGGGGGGAGGAGGAAGACAAATGTTGAAATGAAAATAAAGGAAGAGATGTAGATGGAGAGGAATATATAGAGAGATGGAGAGAGTGAGAAGGGAAATATATGTGAAAATTAACACTATGGCAGTCATTGATTATTAATCTCCTATTGTAAACGATTATTAAACTACTGGAAAATAATTCCCAACTAATATCAAAAAATAATATAACTGCAACTTCACCAATAAAAATACGGAAAGAAATTCACAACACAATGAACACAATATTTTCGGACAAATTTTCCCTGGAAAAACCCTTAAAGGAAAACCAATTCTACAAATGAGGGATTATATTAAACTTCAGCAAATCAAGAGATACAAAATTCCTTGCCTCGCACTGGCAGAACTCTGACAACCTGCTAATTTCTCTTGCTGATATTCCCCACTTCTATCCCCACACTAACACTATGCCCTTGCTAACATTGCAAGAAAATTTTATATCACTGTAAATGCTTCTACAAAACTTGTCTTTCCAAATGACCCAATGACCCCTTTTTATACTACTTTGTTGGAAAACCAATAGATGAGATTAAGACAACTCAACGACCAATAATAGAATTGGTTGCAAGGTGTCCAAAAGGGAATCACTAAATTAGTAACTAATTATCCTTGCATAACAACCATTTACTAATTCTCAGCAAGTGGACAAATAGATGTCCAAACTACCCATAACTAATGTTGCTATTTTTAGGTAAGGACGAACAACTATCCAAGCTACCCATAAATACTACTACTATTTTTGGGTCAGAAATAATCGTTGTCCAACTAACAATAATTAACACTCCCTCTTAGTGAGGAATTTGTTCTACATGACACCCATTTTATCTCTAAAGAAGATAAATTTGGCCTTCCCCAAAGCCTTCATCAGAATTTCTACTACCTGCTCTTTTGTAGGTATGTATGGTAGCTGAACAATACCTCATTGTACACAATCCCTCATGAAATGATACTTGATATCTATATGTTTGGACCTATTGGATTCTCAGACAACTTGATGCAATTCTGATTTTCATCATGTATTACAATAGTCTCAACCTTCTGACCAAACAAGGCCAAATATATATATACATGTAAAATCACATGTACATATATATGTATCAAAAATTCACATAAATTGAAACATACATCAATCAGAGTTTCTTTCATCCTACTTATATCCTTAATCATAAAGATTCCAAAAACCAATGTGTTAATCCTACATTTTACTTAATTCATCAACATACATATACCTAAAACCTTTAATGACGAACATCAAATATCTAGAAGTAACATCACACAGCATGAAATAATATAATATTTTCTAAGCATCAGATAATGTGTTGACATCTTGAGTCGTGAGTATCAAAATGATAAAGTAATAACTAAGGCTGCGAAGGGTCGGGGCGAGGCCTCACATCCTCCCCCACTAGGAATGAACTTCCTCCTGGAGTTCATCAAAAAATAAGGGTATAGAGATCGCATCCATGCTGCATCCTCCCAAGAAATCATGACCTCATCGTAACATTCCCACTAGACCCTAACTTGGTCTAGCTCTCGACCTCGAGGAGCTAGGGTTTGTCGAGCAATAATATGGATAGTCTCTAGCGCTAACCGGCCGACCAACTCCACCAGAAGCCTCAATAATTGTATCGTAATGCTCAATCTGGCGGTTGTCAACCACTGCGAAAACTCTGTGGAACCTGCCCATGTCTCCAACTATTGGCTCTGAAAAAGCCCCTCTCTGACCACTGGATGACTGTCCCTGCGGACACTCTCTAGCTAAATGACCCATGCCACCACAAGTATAGCATGGTCCTCGGGTATAAGATCATGTATCCTGTGATCCAGATTGTTGTGGGCCCCCTGACCTGCTAGACCCACTGTATCCACCCTTGGAAGACTATTGAGTCTGCACTGACTATGACTGTGGGGTATGTACTTTCTGATCCTATTGTAACTACCATTGCCTAGGCTCGGAGCCCTGGTAACCCTGTGAGAGTTGCTATTGCTACTGATGAGACTGTTGACCCTTAGAGGACCCTGGTGTATAGTTATGATTCCCTTTCCAAGGGGGTTTCTATCGAGTAGAGTTTCAGTTCTGAGATCGATCCCGTGATTCCTATCTACCCCGAGTATCCTCTACCACTAGTGCTATCTCCACTACTTGTCTGAAGGTGGTAGGGAAGGCCATCTGAACTGGACCCTGAAGTCAAAAATTCAAACCCATGATAAAGTGATGTACCTGTAGTTTCTCATCCTTCATGTATTCCACATAAGGAAGGAGCTCAAGAAACCTACTCTCATACTGAGCCATTGTAAGACCTCTCTGAAAAAGAGAATGGAACTCTTCTATCTATTTTTTTCGGAAATGCTCTGACAAGTACCTCTCTTAGAATCTTTCTAGGAATGATTCCCATGTGAGGGTATCCATCCTCACTCCACCTATGATCTCCTCCTAATGCCTCCAGTTGGAGGCGTCCCTTCTCAATTGATGAACTGCTAGGCATGCCTTTAGATTACTCCCATAAGGGAATAACCCAAAGCACCGATGTAGGCTCTATAACCATGCCTCTGCTACTGTTCCCTCAGTGGAATCGATAAATAATGGTGGCCCAAGTCGAATCAATTCCCTGATATCATCTCCTACATGTCTAGGAGGTCTGTCAAATGGGGGTCCTCTCTGGTGTATTGACTCTTCCTCGTGTTCACCCTAACCCTCTAACTGCCTCGGTGGAGGACTCCTAGTCCTCTCTCTGACTCTGGGTCTGCCTCCTCCGGGTCCCTCTGCTTCCACTACTAGAATCTGTTGAACTGGTTGAACTACAGGTACTACTCTCTGCTGAACTACACCGATCAATGTCTGAAGTGCATCTATGATGTCCTAGTTCGGGTTAGGTGGTGGTGGAGGTGGAGGTGGTGGTGGTGGAGGTGGTCCATCCCCCTGTCCCACTCTACCACCTCTCGCCCTATGACCTCTGCCTCGTTGGTTGCTTCGAGTAACAGGAGGCATCCTACACAATTTAATGTTTAGTTTTAAGTTTCAGAAGCATAATGGTCTAAGGTTCCTAGTGTTGAAACACGGGCTCTGATACCAAAATGGCATGCCCAAACTACGAGGGCAAAAACACACACCAATTTTTTTTTTTAAAGTTAATAATAAAAATTCACTAAGTTTGATAAGTTGTTTCTCAGCTAAAGATATACGTACACTGAAAGGCGGATACAAAATCTCCTATCCAAACATTTAGATTACGTCTCAGTTTTAAAGACACCATGAAGGAAAAAATTGATAAGCTAAATGATTCATTGTTAAATTGATTAATTAATCTAACAATTTAATTTGAATTAATTAAGATACCTAAAACTTGAAGATTTTAATAACTTTTTAAACGTTGCATCTTTATTACAATAGTTGATCCTTATGAACAATAAATTTAAGTTCCATTAACTTTGATCAATAATAATTTTACTAGGCAAGATATCAATTAACATTATAACTAATTGATTAGAATGCTCAAATAAGTAATATCAGACTAATTATTTGAAAAGTTTAAAAATAAGAGCACACTTACTAAAATAATGTTTCCCATAAAATTCATCTATAATTCATAGACAAACATTCCTACGAAAGATAATATATAACTAAAATAAAACAACTAAATATTTACACTTATTTTAAATAGCTAATTAACCTTTAAATTAAAACTAATTAATAACACATTAAAATTGTTTTAATTAAAATATACTAATTTCACATTTAAAACTTTTTAAATTAAAACTTATTTAATATACTAACATCTAAGACACTATTGAATACTAATAAAATAAACTAATATAATAAAAACAACTAACTTTAAACATTTAATAATCACAATGTAAAACAAAAACAAAAAAACAAAAAAAACATATTAACTAAAATTTAAACTAAACTAAATAATGCAATTCACTATAAAAAAAAAAACTTTAATAAAAAATAAATTAACATAATCACAACCTAAACTTCCCTATTCACTAAACCTCTTACCCATTAACCTTCCCTTATTCTAACAACATTATTTACTAATATTAATCCACAACTTTTAATATTATTAATCAAAACTTAAAACTTAATTATTAAACTAACCTACAAACTAAACTAACACCTAACTAACCCCTTTCCAACACCTACACTCTACTCAAACCTTACCTAAGACACCTACACCCCCTAGCTACCACGTCACCCCCTTCTTCCCCATGACCTGTGCTTCCCCAAGCGCTTAAATGGCACGCTGCCCCAAGTCTATTGACCTTATGTCAGTAACTGTCCCCTTTTCCCTTTAAAGCCCCAAGTTGGGCGCTCATCAATGTTTAAAAGAATGTTTTAAAGTTTAAACTTTCAACTTTTCAAATCCCACCTTCCAAAAAAATGTGCACAGTGACCAAAAAGGTTTGAGTTCAAAATGACAATAAAGTGGTGACATCATCCATACCATCCATAGGCTGACTTTGTCTCCAAATGTTGCGCCTAGGTTTAAGGGTTATGGGTGGAGGAGTTATGTTTTAAAGTTTACTTGGTAGGATATAGGATATTTAGGATATTAGATCTTAGTTTTATGTTTCCTTAGTCATTCATATTTATTTTATTAATTATTTATTTTGAATTTAAATTTGAAAACAAGGAATCAACAGAGAATATTCTCTATTCCACAAATGAATTAATTTCCTCTCTCCATGCAAAATCCAGAGAGCATTTTGATCTTGGGGGAGATTTTTTTTTTTTAGCTTAATTTTTCTAAGTAAAGATTTACAAGCAATGTATTTGATTTTTCTAAAAGGGGTATTATTATTTTATGTTCTTAATGGCTTCATAGGTTCAATAGTTTGTTCACAACAATACAATATTTATTTGATCTTCTAATAGGTACAAAATTGAATTGAAATATTAATCATACCCATCTTCCTTTCTTAACATACTTAAACTCAAAATTTGCATAATTTAATGTCATCATTTTCATCCTATTTTTGATATGCATCCATCTAAACTAAAATTACGATTAAATCACATGATAAACAATTATACTCAAACACCAATTATATTGGCAAACCTGATTCAAAGGCTCAGCCGGGAAAGACTCAGGAAGAAAACCCAGCTTCGTTGCCAATCCAACAAAGTTTGAAATACCAATTTACATAGGATATCAATCCCAAATTTCAACAATATAATTGAATTTTCTTCATGACCCTCATCAAGGGATTCATAACAATTTCTGCAACACATTTCTAGAACCATGGATGGAACAGAATTCTGATCAGGTAACAACAAGCATGACCAAGAACAATTCAACCATGCATATTTACACAAGGTTATCACTATATGATTCACAATGAATCAACACTAGGGAAAGGTGGATTCTTCCAACTAGGAGAAGTCAAGCACAACACCAAACAAATGCCCAATCGGGGCTATAAACCAAGAACTTTCGTTCTTCCATTTCAACATACCATAATCATACAAGGTTTGTGCTGACAGGTAGGGGCCCATAACACCCTACCCTTTCTCTCTCTTCTCATCCTAAGAAGAGACTCTACACTGGTCGGAGTCCAACTAAACAGACCTTTCTCAAAATTGGTCACTTCTACCCTATCCAAGGCTGAGTAATACCAAAACACCCATGTAAGAAAATCTCAAAATTTAAAACATAAACATGAAAAGAAATCATCCAAAATAACATGGTTTTCAAATCTTCCCAACATACCCACAAACATACAAACATTCAAACAACAACAAGGTAGCATAAGCATGAAATAAGAATGAAATCTGAACAAGGGAGATGACAATTCCTACCTTCATAAAGAGGTAATGGAAATGAACAAGTTGGAGTAGAGCTTTCCCCTTCCTTGCTCCAATCTTCCAAGACTCCTCTCTAAATGTAGAGATTGGGTCACAACCTCAACTAGTCCAAGAAGGGCCTCTAAATAAGCCTCAAACTCAACCACCAAAAGGATCAATAACTTCTCCCACCCACTTACAATTCTAGAAACTCCTAACACAACCCACACTATGGTTAAGCACTAAGTGGAGGTAGGGTAATGAAACTCATGGTAGCCATAGTCAATTTTCGCACAAAAGCAAAAAGAGACTTTTTGAGTGGCCTCAAAAGTCAATAAAAGGGGCTTAGGGGTTGGAAAAGACCCCCAACCCGTACCCATACCCCTTGGGTATAAATATTCCATGTTTTAAAGCATTAGGAATAGGTTTAGAGCCAAACAAAAGCTAGGAATAAAATAGGACCATCTAACAATTCTAACAGTGTAGATTAAGCACTAATCTGGATTAAGGGTGACTAAACTCGATTGAGAACCAAATTAGCAAACTGACACTGACTAAATCTGACCTAGGTCCAAAGGTTACATGGCTAACCCTAACTAGCACGCTAAAGAGCACAAACAATACACGAGTGTCAAGTGACACTAAAAGAACATAGTTACGAACATTAACATTCACTGAACACAGAAAGAAAATACATACATCTCACAGTTAAAATACTTGAATTACGAACAACAGGGTTTCCAAAATTAGCACATAGAGATCAGTTCTGTTCCTCCGTCGGTTTTCTCGACTAAAATATCTGCACACTCATTGCACACATCAGTAGTCCCATAAAATCACATGTACATATATATACATATCAGAAATTCACATAAATTGAAACATACATCAATCAGGGTTTCTTTCATCCTACTTATATCCTTAATCATAAAGATTACAAAAATCAATGTGTTAATCCTACATTTTACTTAATTCATCAACATACATATACTTAAAACCTTTAATGACGAACATCAAATATCTGGAAGTAACATCACACAACATCAAATAATATAATATGTTCTAAGCATCAGATAATGTCTTGACATCTCAAGTCGTGAGTATCAAAATGATAAAGTAATAACTAAGGTTGCGAAGGGTCAAAGCGAAGCCTCACATCCATGATGAATATGGCCCATCCTCCTATGCCATAGCTCTCCAAGATCTCTAGGATTACTGCTACTCATGAGTGCCTTAGGAGTATCAAACTGCAATCTATAAAGGTGACCACTCCTAACTCCAATATTTATGGGTGATTTTCAATCCTTATGCTTAATCAACACATTTGTCCCTCTAAAGAGTAGATTATACCCCCTATCCTAAAGAACAGATACAAAAATCAAATTCATATCTAAGCCTGGCACATCAAACATATCATGAAGTGGAATTATCTTTCCATTCTCCCTCTTAAACTGAACAATCCCTTTCCCAACTGGGTTAAGTTTGGACAAGTTTCCCATAGATATCTGGATGTTGGTGTCGTCCTCCTTGTAACTGAAGAAGTACTCTCTAACTCCTGTCATATGAAATGATGCCCCACTATCTATATACCAAACACACTATGAGGTTGAGCTAATCATACAAGCTATGAGTGCAAACTCATCTTCCATTCTACTGGAGAGTTCTTCTACACTTGCTGAAGCTACCACCTGCTTCTTATCCTTCTTCCTCTCTGGAAAATCACTAACATAGTGGCCAAACTTGTGACATCCAAAGCACTTGACCTTAGAAAGGTCCTCTTCTTCTCACTTTGTGAATTTTATCCTTTGCTAGATCCCTTCTTTGCTTTTTCTTTACCTGTTAGGGCAACATTTTCATGTTCACCCTCACTTTTCTGACTCTTGTTGGCCCCATTGACAAGACTTAATCTAAACTTCTTGTGAGTGAAATCAGTCCATAGTTGATCCCAACTCGGTAAATTATCTTTTCCACTGACAACTTGAACAAAGACACTCCATTGTTTAGTAAACCCATTTAGGGCTATTCTCACTAGCTCGTCATCACTGGGACTATCTCCAATAGATGCTAACTCATCCTTGACAAATCTAAGCCTAGTGAGATAACTTGTAACATCTTCTCCCTAGTTCATTTAGGTATTCTTTAGCTTCTCTCTCAGAATCATCTTCCTTTTGGTGGTAGCATTCTAGTACAGACTTAGAATGGTGTCCCACATCTTATTTGTTGTGTATAGCTCTGAGATATGTGAAACAATATGATCCTTGACACCAACAAGGATAATTCTCCTCACCTTGGCATCATCCTTCTTATGTGCTACAAGTTGTGTTTCATCAGTTAGTACAAGTATAATGCTGGTAGCATGATCCTTGATACCATTCTCTTCCAGCAATAAAGAAATTTTGGCCTTCTAGACACAAAAATTTGAGACACCATCCAATCTATCCTGAGCTCTCAAACCAACTGAAGCCATCTCAAGGGATTAAAGCAATAATAAACCTAAAGAGATCAAAATTTTTTCCCTAGGGAAGAACTCTTCTACCCTTAACAATGCTCTGATACCATGTGAAAAGTAACACTATTGCAGTCACTAATTATTAATCTCCTATCGTAAATGATTATTAAACTACTTGAAATAAATTCCCAACTAATATCAAAAAATAATACAACTGCAAATTCACTAATAAAAATATGAAAAGAAATTCACAACACAATGAACACAATATTTTTGGACAAATTGTCCCTAGAAAAACCCCTAAGGGAAAACCAGTTCTCCAAATAAGGAATTATATTAAACTTCAGCAAATCAAGAGATTCAAAATTCCTTGCCTCTCACCAGTAGAACTTCAACAACCTCCTAATTTCTCCCACTGATATTCCCCACTACTATCCCCACACTAACACTGCGCCCTTGCTAACACTACAAGACAATTTGGTATCACTGCAAATGCTTCTAAAAAACTTGTTTTTCCAAATGACCCAATGACCCCTTTTTATACTACTCTAATGGAAAACCAACAGCCGAGATTAAATCAAACCAACCACTAAGATTAAGACAACTCAACAACCAATAATAGAATTGGTTGCAAGGTGTCCAAAAGGGGATCACTAAATTAGTAAATAATTATCCTTGCATAACAACCATTTACTAATTCTCGACAAGTGGACAAACAAATGTCCAAACTACCCATAACTAATGCTACTATTTTTAGGTAAGGAAAACAACTATCAAAGCTACCAATAAATACTACTGCTATTTCTAGGTCAAAAATAATAGCTATCCAACTAACAATAATTAACAATATATAGAAAAGGCAAGAGCCTAAAATGCATCGGTAAATTGTGAGCCTCTTATCAGAGAGGTCTTGGATTTGAATCTACTCACGATTAACACATAATAATAATTAATCTTAATAATAATAATAAATAACCTAGGCTCCAACCATTTACCTATCAAAAAAACAAAAAATTAACAATATATAGAAAGGAAATTAAAGACATAGATGAAGGAGATGAGGAGATTCTAGAGGGAAAGAAAAATATAGATGAAGGGGAGGGAGCTTGACAAAGAGATATGAGGGAAAGTGATAGAAGTTAAAGATATAACAAAATGTACAAAAGGGGAGGGGAGGAAACAGAGTGTCTTACAAACAAGAGGTACATAGTAGAGAAATTAACATCCAAAGGACTATGGTGGCTACTCAAATAGAATCATGTCACTCCTAACTTCAACAAACATATGTAAAACCTACAATATTTCCATCACAACTATCAACAATAATTTCTATTATGATATTAACTCAATTATTCAATTCTCATTTTATGTTAGATATATAGTTCTATTATAACTCTATTTTCTAAACAATCCTCTATTTATATAGATAGTAATGAGTGAAAAATTAAGACAAGCCTCTTAGAATAAAGTAAAGTATATAAATGCAATATAGGAGATGATCCATGAGTCAAATATTTTGTAAATGTTTTTTTTTTCTAAATTTATGTACTAGATTGTCTTCATGAATAAGGATATAAAAAAGAATTCTAGCCGTAGCCACTTTATTAAATTGTTACTATAGTGGGTAGACTTATCTAGGTTAGGATCCACCTAAGGTAAGTTGATACTCGATAGTTTTTTTTAGCATTTATGTGATTTAGTTTGATATGACTCCTATGATAACTAGTTGGAGTGCATCATAGCAATAGTTAATTTTGTCTATGTAGGGACCAAAATTTACTATTGATAAAAAAAAATTAATAAAAAATTAAAAGAATAATTATGTTTTTATTTTCTTAATTTTAAATAAATTAATGGTTTTGGTCAAAAGTAAATGTTAATACTTTCATATACATTGTTAGATGAGTTTAGTATTGTCTTGTCATTTTTATTTTATTTATTCTATATGATTTTTCTCAGTTGTATCTACACTTTAATTTGTAATTATATAATTTCATATTTTAGTATGATTGTATTTTCTTTTAGTAAAAGTTGTAAGATAATTAATTTTTATATTGCATCATATTCTAGGCATCCTATAGTGCATGGTGAGTAGATGTGTTCTCTTCATATTAGAATGTGAAACTATAGATCATATATTTTTTCATTGCCCCAATGTGACTGATGTTTGGAACTAGTTTTTATCCCTACTAAATGTTGATTAGGTTATTAATAACTCTATAAAGCTATTTATATATCAATGTACTTTATATTCCTTTAATTATTTGATAATCAAGAATCTATGGACACAAAACCCGCTTTCTTGCTTCAAACACCTGGAAGAGATGAAGCAATAGAATATTTAGAGACCAATCAAGAAACAACACTATGGACTATTCTAAATAATTAATAACAACACTAAGTTAGGTAAAACATGAATGTTACTCCCTATGGGAAAGGGAAAATCTTCCAAAATCTTCAAGAGTCGAGGATTAAACAAAAATGGGATTGATGTCTTCTGAATATTGACTAGATGGACATTATGAGGAGGAAGTTAAATAGATGGATTCCTTTAGAGGAGGCACATGTTAATTATAATGTTGATGTTTTTGCTAAGGGGAATCCAGAAATTTCAACTTTTGGTGGAGTTATTAGAGATTGGAATGGGATTTTTATTGAATGTTTCAACAAGAATCTTGGTGATGGATCCAATAGTTGTGATGAGTCTATTGCTTCATCACATGGTATTAAACACTTTAAAGACTCAGACTACATAAAATTCATCATTGAAGGAGACTCAAAGATGATTATCAACAATTTGAAGGGAATTGTTGGCAGTTCGTAGTATCTTATAAGTCTATTAGAGGATTGAAAAAAGGTGTTAGCTACTTTCAACCAATGATAATTCCTTCATACTCTCAATGAAGGGGATCATTATGCATACTTTATGGATTTTTGAAATAAACTTCCAAGATTCTAGTGCTATATTACTTTTGAGCAATGTTCTCAAAGGCTTGAATAAATTTTGGTCAATGAGAGAAGGAAATGACCTTTTTTTATTTTTCTTACTTCCTATGAGGAATTTATTCAATATCAATGTTTTTCTAATTGCTACCTGGTTTTCAAGTGGAGCCAAATGTTAAGTGTTTAAAAGATAAACCTAGCTATACTAGGAGTTTTATGGGGGACAATTCTTTCTCCATTTTCCTTTCGAAATATGGATACCTAGACATTAGTTTGAGTTGTCTTAAAAGAGAGCATGTTAGACCCCTTGTTGGATTCAATCAGGGCCCTTACCCTACCGATTCAAATAAGAACACGCTTTTGACACTTTGTTCAAGTTTGAAATTATATTTATTACCATCATAGCATTTTTTTAAATTTATTTATGTAATTCAAACATTTATTAAAATTATTGAATCGATTTGATAGGTTTTGTCAAAGATGAGGATTCTTGTATGGAAAAATCTTCAAGGGGGAGTGGGTCAGTGATTTTTTTTTTGTTGGTAAGAGGCCAAAGCCAAGAGCAATTATTATAATATATTATTATTCATTAAATTTGAGTAGACCCGAATCCACCCAAGACCTCCAATTTACCATTGTGTTGTAGACTCTTGCATATTAAATTTAATAATTCTATAGTAATAAACAAGTGATGCATAGCATCATAGTTCCTGCCATATGCGTGATAGAAATAGGCTTATGCCATTAAGTGATATGTTGAATAAAAAATATACAATAGACATTTATCCCTTCGGTGCCATTCTATGATTTTATTATTGAAAATGAACTTAAAAAATTGTATATGTATAGTGTTCATGTTTGTAACTTTTAAATTTCATTTTAAAAGCCAATATCATTTTAAGAGTATTTGACTTTAAAGTATTGATTTTCATGTGACACCTACTCCATGTTTGAAGGTGGTCAAAATTCAAAGGGAACATATTTCAAATGGTACGATGAAGATTTGACATTTCAAGTGCTATAGTTGTAAGAAGGAACAGAATCAACTCTTATTACATTACATATAAGTTTGGAGCTATAATAGAGATGATGTTAAATAGATATGTGAATATCCTTGCTGATCAAATGAAATTCAAAGTCTTAAAATAGCATATTTCAAGAAGGAGCCTTGACTATGCTAAAAAAAAAAATGACAGTATTAGATTAAAATGTTGATACAATGGCAATAGTCAGTATAGCATGCTAGGAATATATGAATGATCACAAATAAAGCCTACACAATGACAACAACTATTATAACAAAAGAAACATCTCAACGGTAGAATAATTTCATGTGAAATGAGAATAGCTAAATGAAAGGTCAGTAAAAAACAATGTGATTGTGATTGGAAAAGTGGCATGGAATGATAGATACAGTGAACATGGAGAATACAACAGTTCATCAAGTATTGTAAAAGTTGAAGAGAATATCATAAATAAAAGTGCATCAATAATATTACTAGAGGTTCATTTATTATCTTCATAGGCAAGGGAATGACAAAAATAGCCATAAATAAAGCGTTTAAATCATAATGACATTGAAAACTTGACATGTGCGAGAGGACTTTACAGTAGACAAATACATTGGAATTTTTGAAAGTAGGGGAAACTTTTCTTGAAAAACATATATGTATACATTAAGCTCATAAATTATAAGGAAAAGTACCAGTGAGCGAATTTGAAAAGAAGGCTGAATTTTTTTTTGTGCTATAAGAGTCAGCTAATGACTTAGATTGGTAAGAGTATTAGTCATCATTAAATTCAAAATCTATAGATTTATCAGAATTTTTCTACCGATCATTCAATTTTGAAGCTTAAAATTTAAGAACAAATGAAGAACTCAGTCAAGCTTAGTTTCTACTTTCAGCTTCAGATCATACTCAACAGTCCATTAGTCAGAGTGGAAAAAATGAATGATTATCCAAATAATTTAAAACATTACAAAGGTATGAAACAGAGTAATCCATAAATCTTTTTTTCTAGAATCACAACTGTTACAATACCAAAAAAAATAGTTTTAATGAATCTAATAAAATGTAAAATAGGTGCAAATATGCTTAACATGTTAAGACGCGCTATAAAAAGATTTTAGTAAAGTATTTTTAAAGTGCTTTTCACAACTAAAAAATATCTAAGAAACATTTAAAAGTTCAAATTAATTTATATGCAAGTTTACTCAAGAAGAGTAGAGCATAAGTCAAGAAAGCATGTTCCAAATACTTAATTCATAGTGTCTTTAATTGAGTCTTTAACCAGGTATTTTTTCAAAGTACAAAGCTTACTATCTTGAATCTGTACATACACATTTGGTCACTTTAGAAATAGTATATATACATATAATTGAGCCAGATATTTTGACTATACAAAGCTTTGATGTAGTGGAAGATACATACAAGAAACTTTTACATTCAATGTAACAGGGAGGTGTATTTTTTTGTTGGTCAAACGTGATACCTACAAAATTGGTAACATTATCAGTGCATTGTAAATGATGTTTAATAGGGAGAAAGTAGTTGATTTTTGTAATTAAGAAGAGACAAGTATAAAGAATAAGTACCTTTGTTGTTTGATGCCTAGTTTATCGATTCATAAGGATTGCATGGGTGATGGTATTGTACTAGTTGAGAGTGTATGTGCCAGTTGTTGAAAAGTCTTAGAGCATAAATATTACTTCTGATTTATCATCAATGTATTGCTGATAATTTATGTTTTTAAGAGCAGGAAGTAATTTTTTCACAATATTGTCTTCGATAGAGCAATGAACTAGTTGCTAGCTATCATTTGTGATAATTTCTTTCAGGTACAATGAATATTTGTATCAAAAATGTTCATTACATCAATTTTAGTATCCTTTTTCTCCATTCAATGCTCCATAGCTTTCAAATCCGTGATTGCATTTTGAGCAAAAATCATGGAATGGACTTGAAAATGCATTTTCTATAGTCAAATTTTGCATGACCTATTTACAATGTGTGTGTATTAGTATGCTTTAAAACATGAAAGATAAAAAGATAAAGTAAAATGACAAAGGATCTGGAATCACTTACCTCAACTGAAGTCTGCACTAGCCCACAGAGTGCATCTAATGTTCTTTTGTTATGTAGGTTGTAGATAAATGTTGTTGGAGTTGTTCATAGAGCTGGTTTTTGATCAATTTTTTTAGCTATGTTTCTAAAGAGCAATAATGGTATTTCATTTCTTTCAAGTTGGTGGTGTATTTGAATATATTGGGGTGTGAAAGCCGGATGCATGTATAGCTGATCACAAGTAACATAGTTAGTTTTCTAGTTTTAGAACTTGACATAGTAAAATCATAAAATGTAATAGAAAGAAGGAAATAAAGATTTATTTTCATAGATGTATTAATAAAGTTTCTTGTATGAGCTTACCAGTGCTTTTCTCATGCCGTTGTTTCCATCTTTCATTTCAAGCACATTTTGAGTACCTTTTTTGTATGTTGTTAAAATGATAGCACCAATTGTTCCAGTGGTGTAATCAGCTATGCTTGTCAGTAATTGCTTTATAGTTGTACCAGGAATGAATTTTTATTCATGCAATATAGATGGTATTGTTTCAACTATGCTAGACTCTTTTAGAATTAGTATGCAATCACTATCTCCTCGATCAAAATCTGATTTTGGTTCTATGTCAAAGTCTATTATTCTTAATGCCATGCCTAGGCTTATTTTACTTTCATGCCTACTAAGAAGATTGTTGTTACTGATATTCAATGTTATAGTAAGCTCTCCTTTGGAGTCTGTAAGGTCAGCACGTAGAACTTCATGTGTTCTGGTTACTTTGTCCAGGAAGGCTTTGTAAACCACCAAGACATCACCTTTGAAAGTTTGGCCTGCCTTTTTTGCATTTAGATCTTCTATTAGTGTACATGGTTCATTGTCCTCTTTTGTTCTGCAACAGTTAAAGGCAAAAAAATTTAATGTTCAAATATTTGGAAGCATGTAAAGGTTGCAAGAATGAAGAGATTGCAAAGTTTAGATTTAAAATACCTTTTGAGGGCTCCTGTTGATCTTGTGGTGGTTCACTTGCTAGTCACTTTGGTGGAGTCATTGCTATTGTAGACATAACCCAAGTTAGAATTAAATTGCATATAGGTGAATGAATGTTGCAAGATGATTTGTCTAGTATGCTTTAGTTTTGTTGATAGAGCATGTACTTGCTGGTGTATTTGTCCATACATGGTTGATGAGTGATTTGTTTATGTTGTGTGTTTGAGCTAGCATGAATTGAATATTGTATTTTTGCATATTTTTTATGAGTGTTGTTGCAGTTATGTTTTGTGTGGACATGTCTATGTTAAAATCTCCAACAATGTAAAACTTATTTTTTGATATGTAGCTTGTAGCTATTTCAGTAATTAGTGTTTTGATTTCAGCAATTGTTGTATGTGGTCGTATGTAAACATTAGAAACACTAAGTTGAGAATCTGTTCATTTGAGTGTAATTGTTATAGCTTCAATATTTTTAGATCTATGTTCTATTGAATTGGTTATGAGGAGATTGCTTGAAGTATTGTTATAAAGTGTATATGATACATTGAATGGTTATTGTATCTTCCAAAAAGAATATCAGTGTTGCGTGGGAGGAAAAATAGTTCCTGTAGACATATGATATTAGTGGACATGATATTCTAATCATTTGAAATATCATTTGCAAGAGCATGTAGGCTGTGTGTGTTTAGTGTGCATAGCAATATGTGTTCATTGTGAGTTGTATAGTGTAGTTGACTTTCAAGTTTCCATGTTGCATCTGAGTACAACCAAGACATTTCATGATGGATTTTTTTGTGGATTTTGAAATTTGTTGGAATCAAAAGTTTTAAGAGATACATCGAATTAATTGTTCTTGTTCTTGAAAGTGTTGTGTATGTTAAGTCATATTTTGTTATGTCACTAGGATCAAATGTAAGACCATCCATTGTGAGGCCTTGGGCTCTATGCACTGTCTTAGCACATGCTACTTGTATTGGAAATTATTTTTTGATTCAAACTTTTCCAGTAGTTGATATTTTGGGAATGGGTCTTGCAATTCGAAGAATCGAAACCCAGTCTTTTTGAATGCCTTGAACGTAATACTGGTATAATTTGTTTCTTTGTTCCTGGCCTATTTTTGCATTTTTGAATTGTATCCAAACTATGTCAACTTCTTGTTGTTTGGTATATGCCTTAAATATTTTGTCTAACCCATTTACTAGACCATCCTTTGTGTTGTAGTTTCCTACAAAAAATTCAACAAGAATATTTAGCTTCACAACTATTTGGACTGGTAGAATCATTGTCTGTGTATATAGTCACATTGTGTTAAAATTTTCATCTTCAAAGTTTACTACATCTAATATAATATAGTCTCTAGGAACTTTGGAAAGCATATTCTTGTTGTGTGTAGCCACATCTTTTTTCTTGTAAAATAGATATGGAAATGTTGGATTGATAGGTGGCGGTCGAAGATAAGTTTCATTGAGATAGTCTATATCATCTTGTGTATGTTGCCCTAAACGTATGTTATTTAGAATCAAAATAAATTTCTCATCTTTCTAACGCATTGTACTATTTAGTGAATAGCATTTCACATTATCAATCCAAAAATTATAGGGCATTACTTCTATTGTCGATGGTTTGTTATCAAAAATAGTTGAGTCAAGTACTAGAAGTGCTTGATAGAAATCTCCATAGAAAATTGTGTCTAGATTGCCAAAGTATGCTGTTGGCAACTGCATTATGTCACGCAATCATTTGTTAATGTAACATAAGAAGGTGGAACCTACCAGTGAAATTTCATCTATGAGGAGCACATGTAATTGACTATAGTTCTTTGACATTATATCCAATGTTTTTGTATTGAGTGGAATGAAATTTGATTTGTTAAAAGGTATGTGAAAAGCTAAATGCAATGTACTTCCACCTATATTGTATGCCACTTTTCCTGTTTATGCAGTTATTAAGCCTTTAGGTTTGTCTGGATCATTGTCAATGAGATTACTATAAATGCGAATAAGCGCCTAAAAAATGGTTGTTGCTGTAAATGTTTTTCCAGTTCCAGTGCCTCCGGTTAGGAAAAGATGCAGAGGAGTTTTTATGTCCTTAAGCTTTTTCATCACAATATCCTTGATGATTGTTTGTTGCTCTCTATTCAACTTTTTCCTTAAGTTATAGTACTCATTATTGCTCATTATTTGAGGGAGTTGTATAAGCTCAAAAGATTTTTGACTTGTATTTTTGGAGTTGTCAAAAATTTTGGGTTTTATATCTTCATGCATGTCACACTTTTTGTCAAGTGTTTCAATTATTGGTTGTTGGCAAATATTGTCTTTGGTTTCTTTGCGATTATCTATTTCATTAATAGCATGGTCAATATCACCACACGTTAAATTTGCATTGTGTGAAAACTTTGCTCGATTGTGCTGAATTATTTCTGCATTATGCATATAAACTTTTTCCCATGAGCCATAAGTTTGTTTGAATGTATCTTCAGTCATAATGAATGAAACATATAGCAATAATTGTTCTCTGCAATAGTTTTCTAGCTGTAAATGTTTATTGAAATTAATGAAACGTATGATGCTTGGTTTAGCTTTTGGTTCAAGCTTAGTTCTATGCTTTTTATAGCTCGATACAAATTCTGCTAGACATAAATTAGCAATAGCTTTTGGCCGACATAGGTAATATTCAATTAATGATTTGCACATCACATTTTTAGAGTTGTTATGTTCTTTCTTTAATTGCTCTATTGGTTTTAGTACAAATGTACGATCATTATGTGACCGTGTGTCAACAAAGATGCATTTTCTAGAGCTGGAGTGTAGTGGTAGTGCTAAAACTAGATGAGTTGCTTGTTGAGCAGACATTTGTAGTAAGTTTAGTAAAGAATTTCCAAGTCTGCCTATCATTTTGAGTGCATCTATATTGTCTCATTGATGATCATCACGTATTTTCTTGAAAGCATTTGTCATAGACCTATCAACTTTTGCTATGTATGAACTGCAATACATTGCAACTGCATACGCATTAAGAATAAATTGTGCATCTGTATTGGTTTTCCATAGAAGAGGTATCTTTTTGCCAAAGCTATTATTCCAAATTTGTGAGGGCTTTCTTTGGAGAAAGATTTTTGGTCTTTGAATTGTTGACCTTAGAGCAACAATGTAATTTTCTTCAGTTATGTCTATTTCACTCAGGAAGTTGTCAAATGTAAAAGATGTGTCGTATGTTGCAACTTCAAGTTTGCACTAAATTTTGTTGGCTA
The DNA here is from genome assembly GCA_028749045.1 of Cupressus sempervirens. Lineage (NCBI taxonomy): Eukaryota > Viridiplantae > Streptophyta > Pinopsida > Cupressales > Cupressaceae > Cupressus > Cupressus sempervirens. Next base: position 550,160,341 of record CM053793.1, read on the forward strand.
TCGAGCTTATTTTTTTTGTCTTTTTTAGGCAAGGGCTCAAGTATTGTTGTTTTTCTGATTGGTGGAAATGGAAAGTTATGTCTACAATGTTTATTTATTGATCTTTTGCATTGCTTTGTATGATGATGTCTATGGAGAATAGCAATATCTGGATCAAAATTTTTTGTTTCACATGTAAGATATGTATCGATAAAATTTTTAATACTTTGATTGCTTTGCTTTCCATAGACAGGTGCATCCTTCACCCATATGAGAAAGTGATCGTGTTCATTTTTGTGATTTTGAAATTATGTTACTAAAAAGAAATCTACTACATTTCCAAAAAAAGATTTTTCTGAAAGTATCATTTTCTTTAGGGTATTTATCCGATGCCTATAGTACCACACACAAGTTATTGGATCCTTCTTAATTAGTTCATATGTGGTAAGTTCTTTTGTCATATTTGATATGTTATGTGTTGTTAATTGTGTGATTGTTGTATAGTTGTTTGAGCATCTTCATTAAAGCCTTCCAATTTTGTTCAGCACTTGTAAATGTGAGGAAAAATGTTAGAGGTCCTAGTTGTCGTATCATAGTGAAGACATCTTTTTTTAGTTGATGTGCATAGTCTGGAGATATATGAGTTCTCTTGAAGTCAATGTACCCTATATCTGATTTTAGTATTTTTTCTAGGTTTGGTTTTTGTTTAACATCTCTTGCTAATAGCTTCCTTCCTTTTAGCTGTCCTTTACAAATTCTTATACACATTATGGACATGACTTGCTCTATGAGTATTTTTATTGTTTTGAAGAAAAGATTTGTTGTGTGATATGAAAAATGTCTTAGTGAGTGCAGCAATTCCCACTTTGCAATTTTTTGATATGATAGTTTCTAGTCAATGTCATGGTCACGTGGATGACCAAAAAATAGTGTTGGGAAATTCATATTTATCTTTGAATATTCCAATCGGGAATTGGTTTTGTACAAGTGCAATTTCCACTAATTTGTCTTGCATTTTATGTATGTTTATAGATTTTTTGAATCCATGTACCAAAGTTTCACAAGGGTCATTCTCAACATCACTTTTGCATTCAGTTTCAGTGTTATTTACGTCATTTTTTTCAAGAAATTCATTATTTGTTTATAGAACTTGTTTCCAATTTCTATTGAGTTTGACATGCTGCATTTTGTACAATGTTTTTGTTAGCAGTTGTTGAACAGCTTGCATAATAATTTTTGGTCACACCATTCCCTTTTGAAATGCATTTTTGTATTGCAGTATTCTTTTCAAGGAGATAGAAATTGTTGTTGTATCGGTAGTTGATAAATGCAAAGCTCTTTGTGTAACATTACTATCTATAGGAACATTGATTATTGAACCAGTTAAGCCAACTTGAGATCTTTTGTGTCCCAATTCCCAAATTTGTGCAAATGCAATTCGCAATGAAACAAGACATTCTTCTAATTGTGTTAGCATCTACACATACTGCATTGGCGTGTTCTTTTGAATGTTATACAGTGTAGCATATTGAGGAATCTTGTATTTCTTTAATGCAGTATTACATTTGTGTCAAATGAAATTTGATAATGTATTGCAATTTGATTTGACTAATCTGGAATAAGTTTTCTTTTGTTCAAGTCAGAATTTTTTAATGTCTTTCTTAAAATGTAATGTTTGACAAATACTACACATGTGTATTAGTGTGTCTTCAATTGCATTTTTGAATACTTCAGTTACAGATAATGTTCTTTTCCTTTTTTTAAAGAGTTGTTTTGGATTACTATTTCGAATGCTTTTTTTCAATCTTTGAAGAGAAGTTGTTTGTTTTGTAGGCTATTTTTGTTGATTGGTATCTCAAATACTAGTTTTTATTTTTTGGAGGCAAGTGTTATGTTTATGAGCTCCTTTTGGTTATTGTCTGGTTGTCTATGGCTTTGATCTATGTTGGTCGCAGTTTTCATGTTCACATTTCTTGTCACTTGATTTTGAGTAGTATTTCTGATTGTTTTTTTAAATTGAGAAAAGCATAGTTGTTGTTGGTTCTGCAAACTTGGTGTCACTATTTGTATTAGTGGTTCAAAATGACCAAAAAGTGGGTTAGCATCATGGAAAAGAAGCAAGTATGGTTTAGTCGCTAAAGATTCATTGAAATGCAAGTATTTTTTGCCCGTTGTAGATGAGCAAATACGTATTCCTATATTCAACCATTTTGACAACCATTGTGTGCAAAATATATCTCCCCAAAGACATGGTTTATTATTACTTACGTTAGGATTTGCAGGTTTTTGCATTCTTCTCAAATATGTCTCACGGTCCCTAGCCTTATGCAATTCATAAAGTATCTCTGGATATAATTCATGGTTGTAAGAATCAATTGCCTTTGATTCTTTTTTTTTTAGACTATTCAAAAAGTGTTCAATGGTTCCTTTGCAAAGATCAGTTGATGTATGTTGATTCCCAAGCAAAAGTTGTAATGAATCAAATAAGAAATCTCCAACATTATATGTAAATGTTAGAATCCTAGACAATCCCTATTGATTAAGTATGTTGTCAATGTTGAAGAATGGCTTTAAGCTTTTGTTTTTGTAGTTCTCTATATCTATAGTTTCAGTGTTTTCTATTTTTCTTTTTTTTGGTGCCACCATCTTCTGTAACTATTTTGGCTACAATTGTAGAATCTAACTCTAACTATTATACTATGCTACTTATATCAGGAAAATGTAGATATGACTATTAGATTTAGAAAACATGAAAAAACAATGATTTAAAATTCAAAGCAACTGAGCATTTTAATTACAACTTTCTACATGTGATAAATAAACCAATAGTTTACCTAGTGCTTGTGTATTTGCAATCAAATGCTCTGGATGATCTGAAATCTGTTACAAGGGTAAGAAATATCAACTGTCACCTTTGTGCATATTAGATATTTAGTCAAGAACGTAAAACATTTGTCTAAAAGTAATGGAGCTAAGATTTAAGATAGAAATGCGAGAAAAAATAGTAAAATAAAATAAGACTAAAATATTATTAGAATGTATTTGATCACTTTATGGAAGTATAGTATAAATATTTAGTGGAATATATTATTATATCTTTGGGCATTTAAGCGCAAGAATAAGAGGCCAAAGTCCCCAATATGGCACTAAGTACTTAATAGGTGAATTGAGCTTTTTGTTTTAAAAAAATATTTACCCTTATTAATATATTCATAATCAATTATAAGTAAATCAAATTATAAATATATCTACACACTTCAATTAGCATGTATATATGTTCATTTTAAAAATATATACTTATATTTCTATCTTATCGATTCATTTGATTTTTTTTCAGATTTGTAAATGGTTAACTTTATAAATTGAACGAGTAACATTTTTAATGTATTTATCTATAGAATTTTTTATAGTAAAATAATAATGATATCATGGGAAAATTATGAGGCATAGATATCAAAAGTCATTTTAAATATGATAAAATTTTCAATATGTAATGAAATAATAATAAATATTTAATAAATAAAATAAATAGTTGTAAAGTGAATATAAAATTGGGCTTTGTAAAATAGATATCACTTTTAGAAACAATCATTAAAAGACAATATATAATTCTAATGTACCTTTTTGTTAGTATTTAATTCTAGTTTCACAGCTTATCAAAGAGCTGATAAATGAAGCGACCTCAACTTATTGTTAAATTAAATTTACACAACAAAAAAGATAAAAATTAAATCTACACAACAAGAAGACAAATCCATAAATATATAGTAGATATTAAGACAAAATCTAAAATAACAAATCTATAGATACAATATTAAATATGACCTCATGGAAAAAAAAAAAGATACATTCTTCAAAAAAAATCTTTATCTTTTTAAATTCAAACTGATTATAGTAGTAAATTAACAGACTCTTTGTTTCAAGGGTAGTTATTTATCTTTTAGCAATTCAATGATTTTTGTACTAACATGCGCTTCAGGCATGTAAGTCGAGGAGTCGTCACTATTTGATCTAAATTAATTTTGAAATATTTTTAGTTCCCATTGAATTGATCTAATTCAAGCATAAGTAAAAGATTTGTCCTTACAGTTACGACTACATGAAATTAAATATTTTGAGTTAATGTGTGGTCTAGATATCTTCCAATTTCTCCATTCAAACAGAGATGATGTATGGTAAAGGGTACTATCAGAAACCTAATTTAAGTCACCATTTTATGAAGAACTGTTCAACTAATATACATGCACAGTTTGAAATGAGAGAACAGGGTTTTTATTTGACTATCCAATTTTCTTGTTTCACAATAAACATAGTGTAGAAATGTGTACATGATATTGAATGAAAATAAATGATATCTGCACCTGAAATGACAAAAATGTTTTAATTTTTGTGTGAGGAAATAGTTTACTCCATTGTTATATAGCTAAATCCACCTCTAGTTTTATACTCACATTGAAAGGCTTTCGAGATTCGTCCTATATAGCTTAAGAATTTGCTATTTGCAAAGTGGAAGGCATTCCCAGAAAATATTTATTGATAATATTTACTACTAGATAACGTTAACGGAGTAAACAAAATACAAAAGGAGTTTTAAAATGCTGTCTCTAGAACAAATATGCAAATCAAATGCCTAAAAAAGGCATCTTTACAAAGAGGCTCGACAAAGTTTGGCTATATGTAATAGTATTCAATTAGCATCACTAATACTAAGGGTGAACAGAGCCCATAGGAGAAAGAGGCCAAAATAGGAAATCAACGCTAAAGATTGATTTGAACAACTGAGATCTTAAAGGGCTTTAGTATCCCCTTAGTCCCAAGAATGGTTTGTTCTCAAAGAGGAAAAAACCTTCAACAGAGTAGGCTTTTTCCTATAGTACTCAATAAGCCCAACTTTACGGACGAACATAACCCACTAGAAAAAATGGAAAAATGAAAGGATAGTCAAACATCCAATCAATGATGGTCAAGTAAAATATTAGAGGGAACATAAAATTTGACGACAAAGGTGAAATCAATGTTCAGTGACTCGGATGAACAAAACCTTAATTTTCTATTACTCTAAGGTCATGTTGCAAAAGTGATAAGCTTCCACTCATGTTAGTATTTTCCTACAGTGTTCAATTAACATGAACCACAGTTACAGTTCAACGGTCTTCCACTAAAAGTCCCAAATTTTCTTCTACTCAAGGGGTGCAAAACTTTCATGTCCCTAAAGAGAGGAAACCTCCATTAGATTTGAAATTTTTGCGCTTTACACAATTAACAGGATCCAATAGGAGCATAGCCCACAAAAAAAATGTCGAAATACAAAAGACCCTATTTTCCCAGATGTATAGTCCAACTGATCCATGGTGCCTGCCACATATAAGCAAGCATTTCACACCATATATAGTGGGAAATGATATACGGTGAAGTCTCAAAGTTTTTACTAAACCAAAGCTCCTAAAGTGTAGACTCCATTTCTTTGAAATACATATAAGTCGACAATTTAAAGGTGGCTTTGCCAGAAAGCATGAACACAAACATAGCAGTAACAGCTAAAGCCGAACCCAACATAAAAAGAACAGCAAATAAACAATCCTAAACTCAACTTACCAACTTAGAACGAGAAGAGATTTTTTCATAGTGGCAAAATTTCAACAGTTAAATAAAACATTGAAATGTTAAACTATAGAAGTTATCAGACATACCAAAGCTTTTAGTTGTTGGATTCTTTGAACCTGCGATAGCCTTTCATTTCACCAAAATTCATAACACACACCAAAATGCTGAGCGAACGAGATAGAAATAGCATACGAGTAGATGGAAATAGCTCCTTCTCATTACCTGCTGTAGATTTCAATGTCAACCGTAGAAGAAAGAAATGATAGTAGTGGTTTGATATATCGTATGTGGATGAACGCCACCGACTGAAACATTAATTAATGTTTAATCAATTCCCAGAGGCATTTATGAATTTGTAATCACTTGCCATCGACGGAGTACAAATGAAAAGGTTTAAGTGGCCTAGATATGCAAAAGTATTTATGGTAGAGATATGTATGCCAACATATTTATTGTTTTCTCGTTTATGACAATCAATATGCCTTTTTACTTTCTCCTATTTTTATTTTGGGAAAAATAATTTATTCCTTGCCTAAATTCACAATAGCCAATGAGACATGGAATAAACACAATTTTCTACATTTGGGAAAAAAAAAATTAAAAAAGAAACATTAGACCAAATTGTAGAATTGGTAAAATATTTAAATTTGATTGGTCAGACTAAAAAACTAAAAGAACTTGAATAAATGCATTATATTCTTGCCTTTGGGAGGTACTAATAAAATATTATATAATGAGCTATTGATAAATTTTGATAACATAGAAAATAAAATATTTAAATAACTTATACTTCAAGGGAAAAGATGAATTATTTATTAATAAACTTTCTAACTATTAAATTAACAAAGTATCCACTAATTCCGAAACTCAATTAAACACACTTACCCCATTATTGAAACATTTCCAATATTCTATAAGGAAGAGTTGAATCTTTTGGAAGATTTTTTACCCAGCCTTTCTTCTACCATGCGCGTGCCATAGAATCTCTACTCCCTAATGATTTCCACACCTTCTTTCCATTAACCTTTTGTTTATTTATTTATTTTTAAAATGTAGTTCCAATCTATCAATCAATCACTCACTACATCTCTTGATCAAGTCCAACGTATATATAAACGATTGGATGGAGACTGGTATGCTACTTTCCATATTAATATATTGCCACTAATTACCTCGATTGCCTCTTGATTTGATTATCACATACGAACAAAAATAAATTTCTGGGTTTAATTGTTTGTGATTTGCATCAATTGGAATAAAGATTGTGATCTGTCGTTAGAAAGAGGATGAGATGTATAAATCTTTAATGATATTAGATTTTATAGTTTAATTTGAATAATACAGTTGATTGTACATTAGACTAGGGAGGAAGATTTTATCGTTTACCATTCTTTTCAAGAGATTATATTATAATTAAAATTTTTATAATTCATAGTTTCAATAGTTTCTAGAAAAGAGTAGGGAGGGAGATTTTATCTTTTACCATTATGTTTTGATTTATAATTTCAAGAGTTAATCCAAAAAGAATCTCATTATTCAAATAATTAAATTCATAAACTGAAAAATGACTCATTTATTTATATTTTTAATATAAAGTGTAAATTCTTTTTCCAATCTTATTATATAGTGTAAAAATAAGTCTTTTGAAAATAATATATCTTAGCTTAGTATGAAAGGTATCAAATAAATACTATATACATATATACACACATACATAAATTTCTAATAGTATTTTTAAAGAAAATGGTACTTTTTAAGAATGCTCAAGATGGATAACTCATACATAAGATTACAAGGTTAAAAAAAATACTTTGATCCTAAGAAAGAATATTTTTTTAGACTAATTTTCTTTTATTAAATTATTTTATGAAAGAAGTACCATTATCATCTTCGTTTTTGTTGAGATTTACAAAATACACAAATTCTATTTAATGTCTACATATTTTTGCAAGCACAAAATAGTCCAGTGTATATCTTGGAAACCTCATTGGTTCTTCTTCAAAATCACTAACTTAGATATACGTGAAACGGGGGTATTGGATGTAAAAAACTACCATATACTTGAACTAAACTTTGGGCTTCTAGAGACATTCTTCTATCTAGGGTTCCAACTAAATCAAGACACAAGTTCCCCATGAATACATCGTGTACCCTCATATAGTTTTCAAGAACTCTATTCTTTTGTAGCATGGGGTAATACTCATAAATAGAAATGTCATTATCCTAAGGCTCGTGGGGGATTCCAACTAAATCTTTGGTACATGCAAGATAATACATTAAGTATGAAGACATATGAAATCCTTTTTTACCACTTGGGACAACTTGAGTTGTTCTCTTAGTGACTTTGCTATAAGCTCCCCCTAGTCCAAGAACTACTTACCTTCAAGGATGAGTTCAATATAAGAGTATGTCTAGTCTGCAAATAAATGAGCTTTAGAGGAACCCCTTACTCTATGTAGTTGAACAACACCAAATCATGAATGAAAGGCTTCATATGATCTTTATTAAGGATTTTGGGCAAATGAGAACCTCCCCTATAAAATTTCTCAGTCTAATTTCTTGTGATGACACTTTAATGTTTCTATGCACATTCTTTGAACTTAACAAGGGATTGAGAGAGAGTGAACTCAAAGAATTATTATTCAAGGATTTTCAACACAGAGATAATAGTTTCTCTATTAACGAGAAATAAGGCTTCACAATTGTTCTTCTTGACATAACTAGCCCTAATATCATGATAATTTATGCATTCTAGAATTAATTTTGGGCATATAAATGTTGATGGAAAAACCACAAATTCCTTTAAACCACTTGACAAGATTTCTAGGATAAAAGGTTGCGCTAAATGACTGAACATCATATTTTTCATCCCTTCTAAATCCACCCCTTTCAAATTCGTGTCACTTATAACAGATCCTTGACAACTTAGACTTGCAACATTACCAAAAAGGTGAAATGCAAATTTCACAGCTTCTCTTATAAAAAAATGGAAACCTTTCAAGATTTGTGCAAAAATTCCAAAACACAGAATAAGGAAAGATATTAGTGTTCACCTCAAATATGGAGACACTCTTGACAGCCCCTCATATGTTTCCTCTTTACCTCCACAAGTACACTTTGAGAAAAATATTACCAGCTCTCATCATTATTTATTACCTCTAAAATGGCAGACAAAATAAAGGAAATCATGATGCTTAATTACTGAAAGATTTGCATGTGGTAAAGGATCGTGATTTGACATCCTTACAACAAGGTTAATTAATACTTATAATTACACACACTTGACCTTACCGTGTCATAATTACTATATTAGTGCCAACTCTCCTTTTTCCTACGTCATGCTGCCAAGTACAAGATCTTTCCTAAGGTTTAGACTTAAATAAGTGTCGTACAATAATTTCTTTAACTTATCTCTTTATTGTCATGTTGATAAATCATGTTGTAGTACTTGGAATCCCAGTGAACCCTTCTGAATTGATTTGAACTTAGTGCAAAGAGGTTCCGCGAGGTACAAAACACTTGGTGTAGTATCGATGTGGGGCTTGCTTTCAAGCATTCTATGAACCTCCTTAAACCTCATTGAACCTGTTTGAAGATTAGTGAACTTGGTACAAAGTTGTTCAAACGGTTCATAATAGCTCATAGGTTCAAGGTCTTCGATCTTTTGGAGCAAAAAGGCTGTGTGTGTGACTCAAATAGGTATGAGATAACTAAAGAAACAACAAGAGAAGATAGCAGGGAACTGATCAATTTAAAGAAGTTGAAGATATTTGAAATTGGGATATAATTACAAAATTACAAGCAAAGAAATACCTTCAAAAATGAAAACAAGATGACTCTAGAATGAATAGTAACAATGCACAACCTATATTCTCTCCTATATGCAAGATATATTACTATCCAATGCTCTCTTTCTCTCTCTTTACCTATAATATACTAATATATTCAAAAAACATTCTCTAAAATCCTCCATCTCCACCGCGTTAAAAAAAACATTGGAATATCAAAATAACGAACAACTCATCAATCATATCAACTGTAGTTTGTGATTAGGGCCCTTCCCTTATCTCAAACGTTATTAGTTGTTTGGAATCGAGATTAACAGAATGATTTTCATTTCTTCTCTGGTTTTCGGTCCTCATTGTCCGCCGCAACCAGTCCAGTCGTTTCCAATTGCCTAAATTGACATGACTTGAGCTCAGACTGGCCGCCATTAATGAGCTCCAGAGCGAAGCCAGTGTGATGAATCCAATCGGTTCTTGTAGATTATATTTGTTGTCATAATAATAATAATAATTTTAAAAAAATAAAGACAAAAATCTAAATAGAAATATAACACATGTAACATAAATTATAATTAAAAAATATGTAACATGAAGATGAAATAGCATACCTCTCTACAAGTAAAACACCAATTAAAAACAGTAAGGTTTTAAATGACAAAGAATATATTCATCTTGAATAAAGTATAGTTATTTTTTAAATTAAACTGTGTAGGAAAACATATTTTTTTAAAGTTATGAAGATAGATCATATTTCAAATTTATTATACACAATTTCAATAATCCAATTTAAAAATAATTGTATTAAGTATACAAATAAATAAATTCATAAATTGAAAAGCTACTTGTTTATTTATGTAAATTCTTTTTCTAAGAGATTAACTATTTTTTGAAAGATTAAATATTTTATTCAGTACAAATATAATAAAATTGATTGAAACACTTAAAAGCCCTTGGTCTACTAGTGAAGTTGAATGGCTCACAAAGAGCCCACCAAGGATCAAATCTTGCTGAGTGCAAGGTTTGAAGACATCATAAGGGATGAGGTCGGGATCGTGCCTTGGGTGAATTTGGCAGTTGGCTCTTAGTCGGAGAGGTTTCAGGCACGGGTGAGCCTGTATCGAATACCTAAAACTTGTTTGTGGATGACCTCCATAAAAAAAAAAATGAAATTATTTGCTATTATATATATATATGTGTGTGTGTGTGTGTGTGTGTGTATGTATGTATGTATGTATGTATGTAATTCTATTCAATTTGTTCAATTATATTATTAGATGAATATTTAAATTCTATTAATCTTACAAGTACCTTAAAATAAATATAGAATGGTCTCACTACATAATTTAGTTTCTAAGTTTCATATATTCAAGATGCAAATAGAGAAAAATAAATTGACCTTTTAACAAATTTATTCCTATTACACAAATCATTAAACACAAATATTTCATTGAAGGTGAAAAAATATCATCTATTATTATTTAAAGATGGAAAGTTTGAATATGATAATCTCTGGTGTTCTCCATCTCTTCCACTCCATAATTGATCACATTATATAATTGAAACTTTTAATATTTTCTATGATATAATCTTAAAAAATAATATCTTGTTACTAGAATAATCAAATCAATAAAGGACAAATTACTTGTTTACTTTAGTACTAAACTGTGTAAACTCCTTTTGTAATCTATAAGTAAAAGATATTTTTCACACCAAGTCTAGGTAATCATGAAAATAACATTACTATAATGTAACTAAATCTCAACTACAACATACATTCATTTATTTATTTTTTCTAATACTGAAACTATAATTTTAATTAGCCCACATTGTCTCCACATATTTCTTTTCTTGTTTTCCATTTCCATTGTCTGCCATAGCCAACCCAACCCAATTGTGATATTTATATTTATCGTTTGTGATATTTGAGCTGAAGCCTGCTTTATTACCAGCTAAGTTTATTACATTGGTGTTCATTCCACCTTTTGATGGTATCAATCTAATTATGTTGAGACAGATAGTGGTTTCAGCTTTATACATTAGCGTCATTTTCCTTATATGCTATTAACTAGCAATTCTTTATGTGCAATGGACATGGGAAGAGTTGTCGAAGGTTAATTAAAAAATAAATTTGTTTATGGTTTGAATGTATTTATAAAGTAGATTAGGTCAATGGATAAATTATTTTGTAAATTATGTTGCTTAGTAAAAAAGTGATAGTTTAAAATCCATAATACAATAAATCTTTGAATCGAGAAGATAAATTAGATTCATCGATCCTATTTTCTATAAGGAGAAAATAAGAAAGGGAAAAATAAGAATGGTAAGAGGAAGAAAAAGAGGGTGAAGAGTGAGAGACAAAGATAGAGAGGAGTAAGGAGATAGAGCTTGGGGATAGAAATAAAGAGGAAGATAGGGATAGAGATGAAACTTGTAAGACAGATATTGATATTAGAGGGAAAGATAAAAGGAGGTAGAGATGTAAGCAAAGGGAGTAAAAATGTGGAGTAGAGAGAGATGAAGGGACAATGAGATAGAGATAGAGTCAAAGATGCAAGAAGCAATGTGAAGAGATAGAGCCACAAAGGAAAACATATATAGATATAAAGGTGTAGGAAGGAGAAGGTTAAAGATGGATAGAGGGAGTCATATCTATACATAGAGGGGGGAGGAGGAAGAAAAATGTTGAAAAAAAAAAAAAAGGAAGAGATGTAGATGGAGAGGAATAGATAGAGAGATAGAGAGAGTGAGAAGAGAAATATATGTGAAAATTAACACTATTGTAGTCATTTATTATTAATATCCTATTGTAAATAATTATTAAACTACTGGAAATAAAATCCCAACAAATATTGAAAAATAATACAACTGCAACTTCACCAATAAAAATACGGAAAGAAATTCACAACACAATGAACACAATATTTTCGAACAAATTGTCACTGGAAAAACCCGTTAGGGAAACTAGTTCTATAGATGAGGAATTATATTAAACTTTAGCAAATCAAGAGATATAAAATTCCTTGCCTCTCATTGGTAGAACTCTGACAACCTCCTAATTTCTCCTGCTGATATTCCCCACTACTATCCCCATACTAACATTGTGCCCTTGCTAACACTGCAAGATAATTTGCTATCATTGCAAATGCTTCTACAAAACTTGTCTTTCAAAATGACCCAATGAGCCCTTTTTATACTACTCTGTTGGAAAACCAACAGTCGAGACTAAATCAAACCAATAGATGAGATTAAGACAACTCAACAACCAACAATAGAATTGGTTGTAAGGTGTCCAAAAGGGAATTACTAAATTAGTAAATAATTATCCTTGCATAACAACCATTTACTAATTCTCAGCAAGTGGACAAATAGTTTTCCAAACTACCCATAACTAATGCTGATATTTTTAGGCAAGGACAAACAGTTGTCCAAGCTACACATAAATACTATTGTTATTTCTAGGTCAGAAATAACAGCTATCCAACTAACAATAATTAACACTCCCTCTTAGCAAGGAAGTTGTTCTGCATGACACCCTTCTTTTCTCTAAAGAAGATAAATTTGGCCTTCCCCAAAGCCTTCATTAGAATGTCTGCTACTTGCTCTTCTATAGGTATGTATTGTAGCTGAACAATACCTCATTGTACACAATCCCTGATGAAGTAATACTTGTTATCTATATGTTTAGCCCTATCATGAAACATTAGATTCTCAGACAACTTGATGCAACTCTGATTGTCACAATGTATCACAATAGTCTCAACCTTCTGACCAAAAATGGCTACTAACAACTTTCAAAGCCATATAGCTTCACATTTTGCCATGCTAGCTACTATGTATTCTACTTCTGCTAAACTCAGAGCCACAGACTTTTGCATCCTGTTCAACCAAGACACAACTCTCGATCCCAAACTGAAACAAAACCCTAAAGTGCTCCTTTTATATGTTGTACTTAATGTCCAATCTACATCAATATAGCCTATCAACCTGATACCTTCACGTTAGACATATCTGATCCCATACTTAATTGTACCATGCAAGGAATGAAATACATGCTTGGTCGTTGTCCAATGCATTCTCTTTGGTTCAACCATGAACTGACTAAGAGAGTTTTCTGCAAATGCTATATATGGCCTAATGTTGACCAAATACATAAGAAAACCAATCAACTATCTATATAAGGTGGGATCTACATCCTTCTCCTTAGATGTATCTACCTTCCTCCAATTTGTGGTCATGGGTGTAGACATGGCTTTGCAATCCTCTATCCTAAATCTCTTCAAGATTTCAATGCAATATTTCCCTTGACCAAGGAAAATCTCTCGATTAGTCTGCCATACCTCCATACCTAGAAAGTAGTGCATAAGTCTCAAATATTTCATCTCAAACTCTTCAGCAAGGTCCCTCTTGCAATCCTCTATGAGCCCTAGTGAACTTGTAAGAAACAAGTCATCCACATAAAGAACAAGAATGAGAATCTCGCCCCCAACCACCAAATAGTAGAGGTTAGCATCCACTTCACTCTTCACAAAGCCCATTCCATGCAAGTATCTAATAATGCGCTCATACCACGCTCTTGGAGCCTACTTGAGTCGATACAGTGCTTTCTTCAATCTACACACATGGGTCCCTTTGTTGTGTCCTACAAAGCCTTCTGGTTGCTATATGTATACCTCTTAGTTTAACTCACCATTAAGGAATGTTGTCTTGATATCCATTTGATGGATCTACCATTCCATCTGTGCTACAAACGAAATCATAGTTCTTATAGAAGTATACCTGGCCATTGTAGCAAATGTCTCCTCGTAGTCTATTCCCTCCTTTTGAGAGAACCCCATGGCCATGAACCTTGCCTTGTATTTCTCAATGCTACCATCTGCACCGTGCTTTATCTTATAGATCTAGCCTGATCCAACTACTACTCTATGTGTTGGTCTAGCAACTACCTCCCACACATCATTCTGCATTATTAAGGAATACTCCTCAACCATAGCATCTCGCCATACCTGATTCTCTATAGCCTCGTCATAGCCAAAAGGCTCACCATCTACTAACTGACTAACTAATGTCACATAGTCATTGAACTTGTTTGGTTGTCTCCGATGTCTAGTACTTTTTCTAGGAGCTCCCACAAAATCCTGAGTATCCCTTTGTGTATCTGGAACATGACGATTCCTACTGCCAACTATAGAGGATGAAATGTCAACCTCTAAATCCTCTAGATGCATTTCCTATTGCACCTGTTGCTCCATACTTTGTGAATCTTCACTACCTGAGCCTACACTTGTATTAGTAATTGTACTTGTGCTTTGTTGCCCTTGGCTTGGCTTTGGAGCTTTTGCTAGCTACTCACTTTAATCATCTATAGGAAAATATCTAGATCTCCTAAATGCCTTGTCCTCCATGAACTTGAAATCATTTTTGGCAATAATTCTTTTAGTCCCTTGAATGAAAATCATATATGCCTTTGAGGTCTCACTATACCTAACAAAGTACCCCCTCTCTACAGTTTGATCTAACTTCGTACGTGTATCTCCAAGAATATGACAATATGCCAAATTCCTAAAAATCCTAAAGTGACCAACATATGGCTTCTTCCTTGTAAAAGCCTCCTCTAGTGTCATCTTCCCTAGCACCTTGTGTGGAACTATATTCTAAATGTAGACTGTTGTACTACATGCCTCTGCCCATAAGTAACGGAGCATGTCCTTGTCATGTAGCATAGCCCTTGCTGCCTCTACTATAAAATGGTTCTTCCTCTCAGCAACTCCACTCTATTATGGATTGTAAGGAATAGTCCACTCTCTCTTGATTCCTTCTATGGTACATAACTCCTAGAAGACATTCCCTTTCTACTCACATTCATTGTCTGACCGAAGAACCTTTATCTTCCTTCCTATTGAATTCTCCACAAGAGCCTTGAACTCTTGGAATCGACTGGAAACCTCATCCTTAGTCTTCAAGAAGTATATCCAGGTCTTCCTGGAGAAATCATCAATAAAAGTAACATAGTACTCATATCCTCTGAAGAATTTTTTCGACATCAGTCCACAAACATATGAATGTACTAGATCAAGAACACCCTCAGATCTGGTGTCACTCTTGAAAAAGATGCTTTTGCAAACTTCACCAACACACATCCCTTACATACATCATCATGCTTTGTGCTCACCTTTGGCACACCTGTCATTGTCTCACGAAGTAATTTAAGTGCTCCATGATGAATATGGCCCATCCTCCTATGCCATAGCTCTCCAAGATCTCTAAGATTAATGCTACTCATGAGTGCCTTAGGAGTATCAAACTGCAATCTATAAAGACAACCACTCCTAACTCCAATAGTTATGGGTGATTTCCAATCCTTGTGCTTAATCAACACATTTGTCCCTCTAAAGAGTACACTGGGTAAGTGCACCAAGTTGTGGTGCCAAAAAGGTAACACATTTTTTATTTTTTCTAATTTTCAATAGCATGCATGCGCTATGGCTTGGGTAACCCGAGCCATAGTACATACACACTTTATAAAAGACCAAATTATTATAAATGGGCTGCATACCGAAAACCCATTCATTTTCCCTCTATTTTCCTACTTCCCCCCCACCCCCCTCCCCTCATAGTGTGTATGTGGATTGAAAGAATAGAAGGTTTTTGCCACCCGCCTTGCCAATATGCCTCCTTGCTGTCAAAGTTTGAGATCACAAGCACACTGTATGTTATCTAACTTTCTTTTTGCATTGTTTTATATGTTTTTTATTTTTTTGTAGATTTTTTTCAATTTTTCTTTAAATTTGTATATTTATTTAGATTTTAATTGATTTCTTATCAAAAAATTTAAATAATGAACCAAAAAATCCCCAAGAAGATCAAAACCAAAACCCTCAACAAGATCCAAACCAAAACCCTCAAAAAGAGGAGAATCAAAACCCTCCACAACAAGAACAAAAAAATTTGCAACCTGAACCAATTGCAAGACCTCCTCCTAGCACACAAGAAAACATAATAAATGAAATAGAGAGAGGCAAAAAAGAATTAGAAGCACTCATTGGTAGGTTGAAAGCTTCTGGACAAACCAATCCAATGAGAGCTCAATTGGCATCATCCTTCAAGTCCATTAAGACCCATGTAGGTTCTGTTAGTGGTCAGTTGGAAATTTGGCAGGTTAAGAGGGATGAACAAAAAAGATATTATGTAAATAAATTATCATATCAAGATGTTAAAAAAAAGATATACCAAAAGGGAAGATTTGTGCATTATTTAGAAAGCCTAGTGCACAAGATACTATTAGAGAAAGTACTAAACGGTTCCCCATCCATTGGTGCATACACTATGGTATTATAAATAATTTTTGGGATAGATGGTGGATGGTTTTTTATGCTCGGCCTCCTTGCAATAATCATGAGGTCCCAATGTATTTCTTAAGGAAATTGTATTGTGAGTTTGTCCTTTGGGAGATCCCCAATAATTTTGATATTTTAGACTCTCAGGGTAGAGGTGGGGGGTCACCATTTGAGAGGTTGGGGGCATTTCGTGACTCTAATGTAGTTAGGGCACCTGTGGTCAAGCCATAGGGTGAGCATGTGACTATTCCTTCAGTTGTGAAGGAACATGCAGAGGCCAACACTCTAGGGACTATTAATGCTTTGACGTAGACCCTCATTCATTGCATGAGTCCATTAGTTGAGGAGGAGCCTTCTACGCATCCTGGTCACATGTGCACGTCATGTAGATCCTTATGCACATTTGGCAATCATGTTGGAGATAGTGCAAATGATGGGCTCATCACTGATTAGTTCTTGAATAAGACATTTGGCATTGACACATAGGTAAATTACAATTATAATAAACTAATTTGATCACATTTCATATGTATAGTGAATGACTAATTAATTAGCATCTATTGACATTGCTCAAAATTTAGGGTCAGAGTGTTGGCGGCCCTAGTAGTGATCCCCCAGCCCCATTTTTCATCTTGTCGATGATTCCAGAGGTATGTAGCAATTTAATCATTTAAATTATTACATATATTTATTAAGTAATCATATTAAGGATTGACAAAAAAATTTATGCATGTGCATCAATTCTCTATAGGACCGTCGACATTCACTACAAACTCTGAGCCTAGACACGATACGAGCTTCATAGAGGTACATTTGTTTCATGTTAATTTAATTTATTTGATTATATTTGTTTCATGTTTCATGTTACATATAATTTTTATTGTATGAAATTCATCTCTTGATATTTGAGACTCCTCATCTTCGGTAGTCCGTCGATCGTGGAGTGGCTGCAGCTATGGCTAGTTCATAGCCATTGACTGAGGTATGAAAGAATTTTCTTGGTTTTAGTTGTTGTTTATAATAGTTACTATCAAAATTTCTAATGTTATTTATAAGTGATAATATTGATTGAATTGTTGTAGGGTCTTGTCACACCCGATCATCCATAAGCCTTCGAGGTGGACTTGCAGAGCAACTATTTGATGGCGGTAAGAAAATAATTAATTTTGTGTGTACATATATTTGATTTTAATGTATAATAATTATTGATTCATATTTACTTTTTTTGTATCAGCTCAATTTAGAGAAGAGCCTCAACAAGAGGACGAGCGAGCATGTGAGGAAGACCCCATCATCGCCACTGTCTCCCTCCACATGATGACCGAAGACCTCTAGAGATTTTTTTCCTTCCCCTTGTGGGAAGGAGAAGATATAGTTGATAGACATACATGTATAGGCATCAACAGCCATATGTGTTGTATTTTATGTTAGTGGACATATTCGATATACATTTGATGTATATATGACATTTTATATTTGATGTATGACATTTATTTGATGCATGACATTATTAGACTTATGACATTATTGGTTAACATATGATATGTTTGTTCATGTACGAAATTATTGGTTATCATAATATATTATGTGTTTGTTAATGTATGACACTATTGGTTATCATTTTATATTATATGTTTGTTCATGTATGACATTAAATTGAATATCATAATATAAATTATATGTTCCTTCATGTATGACATTATTGGTTAACATAATATATTATGTGTTCCTTCATGTATGACATTATTGGTTATCATAATATATTATGAGGTTGAATGGATATTTGAACCCACACTCCTAGTACTCATACCCATGTACCCAAGTACCAGGTACTTGGTGGAGAGCATCATAGCTAAGGACCTTGATTGAGATTTTGGATTATTGTTTTTTGTTTTTTGTTTGTGTATCAACTCGTTGCTTATGAAGCTTAATTCAATACCTAATCCGTTCGAAACTTTGATAGAATATTGATTAACAATAAAATTTATCACTATTTAAGCATAAGTTTATCATTTCCAATATGTCATCATCATATGATTTATGATCTTGTTCATGTTTAAAGTTTTCCTTCTCTTTATTTGTTTATCAAGCTTATTTCAATAACTAATCAGTTTGAATTTTTGATACAATATTGATCAGCAATAAACTTTATTAGTGTTAAAGCCAGAAATTTATCATTTGCAATATGTCATTGTCATATGATTTATGATCTTCTTGTTCATGTTTAAATCCTACCTTCTATGTTATGCATCTAAACATTTATCATAAATTATTATTACAAACATATAAAAAATCTGAAACTGAAAACAATACATTACATTTGCAAACTTTATCATTGTTCTTGATTTGAAAAATCATTGTCATCACTCATAAATTTAGTTTTTATATAAATATAAAAGTATAATTAAAAATAAAGTTTGACATACCCAAGTACCCCTGTCCGCTATTATATAAAATAGTTGTACCCGTACTTGTACCCATACCCGTGCCCTAAGTACCCAAAGTACCCTCGTCTCTGTGCAACCTTGTATATTATATGTGGATCTTGGTGTTTTTTGTACACCAATGTGGTCTATAGGATATATTGCTACTTAGAACATCTGTTGACCTTGCCCAACCTCCTCACCAAATTAACTGATCCAAACTTGCAGCATCACTCCCTTACTCTTCTAGGAATAGTATCCCTCCAAAGGTTTTATAGGTCTATTAGGGTATCATAGCACTCCCTAGTCCAACAAAGGTTTCTATTATGTCATAAGGTGTTATTGGAAAACTTGTACTATGCTTGAATGGATAACAACAATGGGTTTGTATCTGATTTCAAGATTTCTTCACAAGGAGAGCCCCTAATTAGGCCTCCACCCAGATTTCTAGGGCCAATAGCTTCTTTGTGGTGTAGGAGCACCCACTCTACCTTCAAAAAGCACCATAAATATTTCAAACTAAGGTCCTTGTGGCCTTTATTCATGCTTAGGAATAATAGATTTAACATTGGATCTCATTGTAAGGCCATAGTTACAAGATTGGCATTTTATAAGCCCTTATCAAACTATTGGTCATTAATGATTTGAGGCATAGGTATTTACATTTTTTTCATGTTAACATCCTTTAAGGATCATAAAAATAAGGTTAGGACCAATTTTGGTCACTAGATATGCAAAATTGCGAAAATTGCTCTAAAAGTTGTCAAAGCAACTTTGAGCAACTTCTTAAAAAGTTGCTAAAACTTGTAAAATCCTCTTCGAAAGACCTAGTTGGTTCAAAAAACTCGTATAACCATTGGAAGAATCCTAAATAAGCCATTATAGGTGGGTGATAGGATAGATATGTAATTTTGGCATTGAAAGCAATAAAATCAGCATTTTTCCTTGCATAAACACGTGTTGCAAACCCTGGTATAGACATTTATGGACAATTGGAGATGTCTCAGTGGATCTAAAAGTTTTGAAATTTTGTCTATTTCATTTTTCAACAAGTCTCATGTTCTAACTCTTCATAGTTTGAAAGTTAATCAATTTTTGTTCCCAGCTGCCTAGAAATCAACCTACAAATCAGCAACTTGCTAGGGCTGGGTTATTTTGGAATATTCCACCATGGGAATTGATGCCCTTTGGTGGAATACAAGGTGTAATAATTTACTTTCATATTCTGCAATTTTTTTTCCAAAAGATGCAAGGAGGTGAATTTGTCGCCATACCCTAGGTGTGCTTCATGAAGAGTACACCAAAACAACATTTACAATAGTCCTTCTAGATTGAATTTTTGGGTTCACCAGAGGCTAAGATCCTAGAAATTTGTTTCACTTACATGCTCCCACATTTCCTAATTGTTGGATTGTATTTTCTCTTTGTAGAAAGTGTACTCCAATTTATGGGCTTTTTCAATTATAATTAGTCATTTATTTATTCATTAGTGCAGGATGCCTCTACAGTAAAGAGGTTTCAAACCAAAAATATTTAAAAGTGTTGGTTGATTACTATTCAACTCATTGATTACTGTACTTACCAAAAGACTGTCAATCCAAATTATGAATTACATGTAATTGGATTATATAATTTATTCTCCACAAATCATATTGAACCATTATTATTATTTAGTTTCTTTTAAAAGCTTGAACTATTATTTTTGTGCTATAGCTGAAACTAAAATGTGAGTAAATGTTTCTTTGCACTGATTCTTAATTTATTAGGTTTCCTAGCTAAATGATGAAGGTGTTGAATGTGTAGGATGTTTTGGTTTCTTTTGCATGCAGATTAGAAAGAATTTGTGAAAATATGTAAAACAAGTCAGGGATGTCAAACCTTACAAAGAATTTCGTCTCATGGAGAGGCATGTAACTCCTATTTTTTTCATCCAGAGGTGGCCTCATGAAATTATGCAAACAACTATTCAAGCCTCCTGCAACAATTTTTCAAGTTGTTGCAACCAAAATCACCAGTTAAATTCTATCTGAAAAACATTACTACACCAAAGTTACTATATGGGGAAAAACTCTTCAAACATTTGAGCAGATGCTGCAAATTTGTCATACCACTATTTTATTTGGGTTCAAGGATAGTGCCTGTAGGAAATGCACATTGAGTGGTCTAATGTTAGCAGAAGCATAATTATGAATGATAGAGGCTGAGAACCATACCAGGCTGGAGAAGATGAGGAGAAAAAAAAAACTGAATAAGTTAGATGTTAAACTTTAACTACAATGCACAGTATTATTATCTAAGAGGTACAATCTAAGATGTTGTACATATTGGTGCCTAATCTATTCCCCTAATCTACCACTAAGCTAGCTCCTAGAGAATGGCAGGGCCAAATATGTCACTACAACTGTTTGTAGTTATCAAATATGTCAAGTTAGGTGCCATTGGATGTATGTGGCAAGTTTTTAGAAGACATACATTTTCGTGTTTCTTTGATGTGTTTTGTAGGTGATGATTGTGTTGTTGATAGAGCAACAGAGGGCTTATCTTAGTACAAATAGAGTTATGTATCCTTGAGTGCCCCAAACCCTTAAGAAGCATCAATACCCATTGTGTCCAATTGTAGAATGAGACGTGGAGATTTTTGAGCAATTTGCACTTTTTTCCACCCCTATCCTTTGGAAGGAACTTGTTGTGCTTCCATCATTAGGAAGACGGTGTCTTTTGTTGGCAAACTTAGATGTTGATTGTTGACGATCTGGTTACTATTGGTTGGGGTGGCACATAGAGGATTGAGTTCAATTGAAAATAGAGCCTTTGCAGCATTATAGATTTCAATAGAGGTGGCTAGTAATGGCGTAAGAGTTTTGAATTGAAAACAAGGTGCATAACAATCTAGGTAGGAAGATTGAGCTCAAAGGTGGTGTCTAATCCTACTTACTTGGTGATGTTATAGGGCTCACAATGCAATGGACAAGCTTGTGGTGTTGCCTATACTTGGTAGTTATGTTCTACAGAACGGTTTGCATATATTGTTGTATTTGTTTAATTTGTGTGATGAATTCAATGGCTTTGTCAACTTCATCTTAAGATAGAGTAATTGATGCCAAGGATAGTAGCACGGGATAAGCCTTGTCATTCAATTATAGAAGTCGAAATTGGAGTAACATGGAAAGGGTTGTGGTTTGTAGAGATGGGAAGACCTTTTCAATAGTTGTGCTTAATGAAAAGTAGGCTTCCATCCCATGTGTGATTCTTGAAGTTGTACATTTGAAGGTGGTGTAATATCAAATATCAATTACAATTTGTTATGATTAACTCCAACATATACACGATCAGAAAGCGAAAAAAAAATGATTGGATAGAGTGGTTCGTGATAGCCCAATATCATCCACTACACCACTTTCCATATGAATTCATCGCCACATTTCCATGCAATCCCTCAGCATTGAAATTTTCACAACCCATGCAGAGAGCAATTATGATCGACGCGACTAACAAGCACAAACTTGATTTGACGATCTCAGAAGACAATAACGAAGTTTCTAAGCTTAATTGAGTGCGATTTCTATCAATATCCCGGTTCAAATCCCGATATAATATATAATATATAATATCCCGGTTCAAAAAAAGATATAATATATAACTAAATCCCAACAAGTGGGATGATTTTTGTTTGGAATCGAGATTAACAGAATTCTTTCTACTGTTAGACCCGAATTTTCATTTCTTCTCTGGTTTTCAGTCCTCATTGTCCGCCGCAACCAGTCCAGTCGTTTCCAATTGCCTAACTTGACATGACTTGAGCTCAGACTAGCCGCCATTAATGAGCTCCTGAGCCAAGCCATTGTGATGAATCCAATCGGTTCTTGTAGATTATATTTGTTGTTATAACTAGCTATATATACCTCTATATATATTACGCCGAGAGTAATCGTTCTCGAGGCGCCTATTTTTATTTAATCCCAAAGTTATTTTAATCGAAGTTGGGATTAATGAAAATAAAAATAGGCGACTCGAGAACGATTACTCTCGGCGTAATATATATAGAGGTATATATAGCTAGTGGCAGTCGCGGCGCAATAGGAAAAATATTTACTTTTTATTTTTTATTTTGATAAGGTTACTATAAAATTGTTAATTAATTTTTAATTAGAGTTGTATGAAGTTAGTATAAAATTATGCTTCAAAATATTTTTAAAAATTTAATATAAGGAGTTTAATATAGATTAAAAATATATTTTTTATTTTTAGGATATTGTAATGTAAAATGTTATAGTCATACATAGATATATGGTTAGGGACAAAGTTACCATTATAGTTAATGTTAACCTTAGGGATAGAATTAGGGTTAGGGTTAGCATTAGAGTTAGGGTTGGAGTTAGGGTTAGGGTTTGAGCTATGGTTAAGGTTAGGGATAGAGTTATGGTTATGGTTTAGATTAGAGTTATGTTTATGGTTAAGGTTAGGGTTAATGTTATGGTCATGGTTAAGGTTAGGGTTAGAGTTATGGTTATGGTTATGATTAGGGTTAGTGTTAGGGTTATAGTAAGGCTAACGTTAGAGTTATGCTCATGGTTAAGGCTAGGGTTAGAGTTATGCTTATAGTTAGGGTTAGGGATAGGATTAGAGTCCAATTATGGTAGAGTTAGAGTTAGGGTTAGAGTTAGGTGTAGAGTTATGTTTATGGTTAAGGTTAGGGTTAGAGTAATGCTCATGGTTAAGGTTAGGGTTACGGTTAAGGTTTGAGTCAAATATTATTTTAAATTTAATATAAGGAGTTTAATTTAGATAAAAATATATATTTTATTTTTGGGATATTGTAATGTAAAATGTTATAGTCATACGTAGATATATGGTTAGGGACAAAGTTAGGGTAAGGGTTTGAGCTAGGGTTAAGGTTAGGGTTAGGGTTAGATTCTAATTATGGTAGAGTTAGATTTATGGTTAGAGTTAGGGGTAGGGTTAAGGTTAGTGTTAGGATTAGAATTAGGGTTAAGATTAGGATTAGAGTTAGGGTTAGGATTAGGGTTATAGATAGGGTTAAGGTTAGGGTTAGGGTAAGGTTCTAGGTTAGGGTTAGGGCTAGGGTCAAGTTTAGGGTTAGAGTATGAGTTAGGGTTAGAGTTTGAGTTAGGGTTAGGGTTATAGTTTGAGTTAGGGGTAGACAGAGCATTATAATTTGGGTTAGGATTAGGGTTAGGTTTAGGGTTTGAGTTTGAGTTATGGTTAGAGTTAGGGTTAGAGCTAGAGCTAGAGTTAGAGTTAGGGTTAGAATTAGGGTTAGTTTTAGGGTTTGAGTTACCAATAGAGTTAATTTTACAGTTGGGTTAATGTTAGAGTTAGGGTTAGGGTTAGAGTTTTGAGTCAAGGTTAGGGTTAGAGTTAGGGTTAGGGTTAAAATTAAAATCCAATTATGGTAGAGTTAGATTTACAGTTAGAGTTATGGGTAGGGGTAGGGTTACGCTTACAGTTAGGGTTAGAGTTAGATTTAGGGTTAGGGTTAGGGTTAGGGTTAGGTTTATATTTAGAGTTAGGGTTATATATAGAGAGAGTTATATCAATGTTAAGGTTAGGGTTAGGGGATTGAGTCAGGGTTAAGGTTAGAGTTAGGGTTAGGGTTAGGGTTTTAGTCAGGATTAAAGTTAGGGTTAGGGTTAGAGTCTAATTATGGTAGAGTTAGATTTACAGAAAGAGTTAGATTTAGGGTTAGAGTTAGGGGTAGGGTTAGGGTTAGGGTTAGGGTTAGAGATAGGGGTAGACAAAGGGTTAGGCTTAGGCTTAGGGTTAGGGTTAGGGTCAAGGTTAGGGTTAGGTTTAGGGTTAGAATATGAGTTACAGTTAGAGTTTGAGGTATAGTTAGGGCTATAGTTTGAGTTAGGGGTAGACAGAGTATTAGAATCCTAGCTACGATTAGGGTTAGGTTTTGGGTTACGGTTATGGTTACGGTTAAGGTTAGAGGTAGGTTTAGGGTTATAGTTATAGTTAGGGTTAAAGTCCAATTATGGTAGAGTTAGATTCAAGGTTACAATTAGTGGTAGGGATAGGGTTACAATTATAGTTAGGGTTAGGGTTAGGGTTAGAGTTAGAGGAAGGGTTATATTTAGAAGTTTTCTTATGGTCACAGTTATAGTTAGGAGGGGAGTAAGGGTTGGGATTTTAGATTATATTTATTATTATATAAGGTGCCCTATATAATAATATGTATATTCCCACGCTCATGGATAAGGTTAGGGAAAGAAGTAGGACTGTGGTTATTAGTGTTACATTTAGAATTTCATTTAGGAGGGCATTGTGTGCTATTTTTTCCCCCTATTCAACCCATCACTGATGTCTGATCTGAGAGACCTTAAATGGGATAGGTTCTTTGCAGAGGGTTAACATCGCTAAAGTTGGCGGCTAACATTTTGTGTTGGTTCGGTTTCTTCATTGACCACGCTGGATCATTTTTTCTTGGTCGGGTTGATTCATGCTGCAAGATTCGATAACTCTTATTTCTTCGCGAGCTATCTTTCCATCTTCCCAAAAGTGCAAGATGTTGCCATGCATTCCCATTCTAACGTTTCTTTATATGCTAGTGTCTTCGAAACACTCTAAAGCCTAGAATTGCACAAGATGCTGCCATGCATCTCCATTCTGATGCATCGTCATGCTACATTGTTTCTTCAATTCTCTGAAGCCCAAAATTGCATCATGCTACCACGCATTGCCTTTCCAACATTTCCTCACTCCACAATGCTTTCATGAGTCTTTAAGACCCAAAATTGTGCCACATGGAGGGGGTTCACACCTTTTGTGCTATTTGCTTCGTTTGTTGGGAGGAATCTCTTAACTACATCTTAGTCATCCATTGGAAATAAAGCCAATCTTGATCGATGAATGTGACTTAATCCTTCATTGGGAGGAGTTTCCTCGTTGCATCTCAGTCATCCTTTTTGAGGGGAGAATCTACATCGACGGTTGCGACTTAATCCTTCATTGGTGAGGATTCACGATGCATCTATGCCGTCTATTTCAAGAGGAAGACCTTCATCGATGACCATCATTCATTTTTGGGGAAACCAAATTCCCCCTTGGGATCAACCTTGCATTTTTTGTGGGAGGTTAAGACATCATGTTATCTCTTTTCATAGTTTTTTGCCAGCGACATGAATGTCTTTCCTCTTCTTTCCATGAGTCTCCATTCTAGTGCCTCCTTAACCTGCATTGTTTCTGCAATGCTCTAAAGCCCAAAATTGCATCATGCTACTACATGTCACCTTTATGACATTTCCTCACTCTGTAGTGCTTTCACAAGGATCCAAGACCCAGAATTGTGCCATGTAGCGAGGGTCCCCACCTTTCATGCTATGGTTACAATTTAGATTTTAGGGTTATGGTTAGAATCAAGGTCAATTCTAGAGTTTATAGAATATTTAGAGTTAAGATTAGGGATTAAATATACATGAGGGTTAGCATTGGGTTGTATGATAATTACAGTTAGGATTATAGTTAGATATATCATTTAGATTACGTTTTAGTCAGGGTTTAATTAGACTTAAGATTAGGGTGAGGATCAAGGTGAAGTCTATATTAGGGTTCATATCATGGTAGGATTGAAACTAATGTTAGGGTTAACATTGAAATTATGATTAGGGGTAAGGTGAAGATTTATATTTGGTCATGATTGTGGTTTGTGCTAGGATTAGGGTCTAAGCTATGATTAATTTTATGATTGTACCTTTAGGGTTAGGGTTTTGTTTAAGTTTATGATTATGGTTACAACTATGGTTTATGGTTCAAGTTTAAAGTTGGGAATGTGATTAGGATCAGGGATTAGTAAATTTTTTAAGAGTTCGATTATAGGTTTACACCATGGTTAGGACCTTGGGACTGGATTTAGAGTTTAATATCATGGTTATCCATATAGGTAGGTTTAGGATTTTGATCAATATTTTGGATTTTTTTTTTACATTATGGTTAAGGGTTAGATTTTAGGGTTAGGACTATAACCAATATTAGTGTGTAGGTTTTTGGTTTAGATTATGGTTTGGACTGAGATTTTCGTTATATCAATAGGGATATGTTTTAGTGCTATAATTATAGTTTAATGTTGGATTATAGTTATATTGTACATCATTTTTGGGGCTAGGGCTAAGGTAGGGGTTGTTGTTAGGGTTAACTAAGGATGACAATTAGGATGGTTTATCTTTTCAAGTAGAAAAAAAAACTCATATTGATTCAAAAACAAAGAAATTATACTTCGAAAATATTTTTCTATATCATAATAGATTCATTTATTTTAATTATTGTATTAGTTAATTAGTTGTTTGATGTTTCAAAGTAAACATGGCTTATTTTATTTAAATTTAAATAATATTATTGTTTTGAATTGAATTTAGCTTAATTGTTAATGATCATATTTATATTTCTAATATTAACTCCAATTTGATCAAAGACCAAATATATTTTTGGTATTTTTGTAAACAAACTTGCTTAACACTTCCCTATTTCAAAGTTAATAAAATATCATTTCTATTGTCTTAGATTTGAGAGTAAGTATATTAAATAAGTAATAATAAATGAACATTATGATTAATATATTTCTAAAATAAAAATATATTACTTAAAAACTTGTTTACTTTAAATGAATAAAGTACTCATTTACTTGTAAATTTTAAAAATAGAAATTAATCTACATATATATAAAATATTTATTCTTTTTCCTATTTGCATACAAATTAATTAAAATCTAAACTTTAAACTACATAAATATTTTTAAAATATATATCCATCAATAAATAGTTTAGAATAAAGTAAAATCTAAAAATTAGACACATATAGAATCTTTTTAATTTCTATATACATGTTTTTCTAATTTATTTCTACAAACATGCAACTGATATTTCTATTATCCATTTTTTTCCATTCTAAAAAAATCTAGATGTAAATAGAATTTTTTTAGATGCATGCAATCTTTCTAATTTTTTCTACATACATATATTAACATTTCTATTTTATATTTTGTTTTTACATTATGGTTATTTCAATCAAAATATGTAGATGTAAATAGAATTCTTTTCAAAAAAATGTATTTAAATTTAAATAACATTATTGTTTTGAACTGAATTTAGCTTAATTGTTAATGATCATATTTATATTTCTAATATTAACTCCAATTTGATCAAAGACCAAATATATTTTTGGTATTTTTGTAAACGAACTTGTTTAACACTTCCCTATTTCAAAGTTAATAAAATATCATTTCTATTGTCTTAGATTTGAGAGTAAGTATATTAAATAAGTAATAATAAATGAACATTATGATTAATATATTTCTAAAATAAAAATATATTACTTAAAAACTTGTTTACTTTAAATGAATAAAGTACTCATTTACTTGTAAATTTTAAAAATAGAAATTAATCTACATATATATAAAATATTTATTCTTTTTCCTATTTGCATACAAATTAATTAAAATCTAAACTTTAAACTACATAAATATTTTTAAAATATATATCCATCAATAAATAGTTTAGAATAAAGTAAAATCTAAAAATTAGACACATATAGAATCTTTTTAATTTCTATATACATGTTTTTCTAATTTATTTCTACAAACATGCAACTGATATTTCTATTATCCATTTTTTTCCATTCTAAAAAAATTTAGATGTAAATAGAATTTTTTTAGATGCATGCAATCTTTCTAATTTTTTCTACATACATATATTAACATTTCTATTTTATATTTTGTTTTTACATTATGGTTATTTCAATCAAAATATCTAGATGTAAATAGAATTCTTTTCAATAAATCTAGATGTATATAGAATTCTTTTAATTTTTTACATACATAAAATCTTTCTAATTTTTTTCTACATACATAAAAGAATAATTTCTATTTTCTATTTTAAAAAAAAAGCTATCATAAAGATTGATAAAAAAATTGATTGCATATGCATTCTTTAGTTTGTGCACTAAATGCACAAAATAAATTGTATAGATTAAAACTTCTCGTGCTGGGCACGGGAATATACAATAGAAATATCAGTTACCAAGAATAGTCGGCCATAAGCAATCAAATCTTAAACTCTGCAAAATTTCTTGCAAGCAATCTTTGTTCTGTCTTCGGCTGAAAAGGAAAAAAAAATTTCAGATCTGAGATTGTTTAGATTGCCCTATTCGATTCAAAAAGCCATGGAAGTCACCGCAATTACATCTCCAAGAGGCCTAATGTGCCTTGATTCAGTACCCACATGCTTATCTCCACGAAAAACTCTGCACAGGTCCTCCAATGGCCTCAATTTCGGTCATATGAACAGAATTCTAAATCTAAATGAAATTAATTAAAATTGAAATATAAATCAAAGTAGAATATTATAACTAATTTTGAATTTCAATTTACTTCTACATCTAAATCTAAATGAAAATGTAAATAAAAAATAGAAATCTCACCTGCAAAAATGTTACTCCAAAACTTCAATTTACTCCTATTCAAAAACTCCAATCTAATCCTCCAATAACCTCCACCTCTTCCTTCCTGCAAAAACATAAAATGAAAATGAAATGAGGAGCCTTGGTTTTATAACTTCTGAGAGGCTCCTCATATCCCCCAACAACATCTCTTCACATTCCATGAATTTGTTTCAAATTCCCCCACTCCCCGCAAAAAAAAAGCATGAATGTGCATGCAAAATTATATTTAACAAAAAAAAAAATCATATTGAAATTATTTCGCCCCTATTTTTTTGGGTCCTACTTTTTTGGGCCCTACTTTTTCGAGCCTATTATTTTGGCCTCCATTTGGCTTCCTATTATTTCGGCCAGCTATTATTTCGAGAATTCTTTTTTAATATTTAATTTGGAAGTTTGTAATTGCTCCCAATTCTTTTTTATTGACAAGGAATCTTGGCATATTCTCGTGCTGGGCAATTGTATAGAACGCCTCTCAGCGTAATAATAATAATAATTTTAAAAAAATTAAGACGAAAATCTAAATAGAAATATAACATATGTAACATAAATTATAATTAAAAATATGTAACATGAAGATGAAATAGCATACCACTCAACAAGTAAAACATCAATTAAAAATAGTAGAGTTTTTATTGACAAAGAATATATTCATCTTGAATAAAGTATAATTATTTTTTAAATTAAATTGTGTAGGAAAACATATTTTTTTAAAGTTATGAGGATAGATCATATTTCAAATTTATAATACACAATCTCAATAATCCAATTTAAAAATAATTTTATTAAGTATACAAATAAATAAATTCATAAAGTGAAAAGCTACTTGTTTATTTATGTAAATTCTTTTTCTAAGAGATTAACTATTTTTTGAAAGATTAAATATTTTATTCAGTATATATATAATAAAATTGATTGAAACACTTAAAAGTCCTTGGTCTATTGGTGAAGTTGAATGGCTCACAAAGAGCTCACCAAGGATCTGTTTAATTATATTATTAGATGAATATTTAAATTCTACTAATCTTACAAGTACCTTAAAATAAATATAGAATGGTCTCACTACATAATTTAGTTTCTAAGTTTCATATATTCAAGATGCAAATAGAGAAAAATAAATTGACCTTTTAACAAATTTATTTCTATTACACAAATCATTAAACACAAATATTTCATTAAGGTGAAAAAATATCATCTATTATTATTTAAAGATGGAAAGTTTGAATATGATAATCTCTAGTGTTCTACACCTCTTCCACTCCATAATTGATCACATTATATAATTGAAACTTTTAATATTTTCTATAATATAATCTTAAAAAATAATATCTTGGTACTAGAATAATCAAATCAATAAATGATAAATTACTTGTTTACTTTAGTACTAAACTGTGTAAACTCCTTTTATAATCTATAAGTAAAAGATATTTTTCACGAAAATAATCATGAAAATAACATTACTATAATGTAACTAAATTTCAACTACAACATACATTTATTTATTTAATTTTTCTAATACTAAAACTAGAATTTTAATTAGCCCACATTGTCTCCATGTATTTCTTTTGTTGTTTTCCATTTCCATTGTGATATTTATATTTATCATCTGTGATATTTGAGCTGAATTTCATTCTATGCGATATTTATCATCTGTGAATAATTTTTTTATGGAAAGAAAAATTCAACAAAATCACACATAGCTTTTTATTATTTCAAATATATACCGTAGAAACTAGAAAACAAACAGCTACGACTAAATCCCAGCTACTGCAGACTGAGCTCCCATGTGACCTGCTTCCTACTGCTATGCAATCTTTGGCAAGTGTTCTACTGTGATAATGGTCGAAACTACAAATTCATTTTTGGGGCCCATATATTCTACATTTATAAATTCTACTGCAACATCGTTAAAATAGGAAATAGAAACATATGACTTGATAGAAGCCTGTTTTATTACATTGGTGTTCATTCCACCTTTTCATGGTATCAATCTAACTATGTTGAGACAGTGGTTTCAGTTTTATACATTATATGCTATTAACTAGCAATTCTTTACGTGTAATGGACATGGGAAGAGTTGTCGAAGGTTAATTTAAAAATAAATTTGTTTATGGTCTGAATGTATTTATAAAGTAGATTAGGTCAATGGATAAATTATTTTGTAAATTATGTTGCTTAGTAAAAAAGTGATAGTTTAAAATCAATAATAAATTAAATCTTTGAATTGAGAAGATAAATCAGATTCATTGATCCTATTTTCTATAAGGAGAAAATAAGAATGGAAAGAGGAAGAAAAAGAGGGCGAAGAGTGAGAGACAAAGATAGAGAGGAGTAAGGAGACAGAGTTCGGGGATAGAAATAAAGAGGAAGATAGAGATAGAGATGAAACTTGTAAGAGAGATATTGATATTAGAGGGAAAGATAAAAAGAGGTAGAGATGTAAGCAAAGGGAGTGAAAATGTGGAGTAGAGAGAGATGAAGGGACAATGAGATAGAGATAGAGTCAAAGATGCAAGAAGCAATGTGAAGAGATAGAGCCACAAAGGAAAACATATATATAAAGGTGTAGGAAGGAGAAGGTTAAAGATGGATAGAGGGAGTCAAATCTATACATAGAGGGGGGAGGAGGAAGAAAAATGTTGAAATAAAAATAAAGGAAGAGATGTGGATGGAGAGGAATAGATAGAGAGAGTGAGCAGGGAAATATATGTGAAAATTAACACTATTGCAGTCATTGATTATTAATATCCTATTGTAAATGATTATTAAACTACTGGAAATAAATTCCCAACTAATATTGAAAAATAATACAACTGCAACTTCACCAATAAAAATACGGAAAGAAATTCACAACACAATGAACACAATATTTTCGGACAAATTGTCACTGGAAAAACCCGTTAGGAAAACTAGTTCTACAAATGAGGAATTATATTAAACTTTAGCAAATCAAAAGATATAAAATTCCTTGCCTCTCATTGGCAGAACTTTGACGACCTTCTAATTTCTCCTGCTGATATTTCCCACTACTATCCCCTAACTAACATTGTGCCCTTGCTAACACTGCAAGACAATTTGCTATCATTGCAAATGCTTCTACAAAACTTGTCTTTCAAAATGACCCAATGACCCCTTTTTATACTACTCTGTTGGAAAACCAATAGTCAAGATCAAATCAAACTAATAGATGAGATTAAGAAAACTTAACAACCAACAATAGAATTGGTTGTAAGGTGTCCAAAAGGGAATCACTAAATTAGTAAATAATTATTCTTGCATAACAACCATTTACTAATTCTCAGCAAGTGGACAAATAGTTGTCCAAACTACCCATAACTAATGCTGTTATTTTTAGGCAAGGACAAATAGTTGTTCAAGCTAACCATAAATACTACTACTATTTCTAAGTCAAAAATAACAGCTGTCCAACTAACAATAATTAACACCCCCTCTTAGCAAGGAAGTTGTTTTGCATGACACCCATCTTTTCTCTAAAGAAAATAAATTTGGTCTTCCCCAAAGCCTTCATTAGAATATCTGCTACTTGCTCTTCTATAGGTATGTATTGTAGCTGAACAATACCTCATTGTACACAATTCCTGATGAAGTAATACTTGCTATCTATATGTTTAGACCTATCATGAAACATTGGATTCTCAGACAACTTGATGCAACTCTGATTGTCACAATGTATCACAATAGTCTCAACCTTCTGACCAAAAATGGCTACTAACAACTTTCAAAGCCATATAGCTTCACATGTTGCCATGCTAGCTACTATGTATTCTACTTCTGCTAAACTCAAAGCCACAGACTTCTGCATCCTGCTAAACCAAGATACAACTCCCGATTCGAAACTGAAACAACACCCTAAAGTGCTCCTTTTGTATGTTTTGCTTCATGTCCAATCTACATCAATATAGCCTATCAACTTGATACCTTCACGTTAGACATATCTGATCCCATACTCAATTGTACAATTCAAGGAATGCAATACATGCTTGGTTGTTGTCCAATGCATTCTCTTTGGTTCAACCATGAACTGACTAAGAGAGTTTTCTGCATATGCTATATATGACCTAGTGTTGACCAAATACATAAGCAAACCAATCAACTATCTATATGAGGTGGGATCTACATCCTTCTCCTTAGATGTATCTACCTTCCTCCAATTTGTGATCATGGATGTAGACATGGCTTTGCAATCCTCCATCCTGAATCTCTTCAAGATTTCAATGCAATATTTCCCTTGACCAAAGAAAATATCTCCATCAGTCTGCCATACGTCCATACCTAGAAAGTAGTGCATAAGTCTCAAATCCTTCATCTCAAACTCTTCATCAAGGTCCCTCTTGCAATCCTCTATGAGCCCTAGTGAACCTGTAAGAAACAAGTCATCCACATAAAGAAAAAAATGAGAATCTTGCCCCCAACCACCAAGTAGTAGAGGTTAGCATCCACTTCACTGTTCACAAAGCCCATTCCTTGTAAGTATGTATTAATGCTCTCATACCATGCTCTTGGAGCCTGCTTGAGTCCATACAGTGCTTTCTTCAATCTACACACATGGGTCCCTTTCTTGTCTACTACAAAACCTTCTAGTTGCTATATGTATACCTCCTCCTTTAACTGACCATTAAGGAATGTTGTCTTGATGTCCATTTGATGGTTTTGCCATTCCATCTGTGCTACAAACAAAATCATAGTTCTTATAGAAGTATACATGGCCACTGCAGCAAATGTCTCCTCGTAGTCTATTCCATCCTTCTGAGAGAACCCCATGGCCACGAACCTTGCCTTGTATTTCTCGATGCTACCATCTGCATTGTGCTTTATCTTATAGATCTAGCCTGATCCAACTACTACTCTATTTGTTGGTCTAGCAACTACCTCCCACACATCATTCTACATTATTGAGGAATACTCCTCAAACATAGCATCTTGCCATACCTGATGCTCTACAGCCTCCTCATAGCCAAAAGGCTCACCATCTACTAACTGACTAACTAATGCCACATAGTCATTAAACTTGTTTGGTTGTCTTCGATTTCTAGTACTCTTCCTAGGAGCTCCCACAAACTCCTGAGTATCTCTTTGTGTATCTGGAACATCATGGTTCCTACTGCAAACTATAGAGGATGAAATGTCAACCTCTAAATCTTCTAGATGTATTTCCTATTGCACCTATTGCTCCATACTTTTTGACTCTTCACTACCTAAGCCTACACTTGTACTAGTAATTGTACTTGATCTTTGTTGCCCTTGGCTTGGCTTTGGAGCTTTTGCTAGCTACTCACTTTGATCATCTATAGGAAAATCTCTAGATCTCTTGAATGTCTTGTCCTCCATGAACTTGACATCACGTTTGGCAATAATTCTTTTAGTCCCTTGAATGAAAATCCTATATGCCTTTGAGCTGTCATTATGCCTAACAAAGTATCCCCTCTCTATAGTTTGATCTAACTTCGTACGTGTATCTCCAGGAATATGACAATATGCCAAGCTCTTAAAAATCCTAAAGTGACCAACATCTGGCTTCTTCCCTGTAAAAGCCTCCTCTAGTGTCATCTTCCCTAGCACCTTGTGTGGAACTCTATTCTAAATATAGATTGTTGTACTACATGCCTCTGCCCATAAGTAACGGAGCATATCCTTGTCATGTAGCATAGCCCTTGCTGCCTCTAATATAAAATGGTTCTTCCTCTTAGCAACTCCATTCTATTATGGATTGTAAGGAATAGTCCACTTTCTCTTGATTCTTTCTATGGTACATAACTCCTAGAAGATATTCCCTTTCTACTCACACTCATTGTCTGACCGAAGAACCTTTATCTTCCTTCCTATTGAATTCTCCACAAGAGCCTTGAACTCTTGGAATCGACTGGAAACCTCATCCTTAGTCTTCAAGAAGTATATCCAGGTCTTCCTGGAGAAATCATCAATAAAAGTAACATAGTACTCATATCCTCTGAATAATTTTGTCAACATCAGTCCACAAACATATGAATGTACTAGATCAAGAACACCCTCAGATCTGGTGTCACTCCTTGGAAAATATGCTTTTGCAAACTTCCCCAACACACATCCCTTACATACATCACTATGCTTTGTGCTCACCTCTAGCACACCTGTCACTGTCTAACGAAGCAATTTAAGTGCTCCATGATGAATATGGCCCATCCTCCTATGCCATAGCTCTCCAAGATCTCTAGGATTACTGCTACTCATGAGTGCCTTAGGAGTATCAAACTACAATCTATAAAGGAAACCACTCCTAACTCCAATAGTTATGGGTGATTTCCAATCCTTGTGCTTAATCAACACATTTGTCCCTCTAAAGAGTACACTGGGTAAGTGCACCAAGTTGTGGTGCCAAAAAGGTGATACGTTTTTTATTTTTTCTAATTTTCAATAGCACACATGCGCTATGGCTTAGGTAACCCGAGCCATACTGAATACACGCTTTATAAAAGACCAACTTATCTAAAATGGACTGCATACCCACAACCCATTCATTTTTCCTCTATTTTCCTACTTCCCTTTCTCACAATGCATACGCAGATTGAAAGAATAGAAGGTTTTTTTCCACCCGCCTTGCCAATATGCCTCCTCACTGTCAAAGTTCGAGATCACAAGCACATTGTATGTTATCTAACTTTCTTTTTGCATTTTTTTTTATGTTTTTTATATTTTTTGTAGGTTTTTTTCAATTTTTCTTTAAATTTATTTATTTATTTAGATTTCAATTGATTTCTTATCAAGAAATGTAAATAATGAATCAGAAAATCCCCAAGAAGATCAAAACCAAAACCCTCAACAAGATCCAAACCAAAACCCTCAACAAGAGGAGAATCAAAACCCTCCACAACAATAACAACAAATTTTGCAACCTGAACCAATTGCAAGACCTCCTCCTAGTACACAAAAAAACATAATAAATGAAATAGAGAGAAGCAAAAATGAATTAGAAGCACTCATTGGTAGGTTGAAAGCTTCTGGACAAACCAATCCAATGAGAGCTCAATTTGCATCCTCCCTCGAGTCCATTAAGACCCACGTAGGTTTTGTTAGTGGTCAGTTTGAAATTTGGCGGGTTAAGAGGGATGAACAAAAAAGATATTATGCAAATAAATTATCATATCAAGATGTTAAAAAAAAGATATACCAAAAGGGAGGATTTGTGCATTATTTAGAAAGCCTAGTGAACAAGATACTATTAGAGAGAGTACTAAACGGTTCCCCATCCATTGGTGCATACACGATGGTATTAGCAATAATTTTTTGGATAGATGGTGGATGGTTTTTTATGCCCCTCCTTACAATAATCATGAGGTCCCAATGTATTTCTTAATGAAATTATATTGTGAGTTTGTCCTTTGGGAGATCCCCAATTATTTTGATATATTAGGCTCTCAAATTAGAGGTGGGGGTCATCATTTGAGAGCTCAGGGGCATGTCGTGACCCTAATGTAGTCAGGGCACTTGTGGTCAAGCCACAGAGTGAGCATGTGACTCTTCCTTCAGTTGTGAAGGAACATGCAGAGGCCAGTGCTTTAGGGACTATTAATGCTTCAAAGTAGACCCTCATTCATTGCATGAGTCCATTAGTTGAGGAGGAGCCTTGTGCACATCCCGATCACATGTGCACATCATGTAGATCCTTATGTACATTTGGCAGTCATGCTAGAGATAGTGCAGATGATGGGCTCATCAATGATTAGTTCCTGAGTGAGACATTTGGCATTGACACATAGGTAAATTATAATTATAATAAACTAATTTGATCACATTTCATATGTATAGTGAATGACTGATTAATTAGCATCTATTGACATTGCTCAAAATTTAGGGTCAGAGTGTTGGTGGCCCTAGTAGCGATCCCCCATTTTTCATCTCGTCAACAAGTCCAGAGGTATGTATCAATTTAATCATTTAAATTAATTCATATATTTATTAAGTAATCATATTAAGGATTGACAAAAAAAAATTATGCATGTGCATGAGTTCTCTATAGGACCGTTGACATTCACTACGAACTTTGAGCCTAGACGTGATATGGGCTTCATAGAGGTACATTTGTTTCATGTTAATTTAATTTATTTAATTATATTTGTTTCATGTTTCATGTTACATATAATGTGTATTGTATGGCATTCATCTCTTGATATTTGAGACTCCTCATCTTCGGCAATCCATTGATCGTGGAGTGGCTACAGCTATGGCTAGTTCACAACCATTGATTGAGGTATGAAAGAATTTTCTTGGTTTTAGTTGTTGTTTATAATAGTTAGTGTCAAAATTTCTAATGTTATTTATAAGTGATAATATTGATTGAATTGTTGTAGGGTCTTGTCACACCCAATCATCTACAAGCCTTCGAGGTGGACTTGCGAAGCAACTATTTGATTGCAATAAGAAAATAATTAATTTTGTGTGTACATATATTTGATTTTAATGTATAATAATTATTGATTCATATTTACTTTTTTTGTAACAGCTCAATTTAGAGAAGAGCCTCAACAAGAGGATGAGTGAGCGTGTGAGGAAGACCCCATCATCACCATTGTCTCCCTCCACATGATGACCGAAGACCTCTAGAGATTTGTTTCCTTCCTCTCGTGGGAAGGAGAAGATATAGTTGATAGGCATACATGTATAGGCATCAGCAAACATATATGTTGGATTTTATGTTTGTGGACATATTCGATATACATTTGATGTATATATGACATTTTATACTTGATGTATTACATTTATTGGATGCATGACATTATTAGACTTACGACATTATTGGTTAATAGATGATATGTTTGTTCATGTACGAAATTATTGGTTATCATTTTATATTGTATGTTTGTTCATGTATGACATTAAATTGGTTATCATAATAAAAATTATATGTTCCTTTATGTATGATATTATTGGTTAACATATATATTATATGTTCGTTCATGTATGATATTATTGCTTATCATAATATATTATATGTTTGTTCATGTATGACATTATTGGTTATCATAATATATTATGAGGTTGCATGGGTACTTGTATCCACACCCCTAGTACTCATACCTATGTACCCAAGTACCAGGTACTCGGTGGAGAGCATCATAGCTAAGGACCTTGATTGAGATTTTGGATTATTGGTTTCTATTTTTTGTTTGTGTATCAACTCGTTGCTTATAAAGCTTAATTCAATACCTAATCAATTCAAAACTTTGATAGAATATTGATTAACAATAAAATTTATCATTGTTTAAGCATAAGTTTATCATTTCCAATATGTCATCATCATATGATTTATGATCTTGTTCATGTTTAAATTTTTCCTTCTCTATTATTTGTTTATCAAGCTTAATCCAATAACTAATCAATTTGAATTTTCGATACAATATTGATCAGCAATAAACTTTATTAGTGTTAAAGCCAAAAAATTATCATTTGCAATATGTCATTTTCATATGATTTATGATCTTCTTGGTCATGTTTAAAGCCTACGTTCTATGTTATGCATCTAAACATTTATCATAAATTATTATTACAAACATATAACAAATCTGAAACTGAAAACAATACATTACATTTGCAAACTTTATCATTGTTCTTGATTTGAAAAATCATTGTCATCACTCATAAATTCAAGTTTTCTATAAATATAAAAGTATAATTAAAACTAAAGTTTGACATACCCAAGTACCTCTGTCCGCTATTATATAAAATAATTGTACCCATACCTGTACCCATACCCATACCCTAAGTACCCCCGTCCCTGTGCAACCTTTTATATTATATGTGGATATGGTGTTTTTTGTACACCTATGTGGTCTATAGGATCTATTTCTATGTAGAACATTCGCTGACCTTGCCCAACCTCCTCACCAGGTTAACTGATCCAAACTTGCAACATCACTCCCTTACTCTTCTAGGAACAGTATCCCTCCAAAGGTTTTATAGGTCTACTAGGGTACCATAGCACTGCCTAGTCCAACCAAGGTTTCTATGCTGTCCTAAGGTGTTATTTTAAAACTTTTACTATGCTTGAATGGATAAAAACAATGGATTTTTACCCGATTCCAAGATTTCTTCACAAAAGGGCTACAAGGAGAGCCCCTAATTAGGCCTCCGCCCAAATTTCTAGGGCCAATAGATCCTTTGTGGTGTGGGAGCACCCACTCTACCTTCAACAAGCACCATAAATATTTCAAACTAAGGTCCTTGTGGCCTTCAGTCATGCTTAGGAATAATAAATTTAACATTGGATCTCATTGTAAGGCCATAGTTACAAGATTGGCATTTTATAAGCCCTTATCTAACTATTGGTCATTAATGATCTGAGGCATAGGTATTTACATGTTTTTCATGTTAAAATTCTTTAAGGATCATAAAAATAAGGTTAGGACCAATTTTGGTCACTAGATATGCAAAATTGCAAAAATTGCTCTAAAAGTTGTCAAAGCAACTTTGAGCAACTTCTTAAAAAGTTGCTAAAACTTGTAAAATCCTGTCCCAAACATCTAATTGGTTCAAGAAACTCATATAACCATTGTAAGAATCCTATTTAAGCCCTTATACGTGGGTGATAGGATAGATATGTAATTTTGGCATTGAAAGCAATAAAATAAGCATTTTTCCTTGCATAAACACGTGTTGCAGACCCTGGTATAGACATGTATGGAAAATTGGAGATGTCTTAGTGGATCTAAAAGTTTGGGAATTTTTTCTATTTCATTTTTCAACAAGTCTCATGTTTGAACTCTTCATATTTTGAAAGTTATTCAATTTTTATTGCCAGTTGCCTAGAAAT